>JAJAQA010000017.1:29158274-29745774 GCA_021464565.1 Rutilus rutilus
TCGGACCCTTTACAGTCTATGACTCGGACGCGCGCATCGGCACAGGCTGTCCTGCTCCTCCGTGGCGATGACGGCGTGCGATAAAAAAAATCATAACAAACGAATTTGAAAGTGGGTGTGTCCCCACCATGGTCCCCACACAAGCGGAATTTTGAAAAGTGGGGGGGGACATGTCCCCCCTGTCCCCATAGGAAATTACCATGAAAACAACTTCTCCTTGGTCTGACATTAATTTAGTGATCAAATGTAGGAAATATGATAATATATTGTAATTATCATTTAATTCGGACTACTTTTCAAATTGTATTTCATAAACCAACATCTCAGGAAAATGTTATGGGGTTTCAAATAAAAAAAATATTTTCTGTTACAGAACAGGGCATTGATTTCTGTAGAGGACATCAGGACTTAAATCATGTTTATCAGGCATTTTGGGAGACATTTTGAATATGGAAATAAGTTATAAATCAATATTCCTATGAAATATTAGATATTATTATTAAAATGTTGCCAATTATTACTCCAATTATTACACTTCTTTTGCTCCAAGAACACATTAATGTGCAAATTAGATACAGTGTATAGATACATTGCTTTGAATGGGAATATTAATTTATAGCCATTTTACCCACATATTGCATAAAGTAAAATGGTGTATCAATTCATTCCGCCTCCTGAGACCCAGAAAAAAACAGTTTTTTGAATGTAGTTTTTTTTCTTCATGTTATCACATTGTTTAGAGCATAAGAAACAAATGGTAAACATTTGTGAAAAATAATATTTTATTCATACGTTATGCTATATGTCCTCTGTAGTGGACACCAGGACTAAGTTGTTTAAAAAAAAAAAAAATGACATGAAATTATATGTATAGGCAAAAACAATGGGATTTTTGTTTCAATCACCAATACATTTTGGGGTTTCAGGATTTTTTTAACCAAAATTTGTATAAAGATGATTCTCAACTATGTTATATAATATAAATAATGTGTGGTCCTAGATACTGGATAAATACAATGAAATGTGTTAAATTGTTTCATTTAAAATTATTTTGGTAAAATATGTGGACTATAACATAATTATAAAATTATTAGCAGAAATAATCCTGAAATGGCCTGTTCTGCGTTTCCCAAAAGCATTGTGAGCCCAAGTTGATTGTGAAGACCATTGCTGCCAATGTTCTCACAGCGATCATCTTAGCTTGTGATGCTTTTGGGAAACACAGAACAGGACAATCATTTAGTTAAAACTATTTATTTTTTAAATCCTTCACTGAAATAAAACTGCATAGTTAGATAAAAAACGTATATATAAATATATAGGCCTACTTATATAAATAACTGAAAGTTGGAGCAACTAAAATGACTAACTGGAAACATTTTTTTTATTAAAAAACCTAATAATACCTTATAGTAATATTTAATAAATAAATAAAAATGGCAAAAGCCCATAAAAATTTAAACTTAAAATATAAAAATAAAATTTAGTTCAAAATATTAATAAAACTATAATATAACACTAAAATATCAGATTGTCACCCTATTTGAGCTTGTGGACTCAAGTGCTGAAGATCTGAACTCCTAATCAATATTATGTTGCACAGCCAATGACTCGAACACTTTAATGACTCATTGGATTGATTATTGTGTTTGTCCATTAGAAATCGTGACCATCAACCTCAAACAAAACAGAAACCTTTGACATATGACTTTCCTGAAGTATTCTCGGTTTTCTGTTCAGTGCATTTATTTCTAATAATCTATTAATGCTGTTTGAAACCTTTTTAAACTATATGGATTCATTTGCATCAGAGAAGTTCTTGTTCAAAGAATGGGTTATCTTACTATGTGGATCGACTCAGCATTTGTGTATTTGCCTAATGAACCTTGAAACAATAGGACTATCAATACAAACCCTTTCCCTGACCTCAACGAGTTAGCCTACATGGGCGTTGGTTCATATGTCTGACCAGTGTGACCCAACAGAATGTGGTTTTACCTGTCTGTTTACTGAAAAGAAGCACAGTACTGCTTACTTATCCAGTCACATTACTTACTTTGAAGTTTCTGAATGAGCTTTCTAACTTCACTTTGTGTAGGCTACAACAGCAAACCTCAACTGTCTACAGAAAGATCAGTGTTCAGCGAGCAAACTATTCTCACTGATGCCATAACGAGATTAAGAAGTGCTCTAGTGACACCAAGTGGTCAGTCTATCTTAAAGCAGGCTATATTCTGTGAAGTCACCTCCATCACTATGAAATGGTTCACATATGCATCCTGGTTTGATGGGAATTATAGTCTGATGAAATACATGTTGCAAATAAACTTAGGGTACGTTTACATGACCACAGTGTACTAAAAACGGAAGTTTTTCCATTTAGTTTTTTGCATACAGACGATGTTGTCAAAATGATTCCCATTCACACAAATCTGCGAAAAAGACTAAAAACGCTGTATTATTTATGCGAGGCCAGTAGCTGACTATGTCACTTTGTAAAGAAACACAGACTGAACACGCAATGCGCATGCTCATGACGTCACCGTTTTCACAAATTCGCATTTTCATAGTTTAAACGGAGAAGATAACGGAATAATTTTCAAAAACTTGCACTTTGAAACCCATTTTCAAAAGTTTGCGTTTTCAGGGCCCCAAAATGCCATTGTCGTGACTCGTGTAAATGAACGGCCAAAACGCACAAATAGTTTTGAGCTTTTAGTTGAAAACGGTGTCGTGTTAACAGCCCCTAAGGGTAGCCTACGTTTACACGACAACTATGTACTAAAAATTTAAAGTTTTTCCTTTGCGTTTTTGAAAAGTTTTGCATACAAACGATGTTGTCAAAGCTGTCCCGTTCACATAGATCCGTGAAAAAGACTAAAAACGCTGTTACTAGCCTGGCCAGTAGATGGCGATGTCAAAAAAAAAAAAAAAACACCTATAGACTGAACATTTTCATAAAATCGTGTTTTTGTAGTTCTCATGGAGACGATAACAGTATCATTTTCAAAACCCGTTTTCAGGCCCCAGAACAGTTGTCATGTAAATGAAAAAGTTTTCTGTTTTTAGTTGAAATGGTGTCATATAAACACCCCCTAAATTTCCAGTTATGACCTCAGAACACTTAAGACTAATTTGCAGCTGGTTCCTTTGAGATTTTTCAATGGGGTTTTATAATGGGGAATTTCAATGTATGAGTAAAATAAAACGTATAAGTTACTAGATAAGAACGTTTGTGGTGTGAGTGTATGCAGTTTATGTTCTAGATCAAAACGTCAAAGTATATTTACGATAGACCTTTTTTTAACTCATAAACTGAAAACCCCATAGGAAAATCTCAAAGGAACCAGCAGTGAATTAGTCATCTGGGTTCTGAACTGCACCACTCGATTAAACAGCACCTGAAGTCCCTATACAAATGAACCACCAGATTTTAAATGATTCTGGGTCATTGAGTTTATTCATACAGAATTAAGTTAGCAACACATTTACAAATCATGAAGAATGTGACACGTCATACAATAACAGGTGGTCACGTGACATTATGACAGGTTTCGGTAAATGTCTATGTCCCCAGGACAATCCGGCTGGAAGATGGACCATAGTGGCCGAAGACACTGCAAAAGCCGGTGGGGACCATCCAACAGGGTCACATCAGGAAATGGGATGATGGCAGAATGAAGGCTCCACTAGCTGCATCAGAGCATGATTATTCTTCCTTCTCTTCATAATTGTGTTTGATGTCTTTCCAGAGTTTCTACAAAACAAAAACACACAATTAGATCACACATGGTGAGCAGAACACATTAAGTTATACTCAGATTGTACAGACACTCCAAATGTAGACTTAGCATCACAGTGTTGTATAATGCCCTTAAATTGTTTTTAGAAGATCTGATCATTATTAGGACACAATTATATTATTATCAAACTGAGATGTGTTATTATAGGCTTAAGTTATGGTCTATATTTTGATGATCCCACTGAATATTTGGTTGTAGTTAACGTTAGCCAGCGGGCTAATCAAGGTCAGTCTGCCGGTGGGTCATGAAGATATCAACTAAATTCAATGTAAAAATAACTTACCCCCCGATTTATGCTTTCAAATACCGCATCTCCAGCCTGATCAAACACCCTCTCGAAGACAACAGCGCCCACCATGATGGTTATGGCGAAAGTTGACGTTCTCCTGAAGAGCAAATTGTAGACACTTCTTACGAGCGCCATGTTGGTCAATGGAGTATTCCGGAAGAAGAGGCGGGGCGATGAGCTGTCTATCAAATCCGTCGACCAATGAGTCTATAAAACAAATACATTTTAAATGAATTCGTTTATTTATTTTAGTATTTTACCTTTGTTTTTTTACTTTAACAGACCTATTTGAACACGTACCATTATTTCTTATATGTATATCGAACACACTGAATGTTTTGTAACAGAAATCTAACATAAATTAGCAATCCATTAATATATTTCGGGTATTTACCAATTAATTTAGTTATTACTTTTACATTTGAGAGTAATTATGGCTTAATTTAATCAATTCTAGTCATTAATCACCCCCTTTAAGAGTGGAATGGAAGATTCCACCCCCTCTCACACGGTCGTTTAGTTTCCTCCGTAACCCGGTTGATTTTCCCACGTGACCGCTGCAACTTCCTTTCTTGTAGCAGCCATCGAGAAAAATGGTGAGGACTTTACCGAAACCCAACAATCTAAATCAATCTGGTCGATTATACATGCTTAATATCTCTGAGAACACGTTTAAAATACACATTGAGTTGTACGCTAGAGGTTGAGCACAGTATTTTAAGTGATGATCTTGATATAAAGTGGAAATAATTAATAAAACGAGACAGTGGTCTGTGCGTGTAGCCTGTTAGCATAGCCGTAGCGTAAGATTTAACATCTGAAACCTGCCATAATAGGCAGAAAAGTATACTTTTTTTTTTAACTACTTTTTGATATTGTAGACTTCAGCAGTCAACGGCCATCTGACACAAATTGACAGATTGTTAAAACCGGTTTTAGACGACACTAGTTAAATTAAGTGTGAACTAACATGTTTTCAAAGCATCAACATCAGACACCCGTGATATTATATTTAGGAAATTGAAGAGAACCAATCCTCAATAACTGCATTTGTTTGCTTGTGATATTTGTACACAATATTCCACCAGTCTATAATATGGTTAAACCCAGGGGTCCTGCAGAGTTTAGCCCTATCTTTCTTCCACACCTGTCTGGAAGTTTGTAGTTTGCCTAGAAAGTCCTTGATTATCTGGTTCAGGTGTGTTTCAGTTTGGTTGGAGCTAAACTTTGCAGGATAGTGTCAGTGACCGTCCAGGAGCAGGATTGGACACCCCTGGTTTAACATGTATATTGGTTAGAAGTGAGTCTAATGGATCTTGTTATTGTAGGCAAAGATCAAGGCCAGGGACCTTCGCGGGAAGAAAAAGGAGGAGCTGCTGAAACAGCTGGATGACCTGAAGGTGGAACTGTCCCAGCTCAGAGTCGCCAAGGTTACTGGTGGAGCTGCCTCCAAACTCTCCAAGATGTGAGTGCTTGCCTGGAGTCACTGGTGTTAGTCTTTACCAGAGTTTACTATTCGTGGATGTGTGCCTTTGGCATGAATGTGCTGTGTAGGAAGAACAATTGTTTGGGGCCCCTGTGATTCAGTGCCAGCTTTAGTGTAATGGGAATGTGGGTGAATTTTGGCTCGTTAGTGTGTTCTGATCTAAGAACCAAAAGAACATTCAAGGGTTATATATATGTGTGTTATATTACATGCATGTTTGTTTATTTTTATTTATATATATCTATCTCACACACAGGGTTTGAAATTAACTTTTTCACTCAACGGCCAATTATGGCTACTGAATTTAAGTTACCGGCCTTTCAGAACTTCTGGTTTATTTCTTTTGTTTTTTATTGCCTAGTAGATTTAACTACGTTTTTTATATATATAATAAAAGAAAGTGAAAAATATATTTTTAAACTAATAAAAAAAATATATGTACTTTTTTTATTCTATATATATATAAAAATAAAAGAGTGAAAAAAAAAAATATATATATAAATTTTTTTTTTTACTAAATGTAAAAAAAATCTTTACTTTATTATTTTATATATAAATAATTGTTTTGGGATTTAATACAATTTCTTATTCAAACAAAACAAGAGCCATCTCCTCCCTTTCATAAAATGTATTTTAGGTGGACAGATCAAAACAGTACATAAAACATTTAAAAAAATAAATAAATAGGATGTCGATCTTTTAACCAAATGCCTTTTAATCTTTGATATTGCCTCAATGCAAATGAACAAGCCTTTATTTAAAGTAAGCCAGATATGCGCAGATTGTGCGCAATACGCTGTTTAATATATCATTATGACACACTAATTTGTGCTAAATCTGCGCAGATTTGGCTTTCACAGATTTCCCCAGAAAAGTGAGTAAACGAGTAACGCCAAATTGGCTAGTGACAGCGTTACCCGCCACAGTTGATTAACCACTGTTGGCGGGTGTTAATTTCAAACCCTATATATATAGTAAATGTGTGGGTTACATAATTTAGAAATGTTTGATAGCATGCTGCCTTTTCTATTGAATTTGAATCAATTAAAGGCTACATTCGAAAATGTAAAGCATTATTCTGATATTGTTTTCCGATTTCCTTTTCAGCCGCGTGGTTCGCAAGTCCATCGCTAGAGTCCTCACAGTTATCAACCAGACACAGAAGGAGAATTTGAGGAAGTTCTACAAGGTCAGTTTAATACCACTAAAACACACATTCAGGCGTACTTGTGCAGAGATGCTGTTTCACTGATGGATATGCATTATACTAATTTTTAGTTGGTCTAGATGCGAAAGTCTCTATGAACCGAATCTTGCAACGGATTTTACTTCAGTGTTGATGTATTTCCAAGTGAAAGAGAATATTGAATAGAGGGCGGGGGTTTACTTTAGCGCACCTCCTCTCCACCCCTCACTCATAGCGGACTGATGGTTGGAGGAGTGGTTAACGTCATCAGAGGGAACGACATTCCAGAGCATAAGCAAATTTTCAGAATTTGATTAAAGATTTCCTCGACAAACAAATTTTCACCACAAGACTAGTAAGGTGCGCTAATTAAGTAAACGGGGTCAATTGTAAATTCATGATGACTTAAATGAATATCCGATTATACTATCGGTCCAAATATGATCTAGACACCAACATGAAGTCTCTTCAGGCAGAGACATGAGGGAGTTTGTGGAGTGTGCTCTGCTGCTTAAAGAACGGCGTTGCTCTGTGTTCGTTTAGTTTTTCCCTAAGAAGTGGGAAGCTGTGATGGTCATTAGTGTAATGTGACAGTCATTGTATTCAAATAACATGCATTATTAGACGCAAACCCACAACTACACAACACATCCGTCTAGACTCCAGCAAGAACGATCACCCAGCACTCCTCCTGCACAAGTGGAGACAGTGTGAATACTCTCTTGCTAAAGAAATACGGCTGTTCACAGCAGAGTCTTTAAAAGACGCTCATCTGCTGTGAGCAGCCGACAGAACGTTTATATGCCGTCTTGTATCTCACTGACTTTACAATTCTACAATTTTTGGAGAGCAGTCTTTGAAATGGGTGTTCATACTATTATAGTTGAGGGATTGTTCATTACTAAACGGAAAACTGCGTTTTGGCCATTCATTTACACTACAATGTTCTTAAAAACGGGCTTCAAAGTGTTCGTTTTTAAAAACGATACCGTTATAGACCTTATTCAGAGCAGCGCCATGACGGGTATGAAAGTGAGGCTGTGAGGGATAGACTTGCTGTGTTTCCAAAGGCGTCCGCTGTAAAAAGCTGCTGGATTACTTACAATTTTCCACAGTTTATATTGTTAGGTTTTTTTTTTTTTTTTTTTTGTCGACTGAAATTTCTTGGAAAGATATTTTTCCGGTGTTTCATGAGCAGAACAATCCAAAAACACATTAAATAACAGTACAGCCCATTGAAGAGTTGCATGTCTGTCCCTTCACAACCTCGCTTTCATTCCCATTAAAAATCAAAGATGGCGCTGCTGTGAATAAGGTCTATACTGTCTCTGTGTAAGCTACAAAATGGTGACATCATGCGATCACATGTTCAGTCTATAGGTGCGTAGAGTTTCTTTAAAAAGTGACATCGACATATACCGGCCTGGCATAAATAACGCAGTTTTTAGTCGTGTTCACGGATCCGTGTGGACTGGGATTGTTTTGTCGTCTGTATGCTAAACTTTCCAAAAGTGCAAAGGGAAAAACTATTCCGTATATATTTTTTATTATTTACAATGTTAGGGATGCAGGATATATTGGCCACCATATTGATATCGGCAGATAATGTTCATTTTTAATGCTATATGCCTAATAGAAAGATATATTAAAGCTGGTAAATAATGGCTTATTTCCTTCAGATGTGCACTGTTCAACATGATGGTTTTGAAATATGATTGGGATCTCTTCATAAAGGAAAATAGTTAAGTGCAACATGTGCAGCACACCTGTCATATAGGCTTCATAAAATTATAATGAGAACATTATAATTGTGTGCTTGTGACATGCTTTTAATGGTGAGACTTGTTTTTGTAATTATGCTCTTAAATTATATAAACTTGGGATTTATTGGCCAATTTATCAGTTATCAGCTTTCAGATAAAAAGAATTATCGGTATCAACCAAAATGTTCATATCGGTACATCCCTACTTAACAATTATGGAAACTGTCTTGACCATCTGTGAGAACTGCTCATTTACTTTAAATATGGACGTTTTTACAGCTTTCATAAGCTATAAGTGTTTGTAAATGTCAGTCCAGTATATTCTAACAGCCCCTGTTCTCTTCATCTTCAGGGTAAGAAGTACAAGCCTTTGGACCTGAGGCCCAAGAAGACCCGCGCCATCCGTCGTCAGCTGACCAAACACGAGGAGAACCTGATGACCAAGAAGATGCAGAGGAAGTCTCGCCTCTACTCCATTCGCAAATTCGCCATCAAGGCTTAAGAGGCTGTACTGTTTTTCACTGAAAAAATAAAACTCCCCACCCTGGAATGAAGAGTCTTGAGTCTGTGTGTCTCTCTGAAGCAGCAATAGGGGTTCTTGAGAAATGTGGAGTGGTGATGGCATATATGATACATGTCTTATCTATCTAGATCAGTGTTTTTCAACAGGTGAGTTGAGTGGGTCGTGCAGGCTGTAGTCAAAGAAACAAAAATAAGTTGTTTTTTGATTGCCAGATTTATTTTGAAAGGCGTGAACTCTTAACTCTTCCCAAAGCGTGCCTGAGGAAAACAATGTCCTGATTCAGGATCTGCTGTCAGGTGATATGTTGGTGTCAGTATTCAAATGTTGTTTTCATAACCTGGTATGAAACAAGTTTCAAACTGTCAGACATTATATTGAGCTCGCTGCATTTGCACGCACTATCACCATATAAAATGCAAATAAAATTACGAGCATGCAATGTTACGCTGTTAGTAAAGCATGAAACTACCAATACATAACACGATTGGTGTGTCGTGTGTTAGCTGGGAAGGGTTTGCATGCAGGTATGATGTTCATTCAACTCATCCAGATATGGTTTATTAACGGCTCAGGTTAGTGTTGTGTAGGCCTGTTCATTATGTGTTATAGGTTATGTAGCCTTAATCCAAAATACTCTACTTTCACAGGATTTTTTTTTACAAAAGCTGTCACTGGGGCAATAAAAGTGACACTTTTGTTCCTTTTAGGTACTAATATGTACCTTTAGTCACAAAACCAGGGTCGTGCCTTAATGACCATGGGGAGATGTGGGTCACATGGCCAAACCAGCTGATCTAGATAAGGAATCATTTGGTTTCATGTTCACACGCATGCATAGATATAAGCTATGTGCTATTGGACTGTAGGCTATATCACACGGACAGAGTAACTTTATCTGTTTTTTACCTTGGAGCTGGGAGGATTGAAGTGGTTTTTCCACTGAAGTTTATGGAATCTACAGTATGCTTGATATCTTTGCAGTCACACAACTATGAAAAAAAAAAATTTGTTATTAAAAAGTAGAATAAAATTCAAGATATTTAAAATAACTTAATCCCCTGGTTTCACAGACAGGGCTTAAGACTAGTCCTAGACTAAAATGTAAGTCTGAGCTGTTTCCACTGAAATAAACTTGCACTGACTGATCTTAAAAATATATCAGTGCCTTTTTAGTTTTAAGATGCACATCGGTAATGTTTTTTTCTAAGCATGTTTATAAAAATTACTTAAATGTCCTAATTGATCTATGGTCTAATCCTGGCTTAGTCTAAGCCCTGTCTGTGAAACCAGGCCTATATATAAAAACTTTTAAAGGGCTTTTTTTGGTTATTAACTTTAAAAGATTCTGTAGCAAAAACAGATTTAAAGGGATAGTTCAAAAACCCTAAAGTTGTTCTAAACCTGTATGAGTTTCTTTCTTCTGTTGAACACAAAAGAAGATATTTTAAAGAGTGTTGGTAACCAAACAGTTAATGGACCCCATTGACTTCCATATGGGGAGAAAACATGTTCAACAATATGTGCAACATCAACTGCAAAATATATATTTTGTTTTCAGCAGAAGAAAGAAACTCATACTTTAGTGTGAGTAAATGATGACAGAATTTTCATTTTTGGGTGAAATATCCCTTTAAGTTCATTAGAATAAGATTTGGATTCGATTTTTACCCTTTTTGTATCTGCAGCTAATCTTGCCTTCAAATCCTCAAAATAAGTTTTTACTTTGAAAATCATAATTGCGATGTGTGTTTAAGTGATTTAGATTGCAGGGAAAAAAATGGGCTTGTAATCTGCTTTTATTTTATTATGACAGAAAACATAAGACGATTCAGTTATTTATATATTTTTTACAAATATTTGTATTTTTAAAGGTTTATAAAAAAAAAAAAATTTTTTTTTTTACAGAAAATTATTTTTAAGTATTTTCCAGATAGTATTTAAATGATCTCTGGCTGTAGAACAGAAACATGATAAAATCAAATAAAAAAGAAAAGAATATATATGTAATTTTATATTTTTCAGAATGGCATGGTCAAGCATCACTTAAATTGTGTGCAAAACATGGTGCAAACTGTATTTGTTATTTTAATTTAAATGTATTATCATAATCATAAACACTTTGGTTAGTACTGTTAAAATAGTTGTACAGTTTACAGCACTCTACTGTTCTTCAAGTAATTTACCTACAACAGAAAATGAATTGAAAGTCTCAGAATCGAAGCCTTGCGCGCTCAAGTTACAAATGGACAAGCTCTTATGTTACAAATCAGTTGGTATAACGTTAGCCGTCATCTTTATCGTCCCGTTCTCTGTTTAAACCCGTCCATCTCTCACTTCTCTCCTCTGTGCTGTTTTCTTCATCCAGTTGCTCAGATCCGCAGACGAGAAGCTCCCCGCCGGGACTGAACACACAGCCGAACGCTGAGTCCTTATGACCCTGAAACACACACGCACAGTGTGAGGCTTTGTGATGTCATCATAATGCTAAACATGACCAGTCAAAGGTTCTCGATCACCTGCAGCCTCTTCACACAAGCTCCAGTGGTCGTATCCCAGATCCTCACCTGACGGAGAGACGTGTCAAAATCAAGCTGTGCGGCACAGACTGTGTATGTGTGTGTGAATGAGTGTGTGTTTGTTTTACCGTGTCGCCTTCAGCGGCGGATGCTAAAACCCGTCCGTCTCTGGAGAAGGCCAGACTCCTGACCCACACACGCTCACAACCTCCCAACACAAACAGACACGCAGGACGCTTCGGCAACCACACACGCACCGTCCCGTCCCATGAGCCTGAGGCCTAGAACACACACATGCAATACATAAATAAATCATGTTAAGAAAGATTTCCATTTCAAATAAATGCTGTTCTTTTGAACTTTCAAAGAATCCTGAAGAAAAATGTATCAGTTTTCACAAAAATAAGAAGCAGCACAACAGTTTTCAACATTGATGATAATCAGAAATGTTTCTTGAGCAGCAAATCATCATATTAGACTGATTTCTGAAGGATCATGTGACTCGGAAGACTGGAGTAATGATGCTGTAAATTCAGCTTTGATCACAGGAATAAATTACATTTAAACATATATTCAAATATAAACAGTTATTTTAAATTTTACAGTTATATTGTTTTTACTGTGTTTTTGATTAAACAAATGCAGAAAACATCAAAATCTTTAAAAAAAATCGTACCAACCCCAAACGATTAGTGATTTGATTAGTAGTTAATGTTCTTCATCAAACACATGATTGTTTTCTAGGAAGAGGACAAGAATTCCACACATTGAACTTAATTTAGGGGGCTTTTATAGGCCGTTTTAAGTCTACGCTCTTAAAATTAAAACTTCACAAATCAATGCCATAGTAAGAAGAACCACGTTTGGTTCCCCAAAGAGCCTTTCAGCTCTTAAAAGAACCTTCTTGTTTTTTCTTACTGTGAAAAACATTTTTACAATCTGAAGAAACTTTTTCCATAAAGAACCTTTTATGGAATGGAATGGTTCCATGGATGTCAAAAGTTCTTAATTGAACCATCAACGCCAATGAAGAACCTTCATTTTTAAGAGTGCACTTTGAAAAAAAGATTAAATTGTGACTCATTTGACTAAAAAGAAAGAGAAATTTCTTAAATTATTGCATAATACTTTAATGTTAAAGCTACACTGTGTAGGATTTTCTCCCATCTAGCGGTGAAATTGTAGGCCTATATGACTACCAACTGAATATTACTTTCTAGCCCCTCCCATTCCGAGGGCGTTTTAACTCCTACAGTGGCCGTATTATTTCAAATCTGCCGGCAGTCGCGAGTAATCTCCCCCTCGCATTCGTCTCGGTGCCACTGAGTGTCAAAACGCGAAAGGCGAAGCTTGAATTTCCAGGTATGTCCCTCTTTGGCACATGTATTTTCAAGATGGATGCGCAACATGGCTGCCGCCATTCGAGCGACTCGCTCGTATGTATCAGAGAATGTCTAATATGGCGAGAAGTTTCACTCTCAGTACACTTCCGGCTTCTAAACTGGTTGCAGTTCCTCTCTGATTCCATATGAGGGCGCTCACAGGACGAGTGCAGAATGAATGGAGGTCTATGGCGCTATACCAATAAAAATCCACTTTTCTCAGGATATAATTTTTTGTCTAGTAATTTGAATGTTGTATTCGAAAGGAGATGCAAAGAAATTACACATTGCTGGGTGTTAGATTTTTTTTGAGTCACTTATTTGCTTTAAAAAGTCTTTTAAAGTGTCAATGATGTCAAACACATGTACGACCAGATATACTGATTTACGGCAATCCTTCAGTCACTTTGGTGCTTTCGCGCTCTGCACTTTCTTTTCTCTCGAGGCATCGACAACACAGCTACTACACGTGCTTGGAGAGTTTTTGTTTAGTTTGTTTCTGGTCCCGCTTCGGATGCCACGATGCCATCAAGTGGTATCTCTGGCCGTAATCAGTCCTTCACTGACCAATCAGCGTTCATTAGCAGAATGCTAGCGTGTTATGGGCAACAACAACTCAACCTGTAAGAAATCGAAAGGACATAAGTACTCGTTCATTCAACTTTCGACCCAAAACCCATGTTGAACTTGCAAAATCTACAATCAGATCTGAGATTTCTCAACGGCAATCGGGTGAAAGAGACAAATTTAGCCGTCTAGCCCCATAGACTCCCATTCATTTTGCACTCATGGGCGATCGCCCCCAGTGGAACTCTGGTGGAACTACAACCAAAATTCGGTACAATAGGACTTAATAGGGAGTGGGCAGGCTCTCCGTAGACGGGCTCTGTATGTATTCTAAATTGCAGATTATACACTTATGAGAATACTTAATTAGTTGGTTGAAGTGATTACACTTTAGTGAGAATGTATAATTTTGAAAGAACAAAGTGTTTTTTGCTAAGAATCTACTTAAAATATTACACAGTGTAGCTTTAATGGGCTATTTCATTTTTTCTAGTGATGAAGTATGTTTACAGGCTGCTATACTTCATAAAATATAATTGCAATTAAAAAATGGATTAAAACTAAATGAATTAGCCTAAATAATCTTCTGAGAGTGTGTATGGGAAAACTCAGTACGAAATTATATGCATTCTGAGTTCAAGGACACGATTCATTTTCACGAACTATTAAATGTCCCGTTTATCCTGAATCAAATACCAAAGCTCACTCTCAACAACAAATCTGCTCACCAGCATCCCAGTAACAGAGAAACAGAGACAGGCCACGTTTCCCAGATGCCCCTGTAATGTCACAACCTCCTTTCCGTCGTGAAGTTTCCACACTCTCACGGACCGATCCCAGGAGCCCGTGGCCTGTGGCGAAGAGAAAGAACGAAGAGGTGATGCAGCTCGTCCCGAACGGCTCAAAACAAGCGACACAGAGAGTGTGTGAGGTGAGAGTCATACCACACACTGCGAGTCTGAGGAGAAGACGCTGCTCTGGACAGCTGCAGTGTGACCCCGCAACTCCTCAAACATCTCACCACACTGAAACACCAAACATCAGATTCTCAGAAACACCTGTTACTACACGAGGAGAGTCCAACAGCTCTGTCCTTAGATCATGCTTAGGGTTAGTGATCTGAAACAACCCGTTAACCGTAAGTTACACTTCATCATAATGCTCATCCCACACCATTTTAATGCTATACAGATAATGAAAGTGAGGGGTTTCTAAATTCCCAGAGGGAAAAACATCATACAAAGTCATTTTTAGAGCTGTTAGAAATGATATTATGATATTAACTGAATAATATTTTTTAGACATTTGGTATTATTACTTATTTTCTTTGTCAGAAATCATGATTTTAATCATTTATTTTATTCTATTCTAAAATATTTTATTTGAATAACAAATCAGATTTTTTGTCGAATACATTTTGATGTTTTTTTATTCTATTTTTAAAAGAAAATAATATTAATCATATAGATATTAAAGGAATTATTTAAATATAAGGATCATTTTAACTTAGTTTTAGCTTTAAAGCAGTTATAAGATAAAAATCTTTAAAAAAAATTATTAAACAAATGAAAAAATATATATAATAGACAAAGTATAATATAATATAATATAATATAATAAAGAAATATATAATAGACAAAGTATAGTGTAATAATAACATAAACATTTAAATAATATATAATTGACAAAAGTATAATATAAAATATAATATAATATTAACATAAAAATATATAATATTAACAAAGAATAATCTAATATTAACAAAGCATATAATATAATATAATAAAGAAATATATAATAGACAAAGTATAGTGTAATAATAACATAAACATTTAAATAATATATAATTGACAAAAGTATAAGTATAATATAAAATATAATATATTAACATAAAAATATATAATATTAACAAAGAATAATATAATATTAACAAAGTATATAATATAATATAATATAATATATTAGCTCAGCGCGCTGCAACTGAAGAAAACACATGCAAATAGAAAAAAACACCCACAAATTAAGAAAACATCTTCATCAGTTTCACAACACACGCGTGCTCACAACAACACAACCAAATACAGAGACGTGCTGCAAATAACACAGACCACAATGGAAATGTTTCCAGGGGAACCAAATAAGGTTCTTATTTAGTTTTTTTTTTCTATTTGCATGTGTTTTTTCTATTTGCATGTGTTTTTTCTATTTGCATGTGTTTTCTTCAGTTGCTGTGCATTGAGCTCCCTTGGCCACCGTAAATATTTACATTATAATGAAAAATATATAATATACAAAGTATAATATAAAATAAAATATAATATCAAGTAAATATAATATTAACAAAGTATAATATAGAATATCATATCATATGAAAATAATATATAATAGACAAAGTATAATATAATTTAAAGTATAAATTATTGACAAAAAGTATAATATAATATTAACATAAAAATGAAAATAATATATAAGCATAAAGTACACTATATAATATTAACATAAAAATAAAAATATTTAGAATAGACAAAGTATAATAATTATATAAAATATAATATAAAGTAGGCCTAATGTAATATTAACGTATTTTTTTTATATAATAGACAAAGTATAATATTATGCACCTAACATTTTTCTCACATTACATAAATGGCAATTTATACATGAAAATATATAATGTGCCTTTATATTTTAGGAAGTGCTAGCGCAGTCAATAGGCCTACCACTCAAAATCAGTAGCACCTCACTGCAGTACACGAGATCCAGGGGGCGGAGTTGGATCCAGATCTAACTAAGGGGTGGAGATTAGTAGGTTTAGGGGTGGGTTTAGGGATCAGGGGGTGGAGATGGGTAGGTTTAGGTATATGTAAGGTGGGAGGAGTTAGATCTGGATCCAACTCCTCCCCCTGGATTTCGTGTTCTGCAGTGAGGACCGTCTCTTGAAATATGATTTTAAAAAGGGAAGTGATTGTTTCATTTGGTTAAATACATTTGTCCCTCTATTTCTGTATGTTTTGAAAAGGGAAGCGCATGCTTGTTTTAGACATTAGTTCCTGAGCTAGCAATAGAAGTGTTATTGTCTCACCCGAACTCTCCAGATCAGCGCCCTGTTGTCCCATCCACCCGACAGCAGCCACTGGCCGTCCGGACTGAAGCTCACCGTCTCCACACTCCGCGTGTGACCTGAGGTTCAGAACAACAACTCGAGCACATTTAGGCTCAAACTACGGTTGTAGTAGGCTATATTCATCTAAAGGTGATTATAAAGCAGAAAAGGGCTGATAACTATGATGATATTTTTACGTAAACACACCTGTCAGTATGTGTGTGCATTTAGTGCTCGAGCTGCACCAGATTCGGACGGTACAGTCGTGGGACGCGCTCGCGAACAGCTGACCATCCGTCGAGAAAACACACGATTTCACTGGACCTGCGGGTTCATTTCAAAAACAAAAACAAAAACAAAGAAATAAACAAAGAAAATATTAGAAATTTTAGAATTGCCCATTGCCCTTATTAAATATACTTCTATAGCCTATATCTATACCCACTGCACTGCTGGATGTACTCGTTACTTGTGTAGGCTATATCTTTCACTCTTGCATATCTTGCAAGTGTTTTGTACATTTTCTTTCTATCTTTTTTTATCTTTTACCTGTTTCTCTGGATTTGTCTTTTTTGTGTGTTTTTGAGTTCTGCTAATAAAACCCTGCTAGCAAATCTACACTTCATCAATGAATGGCACTATAGGCCTCTCTCTCTCTCTCTCTCTCTCTCTCTCTCTATATATATATATATATATATATATATACAAGTTTAGATAGGAGGGTTTTATAGAACATTTTGCTCTTTATTACTCTATATAATTTTTTTGAGCATAGGCTTATTTATTTAATTCATATTTTCCACAGGTCATTTAACATGTTGAACCTTTTGTGACAACATATAAACAGGGTTGAAGAAGTTTGTCCGAATTCAAGCTTTTTGGGGTTATTCATGGTCTGTTGTAGTAATTTGTTAATGCTTTTACACTTTTAAAAGCACTTGTTTGAGGGGTGAGTAGAAAAATGTCATCTCATTGTACCCAGTTTTTTTAAATGCTTATTACTGCGTTCATAGAGCAAACTCATGTCGTTCCAAACCCAAAAGACTTGCGTTCAATTCATATGGATTAGTTTTATGATCTCCTTATGACATTTTGAAGCGTCAAAGTGGTAGTTGCGTAGCTGCCAATGGAGGCACAGAAATATCCCAGATTTCATCAAAAAGATCTTCATTTGTCTTCCAAAGATGAACGAAAGTCTTGCGGGTTTGGAACGACATGAATGACAGAATTTTCATTTTTGGGTGAACTACCCCTTTAAAGGGGTGGTTGATTATGATTTCACTTTTCTAACTTTAGTTAGTGTGTATTGTTGCTGTTTGAGCATAAACAACATCTGCAAAGTTCAAAGCAAAGGGTGATAGTTGCTTTTAAAGAAATAGCTTTTTAAGGACTACAACAAAGGCTGGTAGGGACTACACGACATTCCTCCCAGGTTAATGACATCACCAACTCTAAAATTTACATAAACCCCGCCCCCGGAACACGATATTATCAAGACAGAATATGCTAATCAATAACTAGAAGATAACTACACATCTGCTACATAAATTCATCAACTAACCATTCAGAAATGTTGTCTACATGTTTTCTCTCCTTCTTGAGTCTCTCCATCATTGTCTGACTCCGGTTTGAACATAAAAGGTTAAACGTTTTTGAAATTTTCAGTGCATCTCTTGTGTGAGGTAAAAGGACACGAGCTCTTGAGGCTCCGCCCTCTGTGCCGGGAGCTCATTTGCATTTAAAGGAACAGACACAAAACGGTGAGTTTTTGCTTACCCTCAAAAAGTGACAATTTGAACATGCTATATAAAAATATCTGTGGGGTATTTTGAGCTAAAACTTCACATACACACTACTGGGACATCAGAGACTTATTTTACATCTTGTGAAAAGAGCATTATACGACCCCTTTAATGCACCTGAGTGTCCGCTGACTGTGGCCAGGTGTTCTGCGCTGGTGGCGTTCCACAGGTACAGTCTGCCATCATCACAGCAGCTGAGCAGAATCTGACAGTCAGGTGAGAACACACAGCAGTTCACCTGAGACAGACAAGAACATGAACACAGGCTTGCTCTGTCTATATTTAAATCAAGTACAAACAAAGCTTTACCTACCTCTCCTTTGTGTCTAGAAAAATATCTAACGTTGGACACGCTGAAGTCCTCTGAGGGATGACGCCACGTGTTTCCTTTTTCATGAGAAAGCGACATTTCAGAAATGTCAAAAATGTAATAATTAATCGAACATGGTCAATGAATCATGGAGCTTAGCTGCTGTGGTTAATGTTGCAGCTCAGTTTTGTTTGGGTTTTGTATCCAGAGTTACGGTCTCTTGACTGTCTGCGCTTTATTACAATTCTCTCCTGGTTTAGACAGTCATTAACTCTGAAAACACATTAACAAGCTGAGTTTGTGTGTTTGCCTGCCAGTAGCACTTTTAAGCACTTATTTTAAGTCACGCAAGAAGTAAATAAAACTCACTTCAAAATTATTTTATAAGCTCATGATGTGAATGATGCACTAAAGTCTTTTGTGACATACTGTAAAAAAATGTAATCCTAAAATAAAAAAATAAAAACATATTTAGATACCTGTTATTATGGAAGCTTGTTTCCGCCACTGAATAAACCAATATAAAAGATAATTGCGACTGTTTAATCTGACAATTCTGACTTTTTTCCTCAGAATTGTGAGTAATAAAGTCAGAATTGGAAGATATAAAGTCGTAATAACCTTTATGTTTTATTCTAAGGCGGAAACAAGGTTCCATATGTTACAGTAAAGCTTCAATTTTGGTTTCACTTTTCATATGTCATTTTTCAGGACTCTTAATAATTCCATCCATTTGCATGTTAAATAATCCTGAATAAAGATATAACAATATATTACTATAAATCATTTATATTACTTGAATTGAAAACTAATATTTCATAAAAATGTTTAACTAATATATTTCATAACCATTTGAAATATTATAAAGAAATCGCATTAGCAATATGTTAGTGTCGTGGAAATTTTTAACTGTATATTAAACTAACCAAGTTTCTAACATCTAACCTTATTTAACATCTAACATTGGAACAGGATGTACTGTACGAAACCAATGGAAAACTTGTGTCTTTGACTATGTGCGTATGTATGTAAAAATAACACAGTTTTGGGAAATGAAACTAGACAGTCTGTTAGAATCTTGTGATTACAGATGAAGTCACCGCAAGATCAGAGTTTGCTTTACCTAGTAACATAGGGGTTTGCATATGAAGAACCAATCAAATAGTGGGGAAATTATGTAATGCAGCCTGACATATACTATAAAAACTGTTGTATATGTGTTTTACGGTGGGATGTCTCAATGGAATTTGTCTGAGATCCTCCGGCCTTGATTCTTCTTGGGAGAGTTCTCTGAGAACTGCTCGAAGACTCTCCCGGCCGTTATTAAAGCATTTAGAGGACATTTGCTGAAAGTCTGTCTGTTATTACTGCTGCGCAGCAGGTCAGTTTAGGGAATCAAGTAAGTTAGACTCGGCCAGTTGTCGACTGAAGACGCAAGAGCTAGAGTATAAAGGTTATTAAGTGTCGATTTGTAGACGCTCTGTGTCGATGAGTAGACGCAACAGTTTTATTATTTATTAAGTGTCGATTAGTAGACGCTCTGTGTCGACAGTAGACGCAACAGTTTTATTTTAGATAGTCAGGTTAAAGAAATTTCCATTACATTAGTAACATGTCAGTTGATTCTAGGCTGAAGGAGAGAAATCTGTCAAAGTGAATCCTCTCAGTAGCCTGACGTCGTCATACTCAATTCTAGTCAGAATGTGAGTCTGATACTTTTCCATAGAGATTTGATTATGGGGCGTGTCTCAACCAAACCAGGAAAAAAAAAAACTCTGCACTCAATTGGATAGACCTACAACCAATCAGAGCAACGGAGTAAATGACGCATGTTCTTCATTCATATTTTCAACCAACAAAATGTCGCGGCTCTCTGTTCCTCTTTTAAAATGAATGCGCTGTCGATATAACAGACGCGATGGCGGAATCTACACATGATGTTTCATAAACAAAGTTCGGGAGGAGCACGTACAAATAATCAATCCAATATAAACTTGTCATCAAACAATACCATGTCTAACGTTACCCTATCTATCAGCATGAGGAAGCATATTCACTCTGTAAACTTACCTAACACTCCTTGACAGTTTTTCAGCATCCCTCCACCACCCCGAATCCTCACTCTTGTCTTGTTCTCTCACAACCAGGAATACGGGGGAGCATGGCTACCGAGCCCACAGCCCTCTCCTCGGACAGCACGTCATATACGCATTTATTCTATCGACTTATTTGTGTGAAATCTTATAAACGCATTTATTCTATCTGACTTATTTGTAAATGTGAACTCGTGAAATCTCAATTCTCCAGCAGCAGTCGTCTTTGTTGTAAACTAATTCAAATCAAGCGCTCTTTGGTGACGTGGACGATTACGTTGCATTGCTCATCTGTCCATCATCGTATAAAGCCCGCCCTGACAATTTGATTGGTCCGAACAATTTTTGTTCGGGCATAATAGCTCCTCAACGGAGCGAGTCCAGACCGAACTTCCCGACCAAAAAATATTGTGGGCGGGGTTCGGGCTGGCACCCAGGCTATCCTCTCAGTAAGTCTGTTTGAGAATCCCAAACTTCAGAAATGTCCGCATAGGGAATTGTTGCACTGTCCTGTTAAATGCGTCACCTCTATGCATGTCTGCTCATGCTGTGTGTGTAATAATATGTGTATGAATACCAGTTTACAGTCGTGACCCTTCAGAAGTCCTGACATGTTAGTGTCAAGTGTTTTTTTTTTGTCCCGTATTTTTGAGAAATGATCCACCCAGGCACTAATATTCCATGCCTGGCTGTTTCTGAGTTACTGTTAGAAAGGAGGACATCTGTGTTCTGGTCTCACAGTCAGAGGGAGTCACTGACGTAACAGATCCGTAGGCTTTCTCTCTGAATGTTTGTTCTTAACGGCAGGATGTTTAGCGGGTCGTTTGCATGAGTTTCACGCAGCTCGCTCACAGCAGGAGATGTGTGTTAGTCATTCTGGGAGTCCTCACGCCTAATGCAGGAAACAATGACACCTTTCACCTTTACTGAATAACAGTCACTTTGAAAGAATCACAGCAGTTTCAAAAACAAAATATAGTCCCACATAGTTGAAGCACATGTTTTTGGTTTTTTAGAAACAAATGCAAATAAATGAAAATCATGTATACAAGTAGGATAGCTAAATATATAATCAACTTAATCTACAAGAGAGTAGAAAATGCATCCCATATCTTTTTTTGTTGACGTCAAATGTTGTGTCAAATCAAGCTGTTTTTGGTGCATTATTGGTGTAATATCATATAATATGTTGTTTTTAGGAAATTTTAAGTAAGGAAGTAGAATATACAGTTTGTACAATGGAAAGTCCCCATAAAACATGAACACCCAACGAGTGTGTTTATGTGTGCGTGTGGATATGTGTTGGTGTGCAACAATGAATGTTTTGCAGAATTACTGAAGTCACATCTACATGCAGAGTTGGTCTTTTGTAGGAAACAGGAAATCATCACTCTCATGTGTTTTTCACCTTTATACATATTTGATCTGCTCCTACGACTGCGTCACTCTAGCGCTATACAGTGGACCGCAACGCAGTAACCCATAACCACAGGAAAGTTATACACTTGTTCGAATCAAATGTATTTTAAGTTGTCTTCTGGATCTCTGGTCATCTGTAGGGGAAGGATCAGAACTGTGACCTCTATTCTTGTGTTATCTCTCACTGTCAGCCCTTTCCTTCCCACACATTCTGTGGTAGAACAACATCTTAGCTTGAATCCATTAACTATAAGCTCAAATTGTTCTGTTAGACCAACAGGTCTTTTAACCTTTAGAAATACAAGATTTTTGAAAGACACTTTGAAAATAATTAGATGGTGTGCATATGATACAGAATTTACCCCCAATACTTTAGACAAAGTTTTTAAGAAATGGATTAAGAAAGGAGTTACGTCGTATTATTCTATCACAAACAACAATATTTTCTTAACCTTTCAAGAATTTAAGAATCGGTTTGAAGTGAGTAATCAAGATTTGTATAGATACTTTCAAATAAGACACCACTTCAACACAACAGTAAATAAAACCGGGAATTGGAAACAAAATGATTTTGTGAAGATACTCTTGTCTACATTTAAGGCTACTACAATTAGCGAGGTTATTTCTAAACTTTATCATTGTCTTCAAAACCACAGACCAGAATCCACCTCCTATATCAGAATTAAATGGGAGAAAGAAGTAAACATCACTGTATCAGAAGAGGCTTGGTTAGAAACATGTAAATACCAATGGAAAACTACAGGCTCCCAGCAATGGAGGCTATTCGCCTGGAAAAATATAACTAGATTCTTTATTTCACCTGCTCAAAAGAGCCATAGTGAAGAAGGATCAGGGTGTTGGAGACACTGTAATTCAGAAGTAGCAAATCACTACCATATATTCTGGGCGTGTCCAGTCATTCACTTATTTTGGAAGGATGTTCACAGGACTGTAGAGGCTATATTAAGGATAAAAATTCCATTCCAATGGTATACCCTGTATCTGGGAAATCTGGATTTACATGAAACCGATTATATATACCTATGGAGAAAATTCCTGGTGGCAGCTAAAAAGGCTCTTACTCGTAAATGGCTTCAACCCACCTCACCCACTATAGAATACTGGAAAGCAATTGTAAGAGAAATATATAGGATGGAAATCCTTACCTTTTCTTTAAGATTAAAAAAACAAAAAGGGGCTCTGTTGTGGAAGAGATGGAAGGAATTTGTAGGAAATTGAGTAATTATATAACAGAGGTAATTATAGACTATTATTGGAAATAAAACACTAATGATGTAAAGGTGCCACTAGACTGCACTGTACCCCTTTGTTATTTTTTTTGCTCTATTTTTATATTATACAGGAAATGACTTTTATGTATGTATGTGTATATATATATTCTTTTGTTTGTAAAAAAAAAAAAAGAAATACAAGATTTTTTTTTTTAAGTCACATCTTGCTAAAAGTAAGCAATAATTAATCTAATTCTATAAATAAATAAATATCACATTAAAGGGATAGTTCACCCAAAAATGAAGATTAACCCATGATTTACTTACCCTAAAGTCATAGGTGTTAATGACATGCTTCTTTCAGACGAATACAATCGGAGTTATATTAAAAAATGTCCTGGCTCTTCCAAGCTTTATAATGGCAGTGATCGGCTGTATATTTTTTTGGAAGTCCATCAAAGCGCATCCATCCATGATTAAAGTGCTCCACACGGTTCTGAGGGGTTAATAAAGGCCTTCTGAAGTGAAGCGATGCGTTCGTGTAAGAAAAATATCCATATTTAAAACTTTATCGACTAAAATAACTAGCTTCCGGCAGACGGCCATACGCAAGCCGACTTACACCAAAAGTGTAACACTTGACGATGTGTGACGTAGGATGTAGGAGTAGCGTAAGCTTTGACGACTCTAGCGGTTCAAACACACAGGGCTGGGCAACAAACTCAAGCTCCTCCAAAATTTCTCTTTAAAAATTCTCATTTTAGACTTCTAATTTGTGACTGGTGTTTTGTTTTGCTCTATCCTCTGCACCCCCGCGTTCATCATTACGTTGTGTGTCAAGGTCAGGTGTTACTCTTTCGCCGTAAATCGATGCGTATAAAGCTTGGAAGAGCCAGGACATTTTTTAATATAACTCTGATTGCATTCGTCTGAAAGAAGAATGTCATAAACACCTTGAGGGTGAGTAAATCATGGGCTAATTTTCATTTTTGGGTGAACTATCCCTTTAAGACTTAACTGTTTAACTATCCCTTTAAGACTTGTTGGATGGTGAAAAATAGTTTGAGAAAATTAAGTACCTCAAAAACACAAAATAGTCAAAGGCAAGTGGGAGACGGAGATGATGTCATCGGAATGGAACGACACCGCTGAGAGAGAGAGAGAGAGAGAGAGAGAGAGAGAGAGACAGACAGACTCACAGTCAGCACGAAGCTCTCTCGTGTCGGGCTTAGTTTGCATTCCACACACAGACAAACCGTGTTGAGAATTCGCTCGTTTTTAATTGACAAAATCGGACGTCTTTCTCAGTCATGGGGAAAGTTTTTCTTTTCGTTTTGATCACATTCATTCTTCTGAACGCGATCCAGGCTAAAGGTAAGCAAATCGATTTGTTGGAAACCGCGTTTTGATTCACTTCAAACAATCCATTGGTCTACATGTGTGTGATGAACGAGAAAACATTCGATTTACTGTAAAAATCCAACACCACCATAACTAATAGGCGACATCATTCAATCTGATTTTGCTCAATAGAAGTGAGTAGAATTGTACACAAGAATTTTAGAGTTTTAGTATTAATTTTTCTTAAAGATTATTTCCGAAATAATCTATAAACAACAGTAGAACATTTGAGAAGTTTTATTTAATATTATATAATTTTTTTTATAATATATAGATTGTATTATAAAATATACAATCAAGTAAAAAAGTAAAAATACATGAATAGCTTTACAAAATAATAAAACAAACACAAAATACTACATAAACCAAAGGATCCACAACACACAAAAATACTTCACAAAGTATTAAAAGCTATACAAATACGTTTTTGAGACTTAAAAACAGACACAGATTGCGCAGATCTAATATCCATTGGGAGGCTATTCCATAAGGGAGCCACTGCAGAATCTCTGTCACCTTCTGTTTTATATCAGGATCTTGGAACAGCCAACAATCCATGACTAGAAGATCTGAGACATCTAACAGTTTCCTAAGGTCTTGCAAGGTCCACTAAATACTTTGGCGCCAAACCATGTAGTGCTAATATGTCAATAATAAATAATATCTTAAAAAAATATCCAAAAAGGAATTGGTAGCCAATGTAATGAGTCTAAATGTGAAATGTGTTGCTTTAAATATGTTGCTTTAAAGTAGAAAACGGGACATTGCAATAATCCAGATGAGATGATAAACAAAAGTATTAATAAGTTTCTCTGTGTCTTTAAAACTTAAAATCTCTTTCACCTTGGAAATATGTCTTAACTGATAAAAACAAGCATAGGAAACACGCATTTCTTAACGTGATATTCACAATTGGTGTCAAAATAAACACCCACGTTTTTAACTACCTGCTGAATATTGGGGAGCATGTTGATGTTATCACGAACGAACTTGATCTGACTTTCTGTTACGATGGGGTTGAATGATAGGAGGAAGCAGGATCCACGTGCAGCAAACTTTATTAAATAAACAAAAAACTAGACAAACTCAGACTAAGGAAACAGGACACAGGACACAGGACCCAAACAGCCAAAATACAATAACAAGAACTCACAAAGACTGAGACTAGACACAGGGCTTAAATACACAGGCAAACAAGCTAAACAATATAACAAGGGGGCGTGGTTAATCAGAAACACCTGGGGAGACTAATCAACATAACGGGGAACTGCTAAACACAGTTCCCCGTTAAACAAGACAGAGGAACACAGACATGAATCATTACACTTTTATTATAGCCCTGACCTATTATCACTACTTCAGTTTTATCAGTATTGAATTGCAGAAAATCACAAGTCATCCAATTTTTTTTATATCTGCTAAGCATGCTTGGAGGACATCTAAGCTTCTTAGATCATTGGATCACAGTGATAAATATAACTGTAAATCATCTGCATAGCAGTGAAAATTTATGGATAAATTATGGATTCAAGAGTTAACATATAAATTGAAAACAAAATAGGTCCCAACAGGGAGCCCTGAGGAACACCACATTGTAGAAGTGGAGGATAAATCTTCTCTAACTGCCACTACAAATGTTCTATTTAACAAATAAGAATTAAACAAGTCCAACTCCCTCCTTGAAACTCCCAGCCATCTATTTAATGTGTCAATTAAGACTGAATTGAATGATCAACTGTAATAAAACAGAACACTCTCCAGCATCCTCTGCAATCAGTAAATCATTAGTCACTCTTAAAAGGGGAGTTTCAGTACTAGGATTGAAAAATTATTGTTTTCACTTATAACCTCCAACAGTTTCTTAGTTCCTGTTTTTTCTAATATTTTTAAAATAAAAGGAAATTTAGAGAAGGCAATTTTTCTATCTATCCATCTATCCATCTATCTATCTATCTATCTATCTATCTATCTATCTATCTATCTATCTATCTATCTATCTATCTATCTATCTATCTATCTATCTATCTATCTATCTATCTATGTAGGCCACCTATCTATCTATCTATCTATCTATCTATCTATCTATCTATCTATCTATCTATCTATCTATCTATCTATCTATCTATCTATCTATCTATCTATCTATCTATCTATCTATGTAGGCCATCTATCTATCTATCTATAAAACGAGGAGATGTACTATTACTAACTATTCTATATGTCCAATTGCAGGAAAGAGGGCCAGGAACAAACGAAACATCACTGCCATGGCCCAACCAAGGTTTTTTATAGGATTCGCGAACCCAGTTAACCTCCCTCTTCCTCCTAATCAAACAACTGACCCACAAGCATGTGTCGTCCAGTCTGTGGAAGTGGAGTTACGCGACAACAACACGGCAAAGTACCTCCGAGGTCCTCTGAGCAAGTGCTTCATCCCAGCTGTCTACATCATAGCCATCGTTGTCGGCATTCCCGCCAATATCGCCATTTTGATTGCTGTTGGAACCAAAGTGAGATTCATTTCATCTGCGATTTTGTACTGCAGCTTAGCGTTGTCCGACTTGCTGCTGTTGTTCAGCCTGTTGCTGAAGACACACTATCATCTCAGTGGGAACCATTGGATTTTCGGTGAAACCGCCTGCCGTATCACGACCGCCTGTTTTTACGGCAACCTCTACTGCTCAGCTTTCACACTAGCGTTCATTAGTATCAAGCGCTACATTGCCGTGGTTCATCCTTTTCTCTATAAGAGTTTTCCAAAACGCAGGTTCAGCACCGGTGGTTGCTTAACCGTCTGGATTGTATTTATTATTGCCCTTCTCCCGGAATTCCTTGTGCAACAAAGCTACCGCATCACACATCTTGGAATAATCACATGCCACGACGTTCTTCCACTAGACAACATATATTACTACCAGTGGCTTGTCTATTATAACCTTGGCCTCACCTGTGTAGGTTTTTTCCTTCCCCTAGTGGTGACAGTAGCATGTTACACATCCATCGTCCGGCAACTGAACCGCTCACATCAAGACTGGGCTCTTTACATCAGAGCTAGCACGTTTAACTTCATTATCTTTGTCATTTGCTTCGGCCCAAGCAGCTGTTTTCATTTTGTGCATTACGTCCTGCTGTCTGTTAGCACTACAGAGAGTTTCTACATCTACTTCAATGTGTCAGTGTGTCTGTGTTGCCTGCATAGCGCTATGGATCCGTTTCTCTTCGTGATCATGTCCAGGACTGTCGGAACCAAACGCTACTTTCTTGGACGCAAAGGACGTGCGCTTAGCATCTCTACATAAAGTCAACATGAGATGCATGTTGCGCAACCTATTTAGCTTCTGGAATCCTGTGTATTTCCAAGTGAAACAGGATGTTTAATGTCAACTCGTTGAAACAGGCGAAATAGAAAAACGTTTTAACGGCAGAGAAAGTTGTTGCATTTTGATAAAAGACTACAAGCACTTACACTAGCCTACTGTTCAAAAGATGACGATCAGTGAGAGTTTTTTCTTTTTTGAAAGAAATTAATACTTTAATTCAGCAAGGATGCATTAAATTGATCAAAATAAAGACATCATTTTACAAAAGATTTCCGTTTCAAATAGAAAAATATTTTTCAACATTGAAAATAATGAGAAATGTTTATTGAGCAGCAAATCAGCATATTAGAATGATTTCTGAAGGATCATGTGACACTGAAGACTGGAGTAATGATGCTGAAAATTCGGCTTTGAGCACAGGAATAAATGACATGTTAAAATATATTACAAGTTATTTTAAGTTGTAATAATATTTCACAATTTTTTTCCTGTATTTTTTGATCAAATAAATACAGGCCTGGTGAGCAGAAGAGACTTATTTCTAAAACCACATGCTTTTGAACAGTAGTGCACATTTGATGAATCTTGCACAATACAGTGCACTAAGCATATTAAGTAAAAAGGGTGAATTTTGATTTCATGTTTACTATATTGATTAAAAAAAGGGGTAATCTAGAATCTGCTTTTTGTTGTGTATTGGTCTTGTTTCTAAAACCACCTTCATCTAGGTTTAAAGTATTTAATATGTGAAGTGCCATTAGGAGAACTAATAGTCCGTAGTTCCAGCCAGTTGGCTCGAATCGCTTGGACAAGAGCTGCATATTTTATACTGAATACAAATGAAAAGACATTTGAATGGCCCTGAGAGAAAGGGGTGTAATATACTGCCTGGACTGTGTTCAGTGTGTGTTATGAATGTTACATAAAGCCTTGTTGACCAAGGCAAAGTTTGTCTGTTTGTATAGAGAATGTAAATGCTTTATGATAATGCCTTGAATGTGATTTCAAAGCACAGCCATAATATAGTCATTAAAACAAATAAAACAAAAGTCCCGGCTGTCTGATTATTTTTAGGCTTCATGGACCTCAATCAAATGCCATCTGCCTACCTAAGGTCCAGTGGTGTTCATTTCTTTAAATTTGATTCATCAAAAAACATGCAATACTTAAAATCGACATGAAATGGAAGTTGCGATAGTGTTTTCTTTCATATTACGACGTAAATCCAAGTGAAACGGCTTCTCGAATGAGGAAAAAATGAAGGTTGAGACTTGATTTTGTCCATTGGGAAATGATTGGATGGTTGTGGTTTGCTATTGGTGGATCTCATGTGAGTGACAGGTTGCCCCGCCCTCGTGCCAGTAAACGCATCATCAGAGAAGCGATGCTGCTGCAAGAGGGAGGGAAAGAGATTTTGATTAAAGATTACGATGTGCATGGATAAATCGTTTATCATAAACACTGCAATATTCTATAAAAAACAATGCTAACACTTTATTTTACAGTGTCATTGTTACATATGTTACATCTAGTTACTATATTAATCACTGTAAATTATGCATAATTACATACAACTAACCCCAAACCAAACTCTAACACTAAAATATGTATTTACTTAATATAACTCAATACTTAAATTAATAATTACAGTGTAACAAATAAAGACACCTTAAAATATAGTTGAACCAAAACAAGAATTGTCAGTTTTGATTTCCTGGTGACTTGCAACTATAGATTTCACATTCATGTCATCTATTGTTTAATCCAGATTAAAGCCAATATGACAACTGATAGCCATAAAGAAATGATGTGTTGTTAGACTGCTCTCTCTTTTTGTAATCTCACCTAGATCTTCTCTCTCTTTTTTTTTTTTTTGGTTGGTTATGACCTGTCTTGTGGTTTTTAGTTGGAATTATCTTTGGCTTTATCTCAGTTAGCAATTGGTGCTTGAGGGGAATTGCAAATACATTCATTCACAGGCTTGATATGAACTCACGCATCTCGATGTCTTGACAACCTCTATGGTTTCATAAGCGTAACCTTTCAGGAATGTGAACAGAGGAAGGCAGGTGGTGATTACTGGAAAACAGCTTATTTTTTTGAGCTTATATTGTCATTGTAAATGCATATGAACTTACAATAAATTAATATGTTAAGTATTAAGTGCAGAGGAAAACATAAGCGTATTCATAAGCGTTAAAAAATGAAGAAGTCTGTTTGTGGCCTTATTTATTCCTGTTTTTGTGCAGAATCAAGTTTTCTTTAAAGCTGTTGAAAATACAAAAGCTCAATCTAATTCAAGTTTGCGTTTTGATTAATTTGGTAAGTCAAGTAACCTTTATTTATATAGTTCTTTATACAATACAGATTCAGATTGTTTTAAAGCAGCTTTCCAGTGATAACAGGAAAATAAGGATTCAGTGATGCAAACAGGATTCAGTTCTGAAAAGACAATAGTAAACAGTCATTATTCAGTTAAAATCAGTTCAGTGTTGATTCATTTTGTTTCAATAAGTGTGTGTGTGAAGTAGGCCTACATCAATTATGAAAATAATACAATTCAGCTATAAAGCATCAAAATAGAATTATCAACTGGTGAAAAATGACTGTCAACACCCAAACAAAAAATGCTTTTAATTACTACTATTTTTGTTAATCTTTGCTTACATTTCTTTTCTTTTCATTTTCATTAATATATCCGAGGACCTTGGAAACATCACTCGTAGCGTAGCATCCATGTTTCATTACAATAGGTAAAGTATTTAAAATAAAAGCATGAAAAGCATTACAAATATTATGTCGAAAACGTAAATAAGCTGAAAGCTAATAAAAACGTTTAAAAATTCAGGTTGTACAAGTGGGGGCACTGCATTTATATTCATTAGTTTATTACAGACTAGGCCTAACTTACAGTGTTTGCTGAAACCTAACAGGAATAACAAGACACTATTTTTTATTTATTTATTAGTAATGTATTTTTTTTTAAATAATTTATTTACCTAAGCTATTTACTTGCTTCATATACCATTGAGCTACATAGGTTTATGACCACTGTACACTGACAAGATCTTTATTTTGAAATGTTTAAAAGGCTTTTATTTTGAAACGTTTCCCGGGCTCGTACCGTCGAGAAGTCTGGCTTCCCTCACAGTGGATCAGCTGAGGCATGTGAGAGTGACGTGAGCAGCGCAGGCACGTTTTCGTTCTGTTTAGCGCGCACGCGGTCTCTTGCCAACCACGTTTTTCATAAACGCGTGCCATAACCGTGTACTATTTCCAATATTTGTGTATATGAAAATGACTTTTCCCGACATATTACGATCTTAAATCAGTGCGCACGTGGACGGCCATATTCACGAGAACATGCCCGGGCTTGTCTGATCTTCTGGGCCGGGTAACGTTAGACAGGACTTCCTCGCGACCATCATGGACAACATATTTCCTCATCAGCTTTATCCACATCTGTATCTGGATGGTCCGCCTGAAGAAGAGGCGAAACACAATTATGGAGGCTGGGGTTCATACGAGCGCGTGCGTACTGTGGAAGCCGGGCCGGTAAGACAATGCACATCATAACAAAAGTGACAGATCCGTCCTGATGCACAGAATACACACACACATTAAATATGAATGCATGCATGCTTGATGTAAATTAAATTGTGTTTATATTATAGGTTTGGTAATACTTTAGTTTAGGGTCTAATATTGACTAGGAATTTTGCCTCAATAAACGCCTAATTATTGTTTATTAAGAGTAAGGTTACGCTAGTTAAGTTTAGGTACTGGGTAGGATTAAGGGATGTAGAATATGGTCATGCAGAATAAGGCATTAATATGTGCTTTATAATTACTCACAAATCTTGATGTTTGGGGAAAAAATATGTATTAATTTTAATAATCGCTGGGATCAAGTCATTTACTCACGAGGCCAGATTGGACACTCAAGACACATAATATTTTACTATCAGGAGAACATTTCACCAGTGTTCATCTGGTCAGAATCCATTGTCCATTAAACATATTTTGCTGGACTGTTACACTTCTACCCCTTTGAGATTTTTATTATTTTTATTCTGTTGATACTTTTGAAAAGTTTTTTTTTTTTAACCAAGTAAATCAAGACAAGGTTTTTGGAAAAAAATGATCTTAAACATATTAAGTTTTATTTTTTAGAAAAAAATGGCCATAGAAACTGGAATGGCGTTAAAGAATAAAAAAGGAATCCTGATAATTGTTTGCAGCAATGATATTATATGATAATAATATGATATGATATGATTATTATGATGATAATATTTATGAATGATTTTCTGATGTAGAAAATCTGAAGAAAATCGAAATTATTTTATCTTAGGGTTTATAATTGCATATGAAATATTCATACATGAGCCAAATGAGGATTTGTAATCGGCATTGGTTACTATCTAGATACTTAACAAAATACCCCTTGAAGAATCAGTATGAATGAAAAGAAATTCAATAACAATGCATATCGAGTTGATTATGGTAGGGAGTTACCAAGTTATTATTAATGATTAGTTGAAAAGTACAGAAATCAAAATTATTAGATCTCACAAATGTATTAATAGGCGGCACAAAAGAATAGTAGGACTTCTCTAAAAAGCATGGCTTGGCATGACAGGTTTTAACAGAAAGATACAAATAAATGTCAATATCGTTCCACCTATAGCAGAATTATCATAATGTTATGTTTCACATTCTCCACCCTGTAATTGTGAATGTGTATTGACCTGATTGTGATTTTACAGTGTGATGCTGAACAACCGTGGGCCCGTCCTGAGTTTGAGCCCCAGCACGCTGTGCGCGGTGAGGAATGGCTGCCGGTCAAACCAGCCGTTACCCCTTTAATGCCACTATATGAAGGTAAACCTTATTATTTATGGTCTGAAGCTTAGTCATTAGATAGGCTTAAATATTAAATAATAAAACATCTTTAGATCCCAAAATGTAAAATTTTGCATTAGTGCATTTGCTTGGTTATGAATATACAGTCTATGTATTTTGGCCATTGGTTATATTAAGAAAAGTGCATTGGGGTGGATCTCATGAAGAACATTTATAGGTTATAACTTAACAAAAAATAAAACCAGGGCAGTTTTACCAGTGAGAATGCAGTGTTATTTTAATAATATTTATATAACATCATGTGCGACGGAAACCTTGTATCTCCATATTTCATCTTTTTTCCATATGCAAAGCTGCTAGATCACTTATAATTTTCCACAGCTCATGTTGCACAGTAGGTTTTTGTCTACTGAAACATATTTTTTTAGTGTTTCGTCAGCAGAACAATCCAAAAATACATTAAACAACAGTACAACGCACTGAAGAGATAAATGTCTATCCCTCAAAGCCTCGCTTTCAATCCCATTAAAACTCAAAGATGGCGCTGATGTGAATAAGGTCTATACTGTCTTAAAGGGATACTCCACTTTAAAAGGAAAATTCTGTCATCATATACTCACCCTCATGTTGTTTCAATCCTGTATGAATTTCTTTCTTCTGCTGAACAGAAAAGAAGATATTTAGAAGAATATCAGTAACCAGACAGTTTCTGGTCTCATTGACTTTCATACTATATTTTTTTTCCTACTATGGAAGTCAATGAGACCAGAAACTGTCTGGTTACTGATATTGAGGTTATTGCGGAAGCTCTATCGTGCCGCGTGATGCGAGAATGAACCTCATTGGTTCTTGTGCGTCAGGCGAACATGCTTGAGCTTCCTTGGCAAAATTCGAATGCTGTTAACATTGTTTGCTGATCAATATTTATATGTGCATACAAGCCTAAAATAAATCTGTTCATCACATTAAGTGGTCATGTCTCTTCAGAAGACCTGGATTAAACCGCTAGATTCATATTGATTGGACAGAAAACTCTCAGATTTCATTAAAAGATCTTCATTTGTGTTTCAAAGATGAACGAAAGTCTTATGGATTTGAATGAATGTGAGTCATTGATATCATTTCTTATTTTTGGGTGAACTAACCCTTTAATAATATTGTGAATTGGCTTTAGTTTATCTTCTCAGTTTCATTTTAATTTTACATTATATTTTATTTCAGCTTCATGTCAGTTAACAAAAAAATAATTTTTAATAATTTTAGTTAACAATAATAACACCTGGGATCCAAAGATAATGTTTTTAATTGTAATGTCACACTGCCAAGAAGAAATGCTTAATTTTCTTTATGCAAGATAATATTTTGTATTTTTTTGGGTGGTGATAACGTATACATAATGTATTATGAATTTATTTTTTAATCTTTCCAAGATGCCAAAGTCCCATCTGTTGGTCTACCAGATCCAATGGATTTCCCAGATCATGTAAGTTAGGGAAGCATGATTCCCAAAGTCTTTGGGTTTGCTCATTTTTGTGACTTTTTGTGAAAGTGACTTTGCATCTCAAAATGTTTTATTTAGTAAAGAAAAAAAAACATCTCTGTTTTGTCTCTGTTTTCCCTTCAGATGCAGTATTTCTACCAGCATTACTTTATGGACGCATTCTCCACAATGGGACATTTGCTCAAGGATGACTTCTCTTTCCAACGTAAACAGCCAAAGGTGAGGGAGTCCAGGTGTGTGTGCTTGTTGTGTGGTCAGAATGATTTGTCGTTGTCTTGTTGTTGTTGGCATGTTTTCTAGTGGTCCTGTAATAGTTGTCTTCTGTTCTTGTTTTTCAATCAGGATACTTTGTCAATGCGCTGGTCTCTTGACTTTATAAATGGCTTAAAATATAAGAGGTAAGATTATTTTATGTGAATCAAAGTGAAAGAATTTGTGCTCTGCATTTTACCCATCCAAGTGCAAAACAAAATTAGAACCCTTTAAATAACATAAATGGGCCATTTAAAAACAAAAATGGTTTGATATTGTCTATTTTAAATGGGTAAAAGTCAGAGAAAAAAAAAATCATTAAAAATAATCCTCAGATGCTGCTTCTTCCTTTTAGGTGCGAGTATGCAAATTTCTCGAAGAAGATCCGTCGTATGCACCATCTTCTCAGGGATATTGTGAGCGATGTTCCTCCGTCTCTCCTTTCCTCGCTCCTCTATGAAGAGCTGACGACTCAGAGGGAACGGCAGCAGTTCAGTGCAGAAACTACAGGGGGCTCTCTAGGATTTGTGCCCTTACATGGGGACCAGCACAGCGGAGATGCCTGTCTGATCTATCCCAGGGGAGTCGCGATGGACAAAATCTGTATCCTCCTACCATAGTTGCAATAGTGTCATAGTTTGTTTGATGCCATGGGGAAGAACTTTATTAAGGGGTCAGTGATCTGAGGGCTGATGTCAATAACTGAGTATTTAACTTTTATTTTATATCTTTTTAACCAAATACCTTACCAACCATCCATAACACCATGGCAAGCACATAGCAACACACTCAAAACCACTCTGTAGCACAGGGATGTCCAATCCTGCTCCTGGAGGGTCACTGTCTGCAGAGTTCAGCTCCAACCCCCATTAAACACACCTGAACCAGCTAATCAAGGCCTTAAAGGGATAGTTCCCCCAAAAATGAAAATGGTCCCATGATTTACTCACCCTCAAGCCATCCTAGGTGTATATGCCTTTCTTCTTTCAGCCAAACACATTCAGAGATATTAAAAATATCCTGACTCTTCCAAGCTTTTTAATGGGAGTGAATGGTACCTGAGATTTTGAAGGCCAAAAAAGTGCATCCATCCATCATAAAAGTGCTCCATACGACTCCTGGGGGAAATAAAGGCCTTCTGAAGCGAAGAGATGCATTTTTGTAAGAAAAATATCCATATTTATATGCTATAATCACTGGTTTCCAGTAACGGCCGTACACAAATCTAGTACCGGCGGAAGAGTGACCTCTGACCCGACGCATGAGGTAGGATGGAGTAACGTAAGCTTAGGTGAGAGTCGATACCTCTCGCGGTTCAAACAAATAGAGCAACAAACTCAAGCTCCTCCGACATTTATATTTAAAAATTCTTGTTTTAGACTTCTAATTCGTGATCGGTGTTTTGTTTTGCTCTATCTTCTATGTTTCTGTGTTCGTCGATACGTCATACGTGGGGTCAGAGGTCACTCTTCTACCAGAACTCGACCTGCGTACGGTCATCACCGGAAGCCAGTGATTATATTTTTTTTCCAAAGTTATAAAAATGGATATTTTTCTTACAAAACACATCACTTCACTTCAGAAGGCACTTATTAACGCTCTGGAGTCGTGTGGATTATTATTTAATGATGGATGGATGCGCTTCTCTGGGCTTCAAAATCTCAGGTACCATTCACTTCCATCATCATCATATCAGCAAAGTCTATTATCGATTGACCTCAAATATTAGTACATAAACCAATTTCACTACATATGTATTTATTAAAGAAAACATGTCTGGAGTATTTTAAACTTGCAATTACTCTGGTTTGCGGTTAAATGTGTACCCAGCCTGTCAATTCAAGTAAAACAACCTGAGATATGATTAATTTTGAGATTCTATAAGGACATACAGTTTACAGACATATGTTTTTTTTTGTACCGGTCTTAAAGAGTTCTCAATTCTTGAGTTTTTGTTTCTTTGAATTTTTCCTTTACTGCAGTTCCTCAGTTTTCCACAGGGTGGTGCAACAGTTTAATGATGACAAGCCTACTAGTTTTGTCATGCAACCCCAACCTGGTGTCTTTTATTTGAACGGATCTGTCAGACAGATCAGTTCTGGCAAAATGGAAGACGAAGGTGAGATGTGAGAAATGGATGGGCTGAGACAAAAGCTTACATTTGGGAGGAGTCATTGATCACACCAATCAAACTATTGTAATCAATGCAATTCATGCAATGATGGTACAGTGTCTTCATGTCAAAGTAAAAAAATCAATGTCTATTACATGTTATGTCAAATTATTGCTTGTCAAACATCTGTGTGCAGTTCATGTTGCTGTGCGGTCAGATTATTTATGTGGCATGTGGATGATGGGAAACAGAACGAAGCCGCGGTTAGTGGAAGTCATCGAGACCAAAGATCCCTTCTCCTGCGTCACCGGCAGGTGTGTCTGAAAGCTCTTGCTGCCTCACTTTAACATGTGCCTCACAGAACACGTAAGCTTGTGCTCCTGATGGACCCTGATTATTCAGGGCTTCCTTAAGCCCGACTACTAGTTGACTTTCAAAATCAGTCATTGGACTGTGTGAATGGGTTAAAGGTGACGATGTTGGGTTACGTCACTTCTTGTTGACGTTCGAAGTATTGTCAAACAAAATGGAGGCTAGCTCGACCCTCCCTCCTCCTCATCCCGTCCCCTCCCTTCCGTGCTTTTCCGATGTAAATTCGGGAGTTTGCGCGTTCCTTCTCCTTTTTCCTCTTCTTTGCTATTTGTTCATCGGAACGTCGTCTCTTTGGTCGTGTGTCGGCCATATCAAAATTCAAGAGAATATAATTCTAACGTTAGTCGTTGTCTAGGACATCTCTCCTCTTGCTAACTTCCCTCTTCATGCTTCTCTCTCCTCCTCTCCCCACACATGCACTAACCCCCCCAACCCCCACCCCCAAATCATTCTTGTCAGTTATTGGCTGGAACACTGTTTATGTTTCGTGGTCCAGGCTGGGCCAGTTTGTTTTTGTTGCCGTTTGTGGAGCCTGGGCTGTCTAAAGAGACCACGTTTTTTTTACAGTGTGTTCAGGGGACAGGCGGCTAGCGGATAGTGAGGAGATGTTTGCTGGGTGTGACAAAAAATGTTTCAGCCTAAAAATCGCGTGACATCGCGTAGAGCACCTTTAATGTCAGATATTCAAATGATCAGCATCACACACTGAACTGATAATCAAATGACTTAATTTTACTATTGCGCCTAAGGGGTGTATGCATGTCTGAGTGCCGACAAGTTGTGCTTTTTTCTAAAGTTTAAATCACCTTTATTTTCTTGTCATCATGTGTTCATGGCTGAATAGTGTTCTGTGTTGGTTAGTTATGTCTACTGGACACCATAGTCAAAATGACATTTATTTAAGCCATAATGTACAAGAGGCTATGCTATATGATGAATATAGTTGCATATGCAAAATGTTTACGCTGCTATTTATACTTTTTCAGTCTGTAAGGTTTATTTGAAGGAAGTCTCGTATTCCTTCCAAGGCTGCATTTATTTAATAAAAATAAAAAAAACAGTGAAAACAGTAATATTGTAAAATATTATTGAAAATTTAAATTGCGGCTGTGAATATTAAAATGTAATTTATTCCTGTGACCAAAGCTGAATTTTCAGCATCATTACTCCAGTCTTCAGTGTCACATGATCCTTCAGAAATCATTCTAATATGATGATTTGATACTCAAGAAACATTTCTGATTATTAACAATGTTAAAAACTGTTATGCTGTTTTATATTTTTGTGGAAACAGTGATATTTTTTAGGATTTGTTGATAAATAGAAAGTTGAAAAGAACAGGATTTATTTGAAATATAATCTTTTGTAACATTATAAATGCCTTAACTGTCACTTTTGATCCGTTTAATGCATCCTAAATAAAAGTATTATTTTCCTTTTTTCCCCGTTTTAAACGGCAGTGCATATATTATTGAAACTTTTACCTAAATGTATTTGTTTTTCTAAATTTCTTAAAGGGTTAGGTCACCTAAAATTTTTAATTCTGTCATCATTTACTCACCCTCAAGTTGTTCCACACCTCCATGAGTTTCTTTGTTCTGCTGAACACAAAAAAGGACATTTTGAAGAATGTTTGTAACCAAACAGTTGATGGACCCCATTGACTTCCATAGTATGGAAAAAATAGAAGAGAAGAATGATGGGAACATGGCTTAGGATATTTTCCTGTATCTTCATGTTTTTTTTTTAGCCTTTGTAACATTGGCTAAACCTATAAACTTGTCTTATTAATGTGTGTTCTCTTTTGTCTTTCACAGTCCACACATACCAAATGAGTTTGTGGTGGTTAATGAGCGGGGAGCAGCATATCTTTGGACCGTGCGCAGAGGGTACGTGTGTTTTAAGAACAATGTGTGCTTCTCTTGCTGTTATCTTGTGCTTAGGACTCAGTGTACCAACATCATCCTATCTGCTTCTACTACAAATTGTCCTTTAGCTAAATTTTGAGCAGTACCCAAGCTCCAAAGGTCACGTTAACCGTACATTTTCCATCATTGACTGAATATTATTATAGGCTGTCTGTCATTTTGACAGATTACATTTAGGGTGATCTATTGAAACTTGTAACTCTAATTCCCACTCCTGTCCAGTTGGTGGCGATGGTCCATGTCATTTAAATGGTGTCTGTCATCAAAACTTGATGGATTTATTCAAATATACGTAAAATATTAAGATTTTATGAAAATGTAACATGGTGCATATATTTAGCAAAATGCACCTTTCTCGAATAACTTTTTCTAGCTGACTTGCGAGTGTTTGGACATTGAATGGCTTTCCTGTGGTAAATGTAACATTACGTGACGTTGTTTACGGTTTTATTGATGTCTTTCCGTGGTTGAAACCGTGATTAAGCGACTACATGAGACATGATACAGCTTTTTGGAAGTTGCACTGTATCTTTCAACATACTTTCTGATGTGCAATCATGTTTATTTCGTGCTTTAACTAGTAGTAAAGTGGAAGAGACGATCAGTTAACTGCCCATTCGCTTGATCTGAGGCGGCAACAATGATCTGTCACGTCAAAGAAAAGAAAAACTGCCAAAACGGTATATATTGTTTGAATTTCGTAATAAAATTGTCTTAATTTGAAATCTGACACTTCACCCTCATGCCGTTCCAAACCCGTAAGACTTTCATTCTACGAAATTTATTTGGATATTTTAAATTAAATCCACAAGCTTTCTGACCCTCCGTTGACAGATACGAAACTACCACTTTGACGCGTCAAAAAGTTCATAAAGAGATCGTAAAACGAATTCATATGAATTGAGCGGTTTAGTCCAAATTTTCTGAAGGGACACATTCATAAAATAATAGTCCAAATAATATATAAAGACACATTCTTTATACATGATGAACAGATTAAATTTAGACTTTTATTCACATTTAAACATTGATCAGAGAACATAAACAGCTCAATCGAACCCGCTTGGCTCGTACTGTTCAAACAAACCTCATTGGTTCTCGCTGAAGCTCAAACGTGCTGCGTAACGCGAGAATGAACCTCATTGGCTCTTGCTGAAGCTCAAACGTGCTGCGTAACGCGAGAATGAACCTCATTGGCTCTTGCTGAAGCTCAAACGTGCTGCGTAACGCGAGAATGAACCTCATTGGTGCTTGAGCTTCCTTTTATCATATCTAATGTTTGAGTTGATTAATGTTTATATGTGAATAAAAGCCTAAATTCAATCTGTTCATCATATAAAGCGATTGAGTCTCTTCAGAAAATTTTGACAAAGTGGTAGTTGCATAGCTGTCAATGGAGGGACAGAAAGCTCTCAGATTTCATTAAAATATCTTCATTTGTGTTCCGAAAATGAACAAAAGTCTTACGGGTTTAGAAACTAAATGAGGGAGAGTAAATCACAACATAAATTTCATTTTTGGGTGAACTATCCCTTTAAATTTCAATTTGTTTGTTTCAGAACATTATCATATGGCTTCACGAGTCTGTACAGAGAGCTGATGCAACCCCATGCCACATGATGCAGTGTGTGGTTGTTGTAACCAGTCAAGAGTTTTGTGACATTCTGTTCTCTTTTAGATTGCAGAAGTTCCGTGAGGAGAGTTCCAACCTGTACTTCAATGCCAAGTCGTCATGGCGATGGTGTGAGTTCTCCAGTCACCCGAGAGTGATGGTCTATGCTGACAGAACGGGGGCGGAGCTTACAGACATACGGGTAAAGTGGCTCTTCTTACGTGTATCATTATTGGCCAAAATTATGATGTAGAACCGAGTCCTCCATAAACATTTAGTGCCTCATCATAGTGCATTGTTTTGTACATTTTAATAGCCAAACCACCAATACAGCAACAGCCTACCAGAGTAGAAGCAGCATCATGCAAAGGTTTTTGGCCACTGTTAAAATACTTAATTATGTTACACATTGTACCTTGTGATGAGTGATTATTTCCTCTAACAAAAGAGGAGGATGTTAGAGAGAAAATGATTATACAGCTGAAGACATGCCTCTTCCGTGAACACAACTAATCCACAACCATAAACCAGGGCACTTACTGGAACTCACGTTTAAAATGAAGTCTTGCTCTTCTTTTCTGCATTTCACTTCTGCTCTAGCTTGCATGCTCATGTTGCTTATGCTTTAAATTTGGCATTGTGTATTATGAATATTTTGTAAAGCTCCTCATTTGTAAGTAGCTTTAAATAAAAACATCTGATAAATGAATAAATGTAAAGTCTAAATATATTGGGCTGGTTGGATGTGGCGTGACAGATGTCAAGGGAACACTTAATAAAATAAGAAGTAATAAGACTTAATATTTTGTAAATCTTGTTGTTTTATCTAATTATCAATATAGACTCCTATTATTTTGATCTAAATTAATCTGATTTAATAATAATTACAATATAATTAGGTACTAGTATATAATACTAGTAATAACAATCATAGTAATGGGATTTATTCTTATTCTTATTGTTATGATATATTATTTAGAATATTGCTTAATTTAAAATATCAAATTAAAATGGTATTTATTACCTACATTTTATCAACTTAACTGTAAAATGTATTGGGTGAAGAACGGCCTCCTTTGTACCTCTACTATTTATTTCAGATTTGTGTATGTTTATGATCATTCTTTTGTTTCACTCTTTTGTTAGTCTTCTCTTTATTTTTCTTTTTTAAGTTGGGTCTCAATTTATTATTAATCTTTGTCACTTCCTCTATGCAGAGTCATGAAAATACTCACACATTGTTCCGGATTGGAAAGACACCAGGTTGTGTGTCTGGAGAGCGAGTGATAGTAGCCAAGTACCTGAGTAAAAACCACGCCCATCACCACCTTATTAATACCCAGGTAAACACTATCATATATCGCGATTCAAGATTAGTGTCTGCGTCAGATATTAGTGCAGAAGAGTGTGTTTTTTCAACGAAATCCTCCAGAACTTCCTTGAATGATGATCTGTATCAAACACACACACACACACACACGATTGAACCTTTTTTTTATCTCTACAGGAACTATTGTCAGTATAATTAGAGATTTGATATTTAATGCAGTGGAGCGTTTCCTTGTTCAGTGTGTTTTATAACCGTAATAGTAACTTTGCTCTACCATTGTAATACTGTGATATTGTTTGAACTAGCTTAGTGTATATAAATATAGTTATAATTATGTATCGAGGTATACTATTTATACACTACTGTTAAAATGTTTGTTCAAATTTTTTGTTTGCGTCACTTATCAATTTAACGAATTCTTGCTGAATAAAAGTTAATATCTTTAAAACAAAATCTTGACCCCACACTTTTGAGTGTATGTCTAAAGACTCATTGTAATACCCGGTATCTGATGCCATCACTGTACAGTGTAAGAGAAATAAACAGTTCCTGTTTCCTCGTCTGCAGTTTTCCACTTACATCATGGATGAGCGGGTTCCCAGTGTTCCCATGCTGAAATGGAACCATATGATGGAGTCTCCGCCAATATTTGCCTGCGATCTGCCAGGACAGACCCCAAGCCAAACCTGCAAATTGCTGCTTGGTTCTCAGAGGACACAGGAAATCATGCTACTGCAGTACACGGGTGAGGGGCTTGTGTGTCAGCAACAGTTTCTGTATGTATTTGGCTGATGCTTTATCCACAGCCAATTGCTATGCGTTCATTTAAGGAATGCATTTTATTAGTTCATGTTACCTGGTAATGTGCCACCAACATGTTTTGGGTGTATATAATTTAAATCTTATTGGTCAGTAAAAAAAAAAAAAGTATGCATTATAACTGTTTCGTACAGAATGCATTTTTGGCTTCCACTATTCTTTTTTTTTAATGTGAACATGCTTCTTCAGCATCTTGTGCAAACTTTTAAAATCCCATCTCGAGGTTCTGCGTTCTTTGCAATTTCACTGTTCTTGAATTCATCAGTAACTATGTTTACATCCAAAGTTGCGAATTTAACCGGTGCGTAAAATTGGAAAAGCGCTGGAAACATTTGCGAATAGAGGACCGATTCCATCCCCTGTGGATCATCAGCACTGTTCAGTGGATTCTTAAACCCCTCTGATTGGCCACTGTGTTCACGCGCTCAACATTTATGTCTGTGATTGGCTACGATGATCAACGTTTCAAAAACATGTTGTAAACAGACATCTTTGACTCTCTTCATCGAGCGCTTGCACAGAGACACACGAGAGCGTTTGAAAACAGGCGTCTATCGGCGGAGTCGTCTATCAGCGGACCCCTAATATATCCGCTGATAGACGACTCCGCCGATAGACGCCTGTTTTCAAACGCTCTCGTGTGCATCTGTGTAAGCACTCGGTGAAGAGTGTCATGTTTGTCTCATCAGTGGTATAATAGCCAAAGTGCGTCCAGACTTTGGACTTAATTGTGGCTGGGACATCTATTATTTTACTCACTGTCCACCATCCTGTTAAAACCCTCTTTTTCTTAGGCTAGTTAACTTGTGTTCATGTTTCACTCATTCATGTGTTGAGTGCTACTTCAAGGAGCCATGAAGTAGCAACGCTGGGAGCAGGGAAATCTGTTTAGAGCGCCTTATTTAATTAATTAAAATATTGATACAAGCTAGCATATCGATTCTCGTATCACACAGAGAAGGACAATGATATATCGCCCTATCAATATATTGTCCCACCCCTATTCATGTGTATATATAAGCCCAAAAGGGTCTTGAGCTTCTCCTGGAGCATTTTGCCTGTAATAAGTGTACTGTAGGACACTTTGAATAAAAGCACTGTACTAAACAACTGACTAAATGACTGCATTTTCTCTTATGTTACTCAGGTGGGAGGGAGCATGCCTGTCAGACTCGAGGACCCATTCAGAGGCTTTTTAATCCCAAAGAGTGTCTGAGCCACCTAAACCTTCAGCTACCTCACAAGAAACACATCGCTCAGAAGAGACTGAACGTGCCTGTTACAGGTCAGGACACTTTCACAACTAGCTGGATGGTATTAGATAGATGGTATTATTTGACTAGCATGAAGTATGTACTATATTAAACTATTGCATTAGACAACTGTGTTGTCATATGATAGTCTCTTTTAGGTTGGTTTGAAGTGGGGAGGTGATAATCAGTCAAAGTGAGAAAAAGAGCAGGATTTAATGCGAACCGAGCCGCTCTGAGACACTGAAATCAACGGATCATGAGCTGCTAATGTGTGTAAATGAACAGTGTTGCGCATATATTTAATTTATTCACAGCTTTTAGGATTTGAATATTTCACTAATCTGCAGTTTCTGTTTTGTCTCATTTAATCGTGCAGCATTACTCTATTATTTGGTGCAATGATTATCAGACTACAGGGCTTCAGACTGACATTTTTTTTCTTGCCAGTGCGAAAGTGAAACCAAACCGCACAACTCGTTTGAGGTGCAAAGCGCGAATAATAGACACAGCAGCACAGTGTGAGATCAGAACAAATTTTTGTGGGCCAGTCTTGATCATGCGACACGTATTACACACCGGTGGGAGATTCAATGAGAAAGCGTTTTGAATTCGCTGCTGTGTTAATGACGTCGCTGCAATTTCTAGTGAGAAGCATTAGGGGCGTACACAAATATAAACATTTTCGAGTATTCGATCTGTAATTGTTATTAAAATAATAAAATACTATTTGAATTTTACTATGTTGCTTTGCTGGCCGTAAATGCAGTGAATCCATGATAAATCCCAAACACAAAAACTCGCAGTTATAATTAAATGCACTGGGTGGCGCTGTGGAGCGTGTTTAACAAGTGGATTGTATTTGATCTCATAATGTCGTCGTCGTCGTCTGCCTCGCGAAGTTTGGAATTACTTCGATGAAAATGATCTTACTAAATTATATTACAAAATGGAATTACTTTGAATCAAATTAATTAATGAAACTTTTAATCAAATGAATTAATGATATTGACTAACCATACGCTTGTTCAGAAATGGTGACAAAAACTTAAAGCCTTAAACTTAAATAAAATAACAACATCTTTCTTGTTAAACGTCATTTAAATAAACAACTATTCGAATATTAGATTTTTATGAGCCCGAATATTCGAATACAATATTTTAGAAAAGTGCCCTTCCTTAAGCATTCAAGTTCGTCGCAGAATTCTGTTATAAACCACAGATATCAGATCAAACAGCGCTGACGTGGAAACGCGTCATGAACGAACAAGTTATAGAAGGCTTTTCAGTCCACAAATCTCCATGTCTCACATTCACCATGGATTTAATCTCGTAATGCGAACTGTAACCATGGTATTGTGGCAGAAATAGTTTTACACTATTCGTTTCAGGGTTTGTACAACCTTTGAGAGTTAAATTCACTTTTCAAGGACACTTAAGTGCTTCACACTTATTTATATTGTGCTGATAAATATATATTTTTTTATATTTTTCCCTATAAAAATTAGGTTTTCACATGTTACTGTTGTTCATACGTTCATTTTATCTTTATCTCAACTCAAGCTCAGTGCTCTACTGTCAAATGTGCATTTCCATTAAAAATAAACATATTATTAGTTGCTGTACTTGGTATTACAAAACAATAATGATTTTATGATTAAAAATCCCCCCAGCGCTATCAAATCAGGTGCTGGTGCCACCATCTGTAGATCTTAGTGGCACCGGTGCTACTGCTCTCAAATGTTAGTCCGAAGCCCTGGACTACTGTACTCATGTGGTGCTTTCACGTTATTCCTCAGGTTTTGCTGCTGTGCAGAATAAGGACTACATGTCCGTTTTCCAGCTCTCAGAGACTGGAGACGTCTTTTTCCAAACATTGAAACTGCATGCAGATCAGACCACGACAAGCGAAGACGTCCCAGAACAAGTTGTCAGTGTGGAACATACTGTAGAAAATGTAGAAACCGAGAATTTCCAGATCCACGCCAACAGTGACGGCCAGTCTTCTCAGAGCGACTCAGAGACTGAGGGACGCCAGCACTCAGAGACTGGAAGCGTCTTTTTCCAAACGTTGGATCTGCACAGAGTTCAGACCACGACCAACAAGGACATCCCAGAACAAGCTGTCAGTGTGAAACGTATTGTAGAAAATGGACAGCGTGTGAATTTTAACTCCCACGCCAACAGTGATGTCCATTCTTCTCAGAGTGACTCAGAGACTGAGGGACGCCAAGCGGCGCTTGGTCATTTGGAAGTAATTGATAATGTTGATGGTGATCACTTAAATGCTTCGGATACCAATAAAGATATCAGCAAAGACCCATTAAGCATTTCTATTGGGAATAACCCAACTTGCTCTACCAGACCACCCAAACCAAGCAAGGATCCTTATCTCCAGGCTGTCTGGAACGAATGGTTCCAGCCCATTTTTACAAAGGCATCAGCAAAAAAACGACACTCTCATTTTCGACGTATAAGAACGGACGATTTAAATGGCTTAAAAGGCAAAAAGCCCTATAAACTCGTGAAAGATAACTTGACTAGATTGCGGAGAGACCTTCAAGAGGTCATGATGAAGAAAGAGTCGCTCTCGCATGGGGTCACATACCTGCCTCACCTGAATGTGACGCCAGTTCCTGATCCTATTGATCCCGACGATTGGGACGACGATCTGAGCCAGCGCTTGGCTGCGTCGTGGGAGGGCAATTGGAAATTGTGGTGGGAGGAGAAGCTGGGTTTGAACCAGGCCAAGAAAATTGCGGCTCTCCGTAGAAAGCGCCAGAGAATGAAGCAGGCCAGAGCTCGGCATCGCATCTCGCTCTCTGGAAGCTTCACCTCGTCTGTTAAATACCAAGGAAGTGACTTTTGTTTGTCATCGGCGGGAAGCCAGTTTCTGGATTCTAATGATGAGACTTTGGAAAAATCTCAATCCACGGACATCGAGGAATGGATGTCTAGATCTGAGATGCGCAAAAAGAGCCCCATCATGCTGAGACGGTTTTTACATGATCAATCGACTGTGGAAGAACCAGGACAATCTCCTGTAAGATTTGCTCTACAGTCTCCTCTGAGAAGGCCTGATCAAGACCTTTTGACATCTCCGTCAAAATCTCAGTCATCCTCTCGGGTAAGGATTCACTGATTTGAGTTGATAACCAAACTTGCAGGTCATTGTGGCTGATAATTTTGGTGTTTGGTGTTTTTAGCCCCCAACGGCGCCTTCCAGGCAGCGAGGGGATGGGTAGGTTTAAGGTTGAGGTTGGGTTAGCTGCCTGGAAGGAGCCATTGGGGGCTAAAAACACCATCAAGCGATAATTTTATTACTTTTATCCCTGTAAAATGGAACCGCTGTCTTAATAAATTTGGCTTGTTTAATTGGGATCAATTAATAATAGACATAATACAAAGACATGTTCACTACGGCATATGAATACTTTTCTGATCGTAAATGTAAGGGTTAGTTTAGCCAAAAATGAAAATGGCCATTTACTCAATCTCATGTTGTTACAAACCTGTAAGATTTTTGTTCATCTCTAGAACACAAATGATCTTTTTGATGAAATCTGAGAGCTTTCTGTCCCTCCATTGACAGCTACGCAACTACCACTTTGACGCTTCATAGAAGTTCATAAAGAGATTGTAAAACTAATCCGTATGAATTGAGCGGTTTAGTCCAAATTTTCTGAAGCCACTCGATCAGTTTATATGATTAACAGATTAAATTTAGGGTTTTATTCACATTTAAACATTGATCAGCGAACACAAACAAACCGCATTGGCTCTTGCTGAAGCTCAAACGTGCTGCGTAACACGAGAATGAACCTCATTGGTTCTCGCACGCCAAGCGAACATGCTTGAGCTTCCGTTTACCACAACTGATGTGTGCGCTGATGAATGTTTAAATGGGAATAAAAGCCTACATTCAATTTGTTCATCAAAAAAATTATCTTCAGAAAATTTGACCTAAACCGCTCAATTCATATGGATTAGTTTTACGCTGTGGTAGTTGTGTAGAATGAGTCCTCTTTTTCATGTGAATCGCATCACACCGGACAGAATTGCATCATTTGCTTGTTTGTAGGCATTTAAATCAGCTGATAACATCATGACACTGTGGTTGACAAAGGCTCTCTGCATGGTGAAGCCACTGTATTGTCTTGTTGTTGTCAATGGAGCTCTCAGATTTCGTCAAAAAAATCTTTAATTGTGTTCGAAGATGAATGAAAGTCTTGGAACAACATGAGGGTGAGTACATGATGACACTGTTTTCATTTTTGGGTGAACTAACCCTTTAAAGGGTTATGGGCTTTTTATTCACATATAAACATTCATCCTTTAAAGGGTTAGTTCATCTTCGGAACACAGATTAAGATATTTTTGATTAAATCTGAGAGCTGTCTCACTCCTCCATAGGCTTCTATGTTATTGAAACTTGCCGGCCCAGAACGTTAAAGACATCGTTAAAATAGTCCAACTGACTACAGTGGTTCAACCATAAATTTATCAAGCGACGAGGATACTTTTTGTGCGTAAAACCCCCCAAAAATAACGACTTTATTTATTCAACTATTAATTTTGTTCTGTGTGGGCCTGAGTGAATTCACGTAGTGTAACATCACAGCGTTTCTGGGTTGTACGTCAGAACGTAGGCTAACTATTGGCCAGCATCACACACATGACCAGCCTCGGCCAATAGTGAGCCTACGTTCTGATGTACAACCCAGAAGCGCTGTGATGTTTCACTACGTGAACTCACTCAGGCCCACACAGAAGAAAATTTATAGTTGAATAAAGTCGTTATTTTTGTTGTTGTTTTTTGCGCACAAAAAGTCACTTGATAAACTTATGGTTGAGCCACTGTAGTCACTTGGACTATTTTAACGATGTCTTTACTAACGTTCTGGGCCGGCAAGTTTCAATAACATTCATGTAGATTAGCTCAATAACAAATTAACAAGGTACAATGATAAAGTAATCCTCACTAGCGACAAATTGGCTTAACAAATTTTCGGTGAAAGTATCAGCAGGAATAATAATAACCAATAATATATCATGCACCTCTACTTTCAGGTTGAGCGACCAATCTCTAGCACCCCTAGTGTTGCAGTAGGGATGGATTCGGGACCTCGTCTATCCATCTCGAAACGGCGGAAGGACCTTAATTCCCTTACCGCTTCCCAGATATCTACTCAGAACTCCGCACCGGATGATGGATTTTCTTTGTCTCAGGTTCACCTTTCTTCGCCAACTCAGTCGTCCATGCTCTCCCGGTCTTCCCAGAGAGTTCCCCAAATCAGAAGCTCCTCACAGGCCTCTCAGCCTAAAAAGAAGTCTCGGATGGGCTTCTAAAAATCTGGCTCCAAACAAGGAATGCTGCAAGGCAAGTGACCTACTTTTTGTGCGGTGTCAAATGTTTGAGTACTGTACGCAGGCGGGATGTGTTTGAACGAGGAACTTGAGCCAATGTTTCTATAGTGAGTGTGTTTGTGTGCACTGTGCGGGAGTTCCTCAAATGTGTGTGTATTTGTAATGACTAGCAAATGCTTACTGTTTGAATCAATTAGAGCGTACTAGTGGTCTATAGCTTAGTTGCTTGTCCTTTTGATTTTGTGTGGCACTTGATAGAACGAGTTTACATAACGTGTATAATGGCTATAGGGGAAAACCGAGGTGTCTCTAACCATATTCAAAACCTCCTTTAAATGCTTGCCATGTGGTATTTTCTAGTGTTTGTTCTCATTCAAAATGTCATCACTGTATATAGTGCATTGTGTGATGAAATGGATCTCGTGGTATGTTTAGGGCATGTTGCCCACCTGTGTCTCTGAGGGAACAGAAAGATCAGTTCCAGCCTATGAAAACTGACCTGACACTGTTTCTTTCCAGTGCACTGGCTGTTGGTTTCTAAAGAAAATGAGTTCCTATTTTTTACGTGAATCGCATCACACCAGACAGAATTGCATCATTCGCTTGTTTGTAGGCTTTTAAATCAGCTGATAACATCATGACGATGTGTTTGACGAAGGCTCTCTGCATGGTGAAGCCACTGTATTGTCGTGACTCGTGTTGTTGTGTAAAATTCAGTGTCAGTGAAGACATTTACAGCACATGCTGGCTGTTTGCCATTTTCTCTGTGTGTGTGTGTGTGTGTGGTATAGTTGAGGTTGTTGGGAACAGAGAACCAATTAGAGGTTAAGCTGATATTCATGAAACCCAAGCAAGCAAAACAGGAGACGTTCAGTGAATTTCAAAATAGCTTTTTTTTTTATTATTGTAAATGGCTTTTTTTTATATTACCATGACAAAAATAACAATAAATAAGTTAATATCTACAAGAAGCTATACAGAAAGTATATGGTTTTTTGTTTGTTTTTTACATTTACACAAATTTACATTTTTTTTTTCAGGCTTTTTTTGTTGCACATTTTCAACACAGTATTTGTCTTCATACATTGGCTAAAGTGAAACTTGTACTAAGTTGGCAAGTAGGTTAACAACACACTCAAACATACACACACACACACACAAAAATAAACAATCTGCCTTTTTTTTTTTTTTTTCTCCCTGTGAACGTCATGCACACCACTGTAAATCTCAAACTCCATCACCTCAGAGAGGCGGCAGTTCTTCAGGCACGCAGAGCTTTCCTGCTGTCACACGCTTACAATCATATTACAAAACTGTGCAAAGCACCAAAGTACAAGTCCTAAGTTGTTCTATAACAGTCTAGAGTACCTTGGATATGTCATATTGAGCCAGCTGGAATGTTGACACATCCGAACATGCACCAACTACTATAAACGCTATGACTACTTTTTTTTCTTCTTTTTTTTTCTTTAGCTGCCAGTGTTGTGCAGTGCTGAATTATTTCACTTTAGCTTAACACAAGTAATCAAGAAGAGAAGTTTACAGTATGTGGACTGGCTTTTTGTAAAGCCATAAAAGAAGAGTTTTAAAATACAATTCTGATATTTTGGACTCGTTGGTTTCATTGAACCCAGGCACAATGGCACCTCGCTGTACAACATTAGGTTTTCCAGCCAGGAGAGGTCTGTGACATCATCGTGAAAGATGACAAGGAAGCCATTCAGATCATTATTTGGCGTTGTGGTGGACACATCTCCATTGGTGATTGTGCTCCTTGGCAAGTGGTTCAGAGCGTACTACGGTCTGCAGGCACGTGACCGGAAGTTTGAGGGGAAGTAGAGTCCTCCTGCGTCGCTGCCCAGCGAGCTGCTCAGACTCTCTTCCCCAGAGCTCAGGTCTTCGCTTGAATCCTCACTGTTGGAAGAGGAACAAACACAGTCAGATGCAATCATGTTGTGTAGTTTGTGAAAGATTCCCCTGAAACCGTTAGTCATTTATTTGGGGGAATGTCCTAAGGTGCAATTTTTTTTTGGAGAGAATTTTTTTTACAAAAGGAAGCTGAGGTTGTTAATTCTGGAGAAGATTTGTGACGTTCAGGGTGTTTCTTATTGGATGGTGTTGATAAATATATTTATTTCTGATTTAATTATTATATTTGGTCATTATTATATTCATGAAGTCAAATGGCTTGAAATAAATGCCTATACTTGAACGATTTAACATCAAGACACTAAAATGTATTTGGAAATCGTGAAAACAATACAAACTATGCAGTTGTTTCAGAGGTACCGTGACAGTTCATTAAAAAAAAAAAAAAAGTTGTATTTCTATTTAGCTTCAATTTGTTTTTAATATTTGTTTATTTTTATTTCAGTTTTAGTCATTTTAGTACTTCAGTTAGTCACAAAGGCAACATTTCTAATTTTCATGCAAGTATTTCACTAATATGCGGATGGTTTCAATCAAGCTCAACCCAGAATGTACTCTTGATTGTACAATATGCTTGGTTCTCAAAAGAGATGCTTTTGTTCCATCTAACTGGCCACACCTCGCACACCCATCTCTTACTCACATGTGACGTTTGTAAACAGACATTATTCTCTACCCACATTCCATCGCTGCGCCTAGATTGACGTGTAATGCATATCTAACCCATTAGCCATCTCAAAGCAGTGTGTCCTGTCTAGATTTTCAGCCTGTAATCAGCTGTGAGCTTCAGGAATGACTTATTGCTCTTGGACATGAACACGCTTGGGATGGTTGCTGGGGTGTGTGACTAACCATTAGTAGTTATCAAGTAACACGGTTGAGACACCTGATAGTAAGGCGTTGGGTGGGGCGTACAGAAAGAACTTCAGCCTGTTGCTGACGGGGTTGTGACGTAAGTGGTGTGTGTCAGTAAAACACCAAGGTTAAGTCATATGTCATGTGATGGGGGGAAAAACTGATAGAACTGAAACCAGAAGTTGTGATGGAAAATTGCACACAGGCGTACTCTACGTAAATTATTCCCAAGTTTGTTTATTTGCTGCTATTTCCTGATGTTTTAGACTGAAGTTGTAATCTGTAGAATATGAAAATCTAAGTATTGTGATGTGGGATATAATGTGACAGATTGATTTAATGTTCCAGTGTTATTTTAGTATTATTTACAGTCTATTATAGTATTTTATTAATATTTTTAATTCGTTTTTTATATATATTTGATTATTTTTGATTTTATGTGTTTGTCATTTTTATTTTATCAGTCATTTTAATACTTGTTTTGTTTCACTTAGTGGCAAAGGCAACATTTCTAATATTCATATCTAATATTTAAGGTCTATTTTATTTCAGTTACCGAATACTACTTTGAATAGTTTTGTCTTTAGTTAACGATGCCACAGAAGATCATTTTGATTTGTACATTTGCCCCATAGACATCCATTGCAAATAAAAATTGTCTGTTTTTTGTTTGTTTTGCAAACTGAATGGCATCTAAATTATTTTCTGTGGTAATCAAACTTGATTGAAACGATCTGTATGCAGTTAAACCAGAATATTCCTATTACTTTCTGGTTCTACTTCCTGATTATAATGAGTGTGACATACTAATGCCCGTGTCTTTCCACAGGTAAGCTGTTTACCTCTCGCTCTCGTCCCAGGCGCCCTCTGGAATTGTGGGTAGCTCTGGGATGCAGCGGTAGCTGCTGTGCAAGTTCTGCGCTGTCCTCCGCGAGACGATCCACACCAGTTTCTTGTGGTCGGGTTTGGCACATTCTGGAGAGGAGTACTCCCTCATACACTGGTCTACGAGGCCACGCCAGTGTGCCAGGTCAGCCTTCGAGATCTGAGTAGGGCAACAGACACTGCTCTATTAGACACCAGCTTACATAAGGACAGGGCACAGAGCCAGCGTAATTTCATATGGGACGGGACCGACAAGTGTAAACTAATAGTCTGCTGGCGACAGGACACTTTTAAGTGCTTTGGATTTTTTCCTACACCATGGATGAAAGGGCTGCTGAAACTAAAGGACTATTTTTTTTTTTTTTATCATTGATGTGTTCACAATGTTTTGGTACACAATTGTTTGATTAAACTAGTTCTACTCGACCAGTCTGTGATATTAACTTCTTATTTCTTTACTTTTTGAATGGTTTTATTGTGATGCTCAGGGCATTTAAAAAAGGCTGACCTCTCGAGTATTTACCTTCAAGTGTGTCTGTACGCGGTGGGCGATCTCGAGCAGATCCGCAGACTGTAAGGCCTCGATCTCAAGCATCAAGAGCGACAAGGCGAGCACCGAAGGCTAAAAAAAGAGAAGAAAATTTATCAATTCAAACTTCCTATAATTCACTTCTAGCATCTGTCGATTTGTTTAGAAGTAGTTCTTACTTTTGCTTTGGAGAATACAATTCTGCATAGGCAGGCTTTCAGCTGGGCTTCCAGTTTGTCGAGATTCAGGAAGTCTTTTCTGAAAGAGAGAAAAAGAGTCGATGGTCAAAGTGCAGCTTGCATTTAGGTACTGTTAGCTGAGCTGTTTGCCATTTAACAAGCTGTTGCTGTGCAGTCTAGTCAGAAGATTATCCTAGTTTCTCATGGCTAACTGGATTCTCTGTGACCCATTTACTGCAAAATGCTCAAAGTGCACTTGCTAGCTCTGTTTATCAACCTTCATGAGTCAAGTTTCCTTTTGTCAATCCTGCACATTTAAAAAGTTTATCTGGCTTTGAGTTTGAAGTTTGATAATGCCACCACCCGTTCTTACCTGTTGGATGTGTGCGAAAGTGCAATGGCGTGGTACAAATGCAGAAAGGTTAAGGCTGTGACGGCTTTGAACTGGAAGTTGAGTTTCTCAGATATGATCTTCTCCATTCGGCTGAGGTCGGAGATGGTAAACTTGCTCTGGCTGATGCGAATGAGCTCGTGGCTGGACGAAACATTGCATTCTTCTTCAGTCACTCGGACGGCGATGTGGAGGCAGCCAATGCTGATGCAGGCCAAATACTTGGACTGAACCTTTATGCAAAACAGAGAAACCGATATGTTATACCAGCGAGGACATCATGCTAATCATTTGGGATCAGTTATAATTAACTGGTTACCTTCATCATAGCTAGAAACCTGTCCAGCAGGTTGACGGCTAGTACGAAGGTCTGAGTGCTGTAACCGAAGAAACTGGTCAGACTCCAGAGATCTTCCACTTGAGCATCTCGACATTTGGCTGAAACTCCATTACCGTTCTGTGTGGACAAGGAGAAATAAGTAAAATTTCAAGTTAAAACTGTGATTTTTTTTTTTTTTTTTTTTTTTTCCTATTAGGCTTCATATTGTCAATTGGACCTTTTAAAGGAATAGTTCACCAAAAAAACCTGTATGAATTTCTTTCTTCTGCTGAACACAAAAAGATATTTTGAAGAATATGGGTAGACAAAACAGTTGATGGATCCCATTGACTTCCAACTTATGGAAAAAATCTGTTTGGTTACAGGCATTCTTCAAAATATCATATTTGTGTTCAGCAGAAGAAAGAAACTCATACAGGATTGGAACAACTTCAGAGTAAATTATCATTTTTATTTTTGGGTGAACTATCCCTTTAAGAGTTGAGTTTTTTTTTACATTATAAAAAGTCAAATACAATGCAAATTTAATTAACTTATATTTTCAAATAAAGGTTTTATATGTATTTTCACAGGAGTTTACTGCTACTAGTTTACCTCTTTGGTGGATTCGATCAAACTGAGACCGGTTTCTTTAGGCAGATAATGAACCTCCAGCTCCAAATTGCTCTTCAGCTCCTTCATCAGTTTGAAGGCCTCCATATTTTCGGCTTTAACTGGGTTTCAAGTCTCCAAAGCACCTTAAAAATGAAATCAAAAGTGAGTAAATTCAGTTCACCCAGAGCGGTGGGTCAAGGTTTTGCCCAGCCCCCTCCGCGCAGCTGAGCTTCGGTGTCGGGTTTCGCTGGTTAACGCCTTCTTACAGGAGATACAAACAAATACATCTGACACATTCTGTCTGCTATATGCACATAAATGTGGAAACGTCCTTTTTAAAAACGCTATCTTGATTATTAAGGTTAGAAACAGCATCGAAAGTCAATGTAATCCAGTGGAGCTCAGTTGATCCTTCAGCTGGAAAATACCTCGACCAGAGGGGGAGGGGTTTAAATCTTTACACTGATGTACAGTGTGTTTTTAACCTTACATTATATACGGTTTATCTGTGTATTACAATATAACAAATCGGGCACTGTAACATTTCACGGATCAATCTAATCGACTCAGAATTATACAGAAATTGACTTCAAATGATACATGTAACACATCAAAGACACAAAAAAAAAAAGAAAAAAAAAGTGATTCGGTCATTCCAGTAAAATAATCCAAAACTTTCATTAATGAAATACACAAATGATCGATAAAATACCATTAAAATCTAGAAGAAATATAAAGAATGACTCCTAATCGAAAATTAGCCCATAAAATGCCAGGATAACCAAAGATCAAACCCATTTTCATTAAAAAAACAACAACTAACGTTAGAACATTTACACAGTGACAGTCAATCTAGACGGACATCTAAAAAGGAAACAAATGTTACCGACAATTACTGAAGATGAATAAAGGTATATTACCAGAGATGTTAAAAGGACATAATGTGTTTGTGTATCCGAGTCTTTCGTCTGTTTTCTGCTTCTCTTTCCTTTTGTTGATGTTGAATGTAGCCCCGCCCCTCTGGGCCTGGCACGTATGGAACGTAAGTCTCTCTGTTTAGGTACATTTTTGCGATTTATAACGAATGCTTTTGTCATTCCTACACTTAATTAACTGTATTTTATGTTATTTTATCTTTATGGCACATCTGTTTTACATATTTCGTGTTGTAAAACATACAAGCGTTGTTTTAAAGCTCTCTGGGTCTTAGGATACTGACAGTCTAGCCGACCAATAGAATCGCCCGAAGATGCAGCGTTCAAATAGTCCGCCCAAAATTCTCTGCGCTCATTGGCTGCTGGGTTCCATGTAGACGCCGACCATTGGTTAGACTCGATAGCATGTCCTGCACTCTGAATGGTTGTTGCTGGGTTTGTTTTGACAGGGTTGCCAGGGGGTAGAAAATGTAGTACAAATGCATTCTTCTCTTGTTTATTTTTTTGTGATGAGTTTCTGTGTTAATTAAAATGTTCCCTTCCCTCTTCAACATTCATTAAACGAAAAGTGAGTTATCAACATATTAGCTGAATGCTATCGCAGATACCATATGTAGTGAATTCTGATTCAGTTGTTATAATAAATTGACGCATGAAAGGTGAAAATATTCCTTTAGATCAGAGATATGACTATCAGACACATCGAATTTAATATTAATAATAATAATAATAATAAAAGTATTTTAGTTATGAATTATTATTTATAGTACTATAATAGTTATAATATAATAAAATAAAAGTATTAAAATACTATTTATATATTATTTATTTAGGAATTTGTTTAAACTTCCCCTTAAAGCTTAATGTCCGTGATGGAATAGGATCTAGCTGTTAAAATATTATAATTTATTAACTGACATTTTATCCCTTTAATGTCTCGATTTGCGTTGTTTTCTGTTTTTCAGTGTCATCTTCAGACATCGAAATGGATTGTATAAGAAAGTAGTCCCTTACAGTACAATCTACATTCAAATCCGCCAGAAAAGTAGTCCTTTTATGACACAGTTACCGAATTCACAATAATTTCCAGTGATAAATAAACATCTGACTAAATCTACATTAACTTGTTGTGCTTTTTAGTATTTCTAATCGCTTAGAATTTATCTTAACATTTTTTTTTATTTATAAGAAAATGTTTCGGTGGAGGTTTCTGTGCGCGGTGAGGAGGTTAGAGCGGAAGGTTCTCCTTCCCTTCTCAGTCTCCTCCTCGGAAGTAGACGTCCGTGTCTATATTCCGTTCATTTTATTTTTCATATCAGTTTGGAAATTTCCCTTTTAGATTTTTAAACCCCCAAACCAAATTTCACGGCAAGCATGGAGGCGAAACTGGACGCTTAGAAAGATGACTGATTCCGATTTGCTCCTTTATTTTACCTCAATTTAATGGACCGGATGATCTGCGTTTCCCACAACCTTGCAGGGGAGGTAACGTTAAAAATCGAACCGTTTCTAAGAGATTTTATAAACAAATATCACCATTTCGCTTGTTTAAACCAGCGTGAATAGATATAAATATACCTTTAATATACTAAATTAAGATGTTTGGTGTAGTTAGGTGTGTGGAATTGCATGTATACTGATCTATTACTGTGTAGCTTGTCAGCTAACACTCATCAAATGTAAACTGCGTCAACACCATTAACATTTCATACTGAGCTGGTGATATGGGTTTTGTCGTGGTTAAAGTCATATTTAACACTTGTACTTATATACACCAGTATTACATTTATATAGTATGAATATGATGCTTAATCAGAATTCTCATTATCAATTGTTTATTTTACTCATTAACATTATGTGACAATGACCTCAATTTAAATGGCAAGTGAACACATTATCATCATCATAATCAATTCAGAGCTGATTTATCATCATTATTATTATTATTATTATTATTATTTCTTGATTTGGTGTTCATTGTTAAAAAAAACGCTTTTATATTAATCATAACAATCAGTAACTGCAACAACAGGAATAACAATAATAGCAATATAAGTATATGTATAATTATTATTGTATGATGATTGTTATTAAAATGTAATTGTAATTATAAGCAGTGTGGATAAAATACTAATAATAAACATTAATTTGATGTGATTAATAATGTGATTAATAATAGACGTAATAATAATTCCCAAGGCAACCCAGACGTCCCTTGTAATTTGTGAGCGATCATATTTGATGTGTTTTTGGGATGTTTTGTGTTCTGCGCTCAGGTAGCTGTATCCAGTGGGGAGGTAGGCTGTTCCAGGGTGTGTGATGAAGTTCACCCAGCCCTTGGAAAGCCGGAAGCTGTCATCTCTTCTAGAGAAGGCAGTTTCTAGGGAAGCCAAACTATGGAAGGGTTACGTGCCAAAGAAACCCACCAACCAGGTGAGACAGTCTGTCAGCTGATAATCTCTGGTTTGTTAGGTATGACAACACACTGTTTACATAGTGGGAGGCCGATCATTTGAGGTACTTTCTGTCCAGTTACAATGTGAAAGTAATGTTGTCATCATCATTCTCATGTCCTGTAATTTGTAAGCCTGCATTTCAGAAGATCCCTTAAGAGACTGCAGTATGCATTTATGACTTGCTTTATAAATCCAGAATTTTGTAGACACACAGAGACGCAGTTTTATGAGGCTGTTTTATCTCCTGTTGTGACTATATGGTGCGTTTGTGTCTGTTACACGCACACATGTGCCAGTGTCTGAGGTTTGCTATCTAAACTGATCCTGATGGGAACTGTGGCAGTTTTATTGTGCATAAAATGTGGGCTTGCATTTAGTTTGAAGTAGTAAAAAATGCATTACTATTATAAATAAGCAGCTGTGCTTTTGAGTCTACTCGGATCGACAGTAAAAACGGGTTGGGTTTGAGTCAGTATGGGTTGTTTTGTGTTTGATTGAATATGTTTTTATTGTTTAGGATACAGATATTTCCCCTGAAAAGCGTGATGAGGCCGTCCGGTGGTTGAGGGATGTGCATTCCCAGCTGAAGCTTTATCCAGAGACCCTCTGCCTGGCCATCGGCATCCTGGATCGCTTCCTCTCTGCCATTAAGGTAATGTTTAAAACCATCTGACCGGTCAAGGTCTTCTGTCCCAGTCAATGATTATGGTTTTATGGCATTTTACGTTATACAGCTGTCTATAACAGGTTTTAGCTGTGTGTTGGCTGGTCTAATTGCAGCCCATGATAGTTACTTCACTTAATAACACCCTATTTAAAAAAAAAAATACAATAATGTTCTCTCGTATTGATTTAGCTTATTCTTAGTATTGTGTGAGGCGAATATTGCAGCTCTTATGATACATTTCATGTGATATTCCACATTTGTAAGGTGCTTAGGATTAAAGCAAAATTTGTCAGGTGCATTTAAATGTATGCATGTATGAATTTTATGCATTATAATTTATGCATGTCATGCATTACAATGTCATGCTTTTAACCCTTTAACTGTCACCCCCCCTTTTTTTCGCATAGACAAAAAAATCACTATACAAACTTAAATGGTTGTAATTCAAGAATGCTTTGGAATATAGACATATGGTTGGTCTTGTTTTTAAGAAGACATTTGCCAGATTATTGTAGAAGTGAAATAAATTATGAAAGTGAAACAGAAAAAAAAGTTATGTAAGTTTGAGTTTATGAAAATGTACAATGTAAAAATATAATTATTCATATTTTATATAAAATATATATATTACAAAATATATTTTACTCTAAAACTGCTAGAAAATTAAAGCCAAAAATCTAAACATGTTGTGTTCCAAATTTTAGGTTAATATCTCAAAAAATGAGCTTTCAGTAAGATTTTATTTGGGCGCAGTACCAAACTTTTTCACTAGATGGACAGCCAGCTTCCTTACTGACCATATAAGGGCGCCTCCATTTTCATATATGTTTTGAGTGATCTGAAACATGCATTTCCATAATTTCACACAATTTATGAAGTATACATCCTATTCAGAAATAGTATGGGTGTTTTGGCAGTATTTGATTTGATTTCAACCTCTAATAAACATAAAAAGAGCACATATGCGCGTTCTAGCTCGCTGCCGCATCACAAATCGAGAATCCATAATGTTTTTCTTTATATTCAAAACATTTTCAGACCTTTTTTTCTCATAAAATTGAATTGGTGTTATCTTTTGAACTCCTGGCATGAAAACAAACTGAGGTTTCTACCAATCTTTCATGATTTTTCATGTTTATTTCTATTTCAAAATAAAGGCCTAAACGCACCTAATGAATATGAAATATTCTTGTTGCAAATTGATAAATTACTGCCCCTCTGTCATTTATTTAAAAAAACAGCCACCAAATATGAAAACTAGAGATTGTAAGCTTTCAAATGATATATAGTTTGTCAATATTACTTTAGGTTTTTACTAAGATATTATTGTTCTAAAAATATATGGGCAAACGTCCCACCTGTGGGACGGTGACAGTTAAGTGTGCATGTTATGCATTATAATGTATGGATTTAAAGTTTGATTAGCATAATTGCATTTATGATCATATGTTAACTTGTGTGCAGTGAACATTAATTTACTCCGTTATAGAACTTTTACTGTTGTGTAATTGCTTTACAGATAAAAGTTAGGTAACTATTTAGCTTAGTGGTTTTTATTATACAACACTGAATATCTTTTGCTCTCTTGTCTTTGTGCCAATTTCTTTTAGAACATCAGAAAGCGTTCCTGAACATTCAAGGGCTGCAGAGACAATTCTAGATTTTTTTTTTGAGAGAGAGAGAGAGAGAGAGAAAGTGAAACTGCCTGCTCAGTATTTTTAGATGCAGCTACATGGCACTCACTGCACATCTGATTAGGTCTTGTGCTTTGGCATTCAAGTGAACAGGAAATAAACACAGGACGTTCACATGTGTGTGAGAAACATTTGCCCTTACCTGTTTGTGACAAATCTTTATATATTAAAGAGTGGGATATGTATCCAGACAACATATTACATTAAATAAGTCCTGAAATCCCCAACAGACTTTTAATCTCCTTTAGAACAAGATTTGATCAATTGTTGTTCACTAGATATGTCGCATAAGTCACACAAGACTGACTTGCATTTTCAAGACCCCCCCCAAACATATTTTATTGGACTGTCCCACTTTTAATGCAAGTAGACAACATTTTTATGTAGTAAGCTCACTTAAGAACTTGTTTAGTGAAATTTTACCAGAAAAGAGTTTAGGATTTTTATCATATGTTAATGTAAAACATTATTTTATACCTTTTTATTGTATTTAAGCAACTCTTGTATTTTTTTTGTAACTCAGTTTTTGCCATGAAGATAGCCTCACATGCTGACATGGCATTAAAAAAAACAAAAACATTATTACTACTACTAACTGTTGTGACAAACTCTGCATACACAATGAGCAGTGCACGAGATGCATTATTGCAGTACCGTCATTTTGCAGTACCGTCATTGACCAACCTCTCTCTCTCTCTCTCTTTTTTCAGGCCCGTCCTAAGTACCTGCGCTGTATCGCCATCTCTTGTTTCTTCCTGGCTGTTAAGACCAGCGAGGAAGATGAGGTGAATGAAATATTATTATGCCAATCTACGATCAGAGGCACTAGAGCTGATGCATGGTCAACTTCGGTCATCGTGGCTCTCTGTGGCTTTATCTGTTTGTGTAGCAGTTAAAACTGACCCATGTCAGGAGGGAGGCAGATAAAACCCTTTCAAGTCTAAAATCAGCCCCAGTTTGATTACTTTTTTTTAGTAAAAAGTGTTATTTACTGAGACTGAAGTATGACAGAACATTCCCATCAGCTGCTTCATGAAAGGACAGACAGTGAGACATTTTCTGTAGGAATATGACGACTGCGATTTCTGTACTTGTTTCTACTTAAAACGCCAAAGATGGACTAATGTTTAATCCGATTATTTTCTGGCAGCCCTTTAAAGTCATTTCTGGCCAGAACTGACCATGTGCTGTGGCTTAAACTTAATGTAGCAATTACCAAAATTAGTTCAAAATTATGCCATTACTGTTAGATTTCAAGCTTTTTTTTCTTTTTCTTCAACCAGTATGTTTGTGTTTTAATAATTCTGTGTGTTTCTGTGGCTGTCTCTGTGTGTGTAACCGTTTATTGTGTGTTTTTGCAGCGGATCCCTTCGCTGAGAGAGTTGGTGTCCAGCAGCAAATGTGGCTGTTCTCCGTCGGAGATCTTGCGGATGGAGAGGATTGTTCTGGATAAGCTAAACTGGGACCTGCACTCCACCAGCGCACTGGACTTCCTTTACATCGTGAGTGCACTTCCTCTCTCTCTCTCTCACTCTCTCTCTCTCACACACACACACACACACACACACACACACACACACACACACACACACACACACACACACACACGCAAGATGCCACCAAACTTTTGACAGATGCCAAACTCTGCTTCATATATATTCCTGGGTCTCTGACATTTTCTGTAATTGTATGGAAGTATGTCTCTAAGATGTTACATAACGCTTCATCTGGTAAACATGTTTAAAAAATCTGTTTGACATGCATTTAAAATCTCAGACATTTTAAGGAAATTTTCTATATGTCTAACATTTGACAGGAACGGTCTTTGACTTATTGCAGATGAGCCAAAGCTCTAAAAAATACATCTTTCAGATGATAAAAAGCACATCAAATGGACATCTCATTGATGTGTGTTCAGTGAGTCGGCAAACATGTTAGACGGTGCATGTCAATTACAGATGCATAATGTATATGGCAACACTTTACAATAAGGTTTCATTTGTTAACATTAGTTAAAGCATTAGCTAATTTTTCACAGCATTTCTAAATCTTAAATGTTAATGCTTGTTAATAAAAATACAATTGTTCACTAGTTCATGTTAGATCACAGTGCATTAACTGAACAGATGCAACTTACCCTACCCTACCCTAACATACCCTTTCTCTCTGTGTAGTTCCATGCGATGGTTCTGAGCTGCAAGTCCGGGCGGCTGAACGTGGCGTTGTCGGGTCTGAACCCTTCACAACACGTGGCTCTGCTCACCCAGCAGCTCTTCCACTGTCTGACCCACAATGCACTGCTGCAGGTGCGCGGCTCATTGCTGTCCCTCGGCCTCATCACGCTGGAGCTGGAGAAACTCTGTCCTGATTGGCTCGCTCTCACTGTCGACCTGCTGCACAAATTACAGGTAAGAACTGATGAAGTTCAGCGGCTCAAAAAAAAAAGTTTGTGTTTGAATACATTATAATGTATGATTCAACTAAACTAAATTCTTCCGGGATGTCAAACGTTAGTGAAACTTGTCCATACGGTCCAACGAGATGATTTCCCAACCGGGAAATATATATAGAGATTATTGTGGGGGTCAAAATATATAATGCAATGCAATGATGTTTGAAAAATGAACACAAGTTGTGTTTCTCAAAAGTCTGAAGGATCATATTTGATACATTTTAACATGATTTTTCTGGATGCATGGATAATCAAGTAAACCAAAGTTGCAGTTCATCTTGACATATTACTAACAAAATGGAAGTTATTGTTTACTTCATAAAACCGCAAAATGACATGTGAACCACGACCTGAAGCTAGACGTTTTTACAGTTATACTAAAACTATTATTGAACATTGTTTGTAAAATGAAATGATGTAGATTAAGAGTTTTTAGAGGGAGGCCAGATCCAAACATTTCCATTAAACAAATGCATAAAGTGGTCAGAAAGATCACAGTGGTCACATTGACGTGGAGACCTAAACTACTAAGAGCCGCTACACGTTAGAGCCGCACTAGCGGACATAATCCATCTCGCATGCTTGGGTTTCTGTGGACTCTCTAACCCTTATCATAACTCAGAAGAGGCCCGGTCATTCACTTCTCCAAACAAACTCCGTTATCTCTGCCAGCAGCGAGCTCAACGCCAAACAAAAAAGACAGACCTTTAAAAGTCATACATGTACAAACTAATGAAGAAATTCCCAAAGTTCAAGTTTACGGTTTCATGTAGCTTTATAAAGACAGGTTCAGTAACTAATACTGTCAACACCAACGAAGCAGTTTTAAAATATTAATGACTATGTATGTATTGAACATTGATGTATTTGTATATGATACACACCATCATTCAAAAGTTTGGGTTTGGTCAGATTTAAAAACAAAAAAACTAAATGTTTTTGTAAAGTCTCTTCTGCTCACCAAGCCTGCATTTATTTGATCAAAAATACTGTAAAAACAGTAATATTGTGAAATATTATTAGAATTTGAAAGAACTTTTCTATTTGCATATATTTTAAAATGTAATTAATTCCTGTGATCAAAGCTGAATTTTCAGCATCATTACTCCAGTCTTCAGTGTCACATGATCCTTCAGAAATCATTCTAATATGAGGATTTGATGCTCAAGAAACATTTCTGGTTATTATCAATCATCAACAAACAGTTTTTTGATGAATAGAAAGTTTAAAAAAAGCAGCATTTATTTGAAATGGAAATCTTTTGTAACATTATAAATGTCTTTACTGTCACTTTTGATCAAATTAGTTTGTCCAAACGTACAAACAATAGTGTGTATCTGATATTATATGTGCAACCACACTTTTCTTTGATGTAGAACTAATACCGTACGTGTATTTTTTCCGCTTCCTCTCTTTCAGATCGACAGTTCTCAGCTGATTGGCTGTCGAGAGCTGGTTGCACGTTGCCTGTCCACACACACGGCTTCCCTGCCTCCTAACACTGTGTACATCTGCCATCCCCTGCTGAACGCCCTGGGGCCTCGGGACAGGGGAGTCCTGCCCGCCTGGCACGTGTCCCCCGCTCCGACTGCACCCTCTGACCCCAACACCACCACCCACAACCGTTCAAGCAAGTCCTCGGCCAAGCGGAAGGTGGAACACATGGAGGTGGACGAGTATTTCGATGGGATCAAGCGCCTGTACAACGAGGAGAGTCCCCAGGAGGGGGCGCTCATGTGTACGGGCCAAACAGCGGGAGGAGGGAAGCAGAACGCTGGCTCCTCCCCCTGCCCGCCTCTCCAACCGGCCAGAGAAACCTAGAGGAAGAAAATCACACAACCACAGCAACCGTGTTCATCAGTTCACCTCAGAGCAAGAGAGAGGCCAAAAATACTAACAAAAAAACATTCTGTGCATGATGCCATTTCATAACCGTTCACTGAGCGTACACATAAAAGGCTTTGAAAAAGCAGAAAAAAAATCTATATATAAAGGAAAAATGTTTGCAAAAAAAGTAGGAATATTTTTTCCTCTATCTGTGGAAACTCGTATAGTTCCTGTTTGTCTCTTTTTATGTGTATTTCCTGCCATTTATTTCTGTAACTTTCACTGTCCCTTTCTCTCTTTTTATTTGCCAAACACAGCCCTCAACATTTCTGAGTGCTCTTATTTTCATATATATATATATATATATATATATATATTTGAAGGCTGTGGTAAAAGTGGCATTTCTGAACATGTTGTATTAGTTTTGTACAAATTTGCACTCTCCTTCACAGCTGGGTCTAATTGCTCGTTGTGATGTGTGTGTGATCATTGAGTGAGTGAGTGTGTGTGAGTATCTGAAGGGTGATAATGTCCCTATCACTTCCTTAAACTGAGCATTAACGATGAGCTGGTGTTATCCGTGGCTTTAGATCACACATGGCGTGACTTAGTTAGTTGAACTGTTTGTCGCTTGTTCTAAACCTAGTAATATAACTGTTTTATCGAGTAGAATTAAATTCATAAGATTCTGAACTAACATGAAAAGCTTTAGACCTTCACCATTCCTTTGCTGATCATAATAACCTCCATGCGCTGTTCCTGCCGAAAGCTTTCTCTCGTGCTCTGAGGTGCTGATGACAGTCCGGGACGCTGCTGAGAAACCTCCCAAAGCTCAAATAAATGAAAACGTACTGAACTGCTGATGTCTCTGATGTCACTTATTTCTGAGTGTGTGTGTGTGTGTTTGAAGAAACAATACTGTACACTCTTAACAATGAAATCAGATTTTTTACTGGGGAACTCATTGCACTCACTAACAAAAGGGAGAAACTGAGAGGTCATGGTTGTGATACACAGGTCATGCTTTTACCTCATCTTTTGTGTTCCGTATGCAATTTATGTGCATTAGCTAATGGATGAGTTGCTGAAGAAAATGTGTATTCAGTATCTAAAGCCAAGTAAGTGGAATTAGAAATTATTAGCTATTTATTCAAAAAGTAATGTATTAAATTACTAGAACTTATGTGTTTTATATAATTTCAATCAGACGCAAAAGAATTGGCAAGTTGGAGTTGTGGCATGTTGCATAAGAAGTGACATGCTTATTTCATACAATGAAAAGAGGATGCTGCAGGATATTTTCCCATAGTTAACTTCATTTGTTTTGTTTTGTTTTGTTCATTTTTAGTTCATGAATGTTTTAGTGGATGGAGTCAGTTCTCAAGTTCACACGGGTGTCCTAGAAGAGGAACCACAGGTTTATTGCATATACCATGAACATGTTTTTATGTTGAACCACCTTTTGTCTTCATTTTATAGTTTAGCAGTTAAAAACAACCATTGAGCGAAAGGTTTTCCCTGAAAAGTGTGCTTGTGGATAAAACAAACAAACAAAAAAAAGTTGTATTTATTTGCTTACTAAATGCTACATGATTTGATATTTTGTTATTTAAAGTAATGAAATTCATAAAGGGGTGAATTCAGGTTGATTGGGACTCTTTTTGTCGTGTCACAACCTGAATTCTCCCCTATTTTCACTACTCTCAAGTGTCCAAACACTTCAGGTACCACTGTGTACTTGTGAAGTTTGTGTCATTACATAATAATAAAAAACATAGGTTACCTCGGTCATCCAACGTATTTATACGTATATATTAAATAACATTTAATGAAGTTCTTGTATTTCATAATATATAGGCTACTACAATATATTTTAGCAGCAGTAGTAGCAGGCTACTTTAATAGTATAAAGCAGGTTGTTAGTATTAATTCATCACTAAACTTCAAACCATAGTTTTTGAAGACAGACAGACAGACAGACAGATAGATAGATAGATAGATAGATAGATAGATAGATAGATGTGTGAGGTGCACAGGTATCTCAGCACTCAGGTATGCAGGTGGAACTGAGAGAGAAACCCGAGGGCGGAGTTACAATCTCAACAGCGAAACCGCCTGTCAGGTCCTTTGACTCCCTTCCTTCAGTTTGATTGTGCGATAACCCGAGAGGGATTCACACAGCATGGCCACAGACTTCACTCAGGAATCCGTGCTGCGCTTCGTCGCCAACAACGGCGGGAAGGTGCGAAACGCGGATTTATTACATCACTACAAGTGGTTTTTGAGAGAGGACGAGGACAGAGAGCAAAACCGGGAGCTATTTAAGAGGTATGTGAACTCCGTGGCGACTGTGAGGCAGGAGGAGGGGGTGTCTCATGTTATACTAAGGAAAAAATACCGTGTGCATCTCGGAGACATCGCCACGAACCACGAGCCCGAGCGACAGAAAGAACGAGACTCTAAACCAGCGGCGAGCGGTAAACCACAAGCGGGTCTGACCATCCCAACTCGTGTTGAAATCTTGCCAGCTGCTGGTATTATCATCCCCACCACTAGCAACAACAATAATAACAAGGATTCTACTCCCACTTTTGAGAAAGCAGTCAAAACTTCATCACCACATGGGAGGGAACAACCTGCTGTTTACACTTCCTCTGCAGAAAAGGTGAACAACACCTGCCATTTAAAACCAACCCCATCTGACACCGACAGTCGCTCGAGTGGGAGCGGCCAGAGCTTTGAGCAGCTATGGGAGGCAAAAGCAACCAGGGAGGCAACAGAGCTGGAACACAACAGTGTTTACCCCGCCAAACCAAGACAATTAGGGGAAGCAGATGGTTGCGAGCAGTCCTTCACCGCCCCTGCTTACTATGAGGTGAGGTTGTGGCCTGCAGTTGAAAGGAAAAGTTTGGATGCAAACACGTTTGAGGTTCACGCCAAACACTCAACCGAGCCTGTCGCCAAAGCATGGCCTTTGCATTCAACCCTTGGACAGTCTCATGTATACAACTCGTCTCCTTGTCTACTGGACCGCCCTGTTTCTCCACACATACACTCCCAGGCGTACACTCATGCAGGCCTGAGCCGAAGCAATGATAGTCTACTACGGCCATACGGAGGGTTTAATGGGTTTCCGATCCAAGAGCAGGACGAGTATGAGTCTCAGATGCACGGCTTGCCTGAAGACGGTCCTCCTGTCCATGCAAGTGCAACGTATCTGCAGCTCCATGGGCCTTCAAGTCTATCCTCTAGTCGGGATAGCATCTCAATCCCCTCTCCTTCTTCTACTCCACCTGACACTGGGTGGCCTCAAGATTTTGGGCGTGAGGATCAGTCCAGCGATCAGGGACTCGGAGGACAAGATGGGAACGATGTACGCGCTTTCCTGCGTCGCAGACAGGAGGAAAGGATGCTGTCCCAACTCCACCAACCGAGTCGAAACATCCCGTCCCTGCACCACTCGACGGGTCACCTCGATGACGAGGCTTCCAGAACATCTACACGAAGTAATTCGCCGGAAACTCATTACGGACCCATCGCCCGGAGGTTGACGTCCCGTCTGCGGAGTCGCATGTGTCGGAGTCTCGGAGAAGACCTGGATCAGTCGTTCCCAGAGGACAACATCTCGGCACGACACAACCGTCTCCAGCGGTTGTCCTCGACTCTAAGCATGGGCAATTTAGTCAGCTCGTCCTCCAGCCGAGGACACAGTTCCCTCTCATCGCCCGCGGGATCCACACAAAGTTTGCACGATGGGTTGTTCAGCAGCAAGCATTCGCCCGTCCCTCTTGACTCCAGAGAACACAACTGGTTTGTCAAAGCAGCATCAGGCTCTTGGACCGACATCTACGCTCTCTTACGACAGGACCCGAATCTCCTGAGCAAACGAGACTTCATATCCGGCTTCACCGTCGTCCACTGGATTGCAAAACACGGCGACCATCGCGTCCTGAACACGCTGTGGTACGGAGTCGACAAACTCGGGCTGACTTTAGACGTCAACGTGAAAACTTTGTGCGGCTACACGCCGCTTCACCTGGCGGCCATTCACGGCCACAAGAAACTCATTCGGCTCCTGGTGCAAAAGTTCCAAGCTGATGTGCGGATACGGGACAGCAGCGGGAAGAGACCGTGGCAGTACTTGGGCAAAGACGAACACCGGGACATCTTAGAGATTCTGGGTGCCCCACAGAAACGCATCAGCGGTTGTCCAGCAATGCCAGAAAACCTGCCCGCAAGATTTGCCACCACAAAGGTGAACGTCAAAAGACACACGTCTATTGCAGCACTGTTCAAACACAAGTCTCAACTGATGGTCAAGTCTAGTCCAGAAGCTTTTTAGGGGCTAGATTGTTGTAAGGGACTTAAACACTTGCTCATAATGGTGGCACTTTTTTTTTTGTTGCTGGTGTAAAAACAGTCACTTCTTCTTTTTTTATGATTAAAAATATGGCAACTTGCATTGAACATTGGTACAATGTTTTTCTGTTTTGTTCTTGGTTCGTAACTCCATATGTCCAAAACTTGTGTTTTGTATGAATGTCATTTATATATACAGTACATATTGGTGTTTTGAAACTCCCTTATGAGGCTGATACTAAATACCTCTCTTATAATAGGAAAGCATTATGTTAAAGGTATTGTCATTATTTACTCACCCCCATGTCTTTCCAAACCAGTTTGACTTTCTTCTATGGAAATCAAAAGAATAGATTTTTTTGCCAATGCAAAGAAAGTCAATGGGATCCAGTGTTGTTTTGGACCCCACTGACTTTCGTTCTAAGGAAAAAAGTAGTTCTTGAAAATATATTTGTTCCACAGAAACTAGAAAGCCATTCAGGTTTGGAACGACATGAATTTAAGTACATAATTTTCATTTTTGAGTGGACTATCCCTTTAATAATTCTTGTCTTACTGTTTTGCTTCATACTAATACAAACTGGATTCCCACTCATGTTGTTTCAGACTGAGGATCATCTAAACATGTTTCTGCTCATAACAAGTTCTTCATTTCCTCCTCAGGGACAAATTTGCTTCAGTGCCCTGCAATTGTTTTTACCCTTAAGCTCTGCAGGCATTGGAAGCTGTTTGTGCCCCTCGGTGCTTAATCTAGGAAACTATGCAGTTCAGATATGTCCCATTTCAAACTCATTTAGTTTACTCTCTTGATTTTTGTGTTGGGATATTGCAGTTTGGTGTCTTTCTTCCATGATGTTGAGTTGCACACACACTTTCCAGCACTGCATGTGTCCATGCTGGAAACCACAGATAAGCTCTTCGCTGGTTTAATATTTAACTCACTTTTCCTCCTTATCTTAAAACGTTGCATGAGAGATAAAAGAAAAACCTCTAAATTCCAACTCATTTGGAAGAACATTCCAGTCATAGCTCGCAGACCTCCTTGAGTGTTACTTGAGCAACGACTGAGTGAGTTAGGTTGAGTTTTCTCTCTCTGCCTTTTCTTTCTTTTTCGTTTTCCCGAGTCATTTTGTGGAGCAAATTAATGTTCATGTTTGAGTTCTAAAGGCTTGATGATTTGCATGCTGAGCTAAACCTTTTTTTTGTGTTCTGTCTGATCTGAGAGAGGAAGAAAAACAGAGTCTGGGAAGAGAGATAAGCGTGACCGCACTGGTGGAGTTGGATTTTTGTTTCTTTATCTCTCCCCATCACTTTATTTCTTCCATAGATCTATGTCCTATGCAGTGTTGTGTTCGCTGACATGTTTGGACTTGTCACAGGGAGTGTTGGCTGTGAGTCTTACATAATATTTACTCGTTATGATGCACCTTTATGTTCCAGCTTTATTATTTTGAATAAAACACAGACTTTGACCATTGTAAAACCGTCTTGAGCTTTGATTCAACAGCATGTGTGTGTTGAGATGCATTAATATACAGGCCAATCGAATTGTTTGACCTTGAAATCAAGCAAATCTTTCCCAGCATTTTCATTTCAAAGGCAAACAATGTCTCTGGTACATGCAACATATTCAGATTTTGAGGCACACAGTAGTTATGCTCGGAGGGAATTTTTGTTTTTAATGACCCTATAAGTTTGGCGAAACCATCAAAATATGAGGACAGAACAAAACACTAAACTTGGTTGAGGTATTCATCTGGAAACTATTTGGATAAAAAGGCAAGCTACAGCTGCAGGTTTTAATTTATATGCAAAAAACAACAACAACATAATCCGTTATTAATATTTCATTGGTTTTCAGATTTTTCTACTTTCTTTGCAAGACAGCCTGGCCAAAACATTATGTTTCTCACAATTTTGCATGTTTCATTGCGTTATAAAAAAAAAATTGACTCCAAGCACAATATGCTTAGAAAATCTTTAACAAATTTTTAATAAAATTGGAATAAAAAGTGAAGATGTCAATTTTCTGTGGCCGGACATCACATTTGGCAACTGAACCGTCTGTGGTTTAAATGATTCAGATTGTTCGCACAGCCCTGATAAAGTAGCACATATCATTATGGTTTAGCCATTACACTGATTGGTGATCTGGTTACCATTACATTGTTTGTTTGGCAGTTTCTTTTCACTCACTAGTTTCCTGTTGCAGAACTGACCATATTATGGCTGGTATCAAGTGACCCGATTCTCTCGAAAGGGATCATTTCATGAATAAAGGTGAATATAACAGGAATCCAACACTTTATGACCAGTTGACCAATTTCCAGCATTTTCCCAGGCATTTGTGATTATGCAAAAAAAAAAAAAAAGCAATGCAAAAATCTTAAGTACACCTAGAAACTATTTCTCTCCCTGCCCTTTCTACTGGGTTGAGCAACTGGTTTCGCGCAAATGCGAAACATTCAGAACATCATAAGAGCTTTATTTATGCAGCATAACTTTCAGTTTGCACAATGTGCATCTGAGGTGAAGATTTCAGATGCGTAGCGTATTTGTCGAGCAGTGAAATCTGAATTTGAAATATGGCATATGAATACAAGTACACCAGTCATTAAATATAAAGTACTTTTGTTTACGTGAGGATACAGGAACTTGCACACACAAAAATTAAACCTGTTAATGCCGCAGTAAGCGATTTATGAGAAACGCACTAAACAAACTATTTTCTGAATATAAGAGTTGTGTTTGTACATTATCCTGGCTGTGTAAATAGGAGGAAAACAGTGGATCGGGCCAATCCACAGCGCACCGAAACACTTTGTAGTTTGTTTTTGTAGTTTACATGGAGATGATAACGGTATCGTTTTAAAAAAACGTGCACTCTGAAAAGTTTGCATCTCAGGCCCCCAAAATGCCGTTACCGAGTAAATGAACGGACAAAACGCATAAAAAGTTTTACGAAAGTTTTAAAAATGGTGTCGTGTAAACGGTTTAACAGGTGAAATATATAGTAAAAAAAAAAAAAAAAAATCAATACTTACGGAAAATGAGTTTCAATGACAGGACTTGATCAATCATAAACCGTTATTATTTTATTTTTATTACAGTTAAATGACAAATATGAAAATGGCAAATAATGCAACACCAAGACAATGAGGTTGTATTTAAAAAATAGATTTATTTTGCCTTCCAATTGTGCTCTTTTTTGCCTTTAAACAGTGTAAAGCATGGCTGAACCTTCTCTTCAGATTAGGCCCATCAAAAAAAAACAAAAAAACATCAACAACAATTGCATGTGTATACAAGAACAGTCCAATATAAACACTTCCATTACGAGCATCTACAGTTTGCTGCTATTGCGGTCTATGTGTTTAGATACAGCTGTACGGGGTATGATACTTCGTGAATTAAGATTATCCAAATAAAAACAGCCACAATTTAAAATAAAATAAAATATATTATTGGCAAAAAAAATAAGTTGGGCATGTGCATTGCGATCAAACCAGGAAATATAAAACCCTGCATGCAGCCGAGTTGTGAATAATATTTATTCAACATCAGGTTTAACAGACTTTTCGCTTCCTAATCGCTATTGAAAGCAAGTACTGATATTGTGTTCAAGTGCCAGTGAACAGTTATTATTGTTTCTGGTAGTAATTGTCATGATTTAGATATAATAGCACCTCTTAAAGCTGACCACAAACGCCCAAAAAGCCACAGAAACACCCTCACTAGTAATATGCTTACAAAAATACATCATCTATGCTGTTTTTAAACCTTCTACGTTTTAAAATCACGAGGGCATTGCTCAGAGTATGTACAGCGGCGCACAGAGAACAAAATTGTTTCTAAACGTAAAATCATAAATATTTAGCTGTCGCATTTATTGACAACAGGAATTTCAAAGTGTGTGTGTTCGATAGTTTCTTCTTTTTGTGACATCATAGTGGTTCATCTGTTCCAAAGTGCTCAGAAGTTACAGGGCTGGAAATCATTCGTGTTTTGGCCAATCACAATGATGCCATTGAATTAGCATTGTGCTGTGCCTTGTGCTTCAGTGTTGTGCTATATGCTAAGTATGTAGTGTAAATGCACTGTGCATTTATTTAGTGGTGCAGTGTAGATGATGTCTAATGGGCAAAACCCGCAGTTATGTTCTTCCACACTTTGCGTTCACGTGCAATGGCACATTGGGAAAACGTCTGTGGTGCAACTCCGTCATCATTTCCTTCATTTAAGGCACTCGTTTGTGCGCACTGCTTATCGTCAGTGTCATTGATTCATATTCCTCCTCAGCTGTGAGTGGCGTCAGTCTATGATGGGCGGAGTCAGAGTGAGGTCACAGTGGTGGGGCGTGTCAGGTGGGTGGAGTTAAAACAAGGCTGTGTTTGGGGGGCGGAGTCAGTGTTCTTTGGGTGGTGCTCAGGGGGCAGGGTCTCCTCCAGCCTCCTCACCTGCTCCTCCCCCTGGCGTATGAGCTCGTCCAGGTGGCGCTGGCGTATCAGCAGGGCGGGTTTGATGCGGATGTAACGCTGGTAGTCGTGCAGCTGTGGGCGGCTCAGGTAACCGGACAGAATGTCCTGAACCACTCGCTCGCGCCGGTCCAGGTTTTCCTTCAGCTCTCGAGCGTCTTCCTGTTGACTGCTCAACTGCTTCCTCTTCAGCTGCAGAGATTCCTACAGGGACACACAAACACACATTAACTCCAACACTCAAAAGTTAGTTTTTTTTTTCCCAAAGAATCATGATCAAAAGCGACAGTCAAGACATTTATAATGTTACAAAAGATTTATATTTCAAATTAATGCTGTTCTATTAAACTTTCTATGTAAAAAATTGATAATCAGGAATGTTTCTTGAGCAGCAAATCAGCATATTAGAATGATTTCTGAAGGATCATGTGACTCTGAAGACAGAAATAACCACAGAAATAAATAAATCACAGAAATAAATCACATCTTAAAATGTATCCAAATAGAAAATGGTTATTTTAAATTGAAATAATATTTCACAATTTTACTGTATTTTTGACCAAATAAATGAAGCCTTGAGCATTTTTAAAAACATAAAAAAATATATATCTTAAAACAGTAGCGTACATATTTTTTTACAATTGTATGTGATGCTAGATGAAACAGAAACATTATTTTTTTTATAATTATTATTATATTTTATAGTTTCAATATGTCAGCAGTCTCCAAACCTGAGGCTGTCTTTAGCTTAGCTTTAAAATGACTAGTTACAGTCACTGGCTGTGAACTTAGCAAGCAAGGATGTTTTTAGGATGGTCTAGTGTTTGTAGAAGAGTTTCACAGTATAATATCACAAACACAGTGACGTCAAACCCCTTCTTGCTGGAAGCTCCTCCTAATAGATACTTATTGGTACAGTTCCTGATGCCTGTCAAACAGGATTAGCGGTTTAAAACTATAAAATAAACAAAAGCACAATCGAAGGACTGTTTTGAAGACGTGGGAATTGCTCTGATATAAGTGTGACAGGCTGGTATTGTTAAAAAATATCTAAAATATTACTATCTGTATATTGAAACTACATTTTAAACACCAGTGTGTCATGAGTCACAGTGTTATCATAAACTTGACCCTCAATTCGCGAAGACGCTAAGTTCTAGTGTAATTCACAGATAAGACTTTATCTCTGTCCTCACCTGAGTTTGAGGCGTTTCAAGTGAATCACTCTATCTTATGTAACATCATGTCCTTTAATTAGCATTTCTTGTTCTTTCTCAGTGCGTGAAATGCGGGCAAACTGTATAATTATTTGGAACAGCACTTTCTTCAGTAAAACTAAATGTTAAAGGAGTGTCCGGTTGGGAATTCAGGGTATGATTACACGACAACAATGTGCTAAAACCGGAAAAGTTTTGCTTTTGCGTTTTTTCACGCACAGTTGTCAAAACGATCCCCGTTCACACGGATCTGTGAAAACGACTAAAAACGCTGCCAGGCCAGTAGGTGGCGATGTCACTTTTGAAAGAAACACTACGCGCCTATAGACTGAACACGTAATACACAATCACATGACGTCAACTTTTTAATTTTTTTACAAATTCACATTTTTGTAGTTTACATGGAGACGACAACGGTATCGTTTTCAAAAACTTGCACTTTGAAACTTGTTTTCAAAAGTTTGCGTTTTCAGGCCCCCAAACGCCATTGTTGTGTAAATGAGTGGCCAAAACACACAAAAAGTTTTCCATTTTTAGCTGAAAATGGTTTCGTGTAAACGGCCCTCAGACTGTTGTATGTTTCTGTCAATGGGAAGATGACATACACTTTCTAAAAAATATTTTTGCTAATTCTTTAATAATAATTATACATTTAGCCTCAATTATTTGAAAGGCTACATGGAATATTTGTACTTGCACTACTGTTCAAAACTTTGGGTCAGTAAAAAAAAAAGAACGAAATTACAACTTATATTCAGCGAGGATGCATTAAATTGATCAAAAGTAGGCGCGTTTCCATTAGAGATTTGCACAAAACTTTTGCGATTTTTTTCTAAATGTCGACAAAAAACTATTGCGAAATGACTGCGTTTCCATTAACTGATGTTATGCGACTAAAACTTCATTTTTCCTCTCGCAATAAGTAAAATAATTCCAAAAACCATGGTAACGGACGTTGGTAGGTTTATGTACTATATCCCAGCCGCTGCACTAGCCATTATTATTAATGGAAGGAGACGGATGTGTGTTTTCCAAGCATTAATGGTAAGGAACGACCCTTATTATACTTGAGAGCGGCACATATGAGGTGTTTCTGGGTGTTTCTCCCTCATTTCTGCTTCGAGGTCTTGATTGTGGCATTTCTTTGAGGTTTAGAATCCAGTATTCCTGTAATTCTTCCGTCTTTTATGAATTTAATAAAGAACTCTGTCTCGTATTCTGTCCAAACACACCGCGTCATCTACGTCAGCTGACCTGTAAATGCGCAAAAACTGTTTCCATTGCAGTTTTGCGAAATATTTCTTTTTCGAATTGCCTGAAAAACCTCCTCATGCGAGCGTAAAAACTTTTTTGCGATAAATGGGAGTTTTTGCGAAATTGACGTGTTTCCATTGGGCGCATTTTTAATTCGCAATTTCAATTTGCGCAATTTGAAGCGTAATGGAAACGCAGCTAGTGACTTTCTATTCATCAAGGGAGCATGAAACAAATGAATCACGGTTTTCACAAAAATATTAAGCAGCACAACTGTTTTCAACATTGATAATAATTATTAGAAATGTTTCTTGAGCAGCAAATCATCATATTAGAATGATTTCTGAAGGATCATGCGACCTGAATCATTACTCCAGACTTCAATCTTTGATCAAAGGAATAAATTACATTTTAAAATACATCACCATAAAAAAATGTTTTTTTAAATTGTAATAATATTTCACAATATTACAGTATTTCTGATCCAATAGATGCAGCTCTGGTGAGCAGAAGAGATTCTTTCAAAAACAATAAGACATCTTACAGACCCAAACCTTTAAACAGCAGTGTATGTTCATCACCACAGGACCATTTAAAATGAACTAGTGTTAGTGAGTGAACTACAGCATGTGAGTGATGCAGTTGAGGCACATTAATAATGTTGTTTTCTTTTCAAATGACCACTAATTGTTGTTTTGCACTTGTTTATTTAAAGCAGAATAGGTCAAAGTTGCTCTGCAGGGCAACAGATGTCAGGCTGATTTGTTAGAAACCGGATCCGCGTTTGTTCTTTTGAAATGTTTGATGATTTTCACAAGCCTGATCAGCACAAATAGTTTGCAAACCTGTGCTGCAAGATAATTGCTATTGTACATTTAAGACTTGTATGTAAATTCATAAGCATTATTGCTCATATCATAATATTAGGTTACACTTTATTGTACTTTCTCAAATAAGTACAGAGTAATATTAATTAACATGTACTTACTATAGAGTTAAGGTTTGGTTTAGGGTTAGTTACTTGTAATAATGCATAATTCACTGTTATTACTATAGTAAGTACATGTAGTAATGTGTAACTACATCACCTTAAAATAAAATGTTCCCTAATATTACAAATTGACTTCAGAGGGGAAAAAAAGTTGAAAAGTTCGATGTTTTATTTTCTGAAACACTGCTCACCCTCTCTTCTGCACTCTCGTCGTCGTGGTCGTGGTCGTTGAGCGCGCTGAGCGTGTTTTCCACGCGTGCGAGTCGCGCGCTCAGCGACAGCAGCAGGTTCACGATCTTCTCCAGGTCTCCGACGAACATGCGGTACTTCTCTCTCTCGTTGGGTTTGCAGCATTCCTGAACTAAAGCCTCCATGCTGCCGCCCAGAGCGCCGAACCTCTTCTGCTGCTCCACCAGTCCCTCTCTCTCCTCCTGCAGAGATCGGATGCTCACGTGCAGCGCCTGCAACAGCTCCACCTGCAGGACGGGAGATCATATTACTCGTATCACTCCATGAACAAACAGATTACAGTTCTGGGCCTCAGCCATTCAACACACGTCATCGCTTCAGGGAAATGAAGAACGGCTTTGTGCACAGTGGCATTGTGCTGGTTTCAATATGTATCCGGTATGAGAGTTTGAACTCATATGGCAAAAAAATATATTTTCAGATACATAAAAAAAAAAAAAATCAGAATGTAAAAAAAAATCGCCAATTTTTTTAACACAGATAAAATGTATACTTTTTTTAAAGTATATTATAAATGCTATATATAATTTTTACAAATATTTTCTCTCTCTCTCTCTCTCTATATATATATATAAACAAATATTTATAAAAAATATTTTATATATATATATATAATATTTTTTACAAATATTTTTATGTATATATATATATATATATACACACACACACACACACACACACACACACACACATACATATTAAATATTAAATATACAATATACATTTATTAAATTTGTACTAATTTTTGGTAAAAAGTTGTAGTTTTTATATATACTAGTTATTATTTTTGACTATTTACATTTGAAATGTTCATTTATGAATGTGTATCTGACCTTCTTTTGATTCAAATAAGCTTCTTCGTCATCCAGGTTGGTTTCCATTTTTCTTGGAAGAGCCTGAGCGGGAGTATCTGGAGCACATGGATCATCTTGAGCCCTAATGGAGGTCAAAGACACCAAACAAAGAGAAATGTTTGTCTTGCTCACGCACAAACACACCAGTTTTACTCCCTGAATGTCCTATTTTTCAGATACAGGGACAGAGAATGGCTAAAATCCACATTCCCCGTGTCAAACAGAGCACACGTAATTACACGTTTAGTTCAGCGGCACAACAGAACAATCACACACACCGCATATCAATGGAGCAATACAGTCAGAAAGAAAACTGTTGCTTTAGAAGTGATAGATAAATGCAAAAGGTTTTTAAGAACAAGTATACTGTGTTATTACCATGGTACATACAGTATATAAAAAAAATACACAGACCACATTCACGCAGCTAAAATAGTAGTGTTGGCAATGCCAATGTCATGGGTTCAGCATTATATTCTATGAGCCAATCTGCAAAATTGTGTGTGTAGTATTTGAAGGTAACGCAAGTTACCAGGTGTTTTACCAGGTGAGAAATGGATGAGAAATGTGCGTGTTTCAGGATCGGCCACTAGATGTCAGTGTAACTCTGCACTGTTAGCAGATCATCAATTATGCAGAAAGTAAACTTCAGAGAGAGAGAGAGAGAGAGAGAGAGAGAGAGAGAGAGAGAGAGAGAGAGAGAGAGAGAGAGAGAGAGAGAGAGAGAGAGAGAGAGAGAGAGAGAGAGAGAGAGACTGACTGTGAAAAATCTGACAAAACTAAGCAAGTTCATCAGTTGTCTGGAGAAATGAGGTGAGATAAAATTGTCCTGTTTTATCTATGAGTTCCCATGTGTTTCATATCATTACAAGCATTCTGTTACAGAGTTTGTGTCAAATATGGTACCGCTACCCAACAGATCAGTGTATTCATATTTCATTCGAGCACATGGAATGTACATGATTATATTGAACATGTTTTTTATGTAATGCCCTGGTTTTCGGACCATGCCATTCTTATCCTGGAGTCCTGGAATAATAGAAAATATATATATATATGGCCAGGCCTTTTAGCTATTTTTATTAATCTCTTCTTTTCTAAATTAAAATTGTATTAAGTACATATCTGCAGTATATCAGCCAGCCTGGCAGTGTAATTTTAGTATGATTTATATACAATTATAATATCATGAATCAGCTTTCATTTTTAATTTTAATTATCTTTTTAAATTAGATTTAATTTTTCATTTAATTTTAGTACCTCAACTAATTTTTTATATAATATATACACACACACATACATACATACATACATACATACATACACACATATATACATATATACACACACACACACACACACACATACATATATATACATACATATATACATATATACATATATATATATATATATATATATATATATATATATATATATATATATATATATATATATATATATATATATATATAATTCCATTATATCAAATATCATTACCGGCATTGAAAAACCCACATCCATTCACTACCTCTGTGTACCATGTAAATATCATGCTAAATGACTATTGTAATCATTGAGTTAATGGTACATCAAAATACACTAGTATTTATCATCTGCTTCCATCTCTACTATAGTACTGCCACAGTCATTTTTTGTAAGGAACAAGAGTAAGTTATGCACTAAATTCAGGAAGCATGCATGTAAAATATACAGAAGTGTTTCATTATCTTTACAGCTCTATTGCATGATCTATTGTTGAGTTATCGCAATAAAATTAGGCCAAGCACTAATATAATCAGCTTTAAACAAAGAGCTCTTGTGTTTATCAGTCCTGTGCGCATGAAATCCACCTGATTATTGGGTAACGCTATATACAGGCTGTACCTTCACCATCTGTGCAACGCTCACCTGTGACCCACATGGCCGCTGCTCCTCCTGCGTGGAGACGAGGAGTGTGAAGGGAAGATGTCCTCCATCAGATCCAGGGTGCTTTTACCTGCCCAGGTGTCCAACAGTGCGGTGAGGGATTTGTCGTGGCTCACCAGCTCTCGGGCTAAAGTCTCCACGAGCAGCTCGGCCTGTGTCCGCTCTCTTCTGGACAGCAGATGGTAGTCGGGTCCCAGTATCTCAGAGGTGTCCTCCTCTAGAGGACATGAAGTGCTGGTGTTCAAGGTGGACTGTGGGTCGGGGGTCACCGATGGAGTCGTGTGGTTGTTTGATGGTCGGTCTGGTTCTGGATGGACTGATGTATCGGCCAGATTCTCGCGATCGCTGCAATGCGAGATGAGAGAAAATTATGTTACATTACTGGGATTGAAGGAATATTTGGGGTTCATTACAAGTTAAGCTCAATCGTAAGCTCAATCTGGGTTACAGTGAGACACTTGGACACACAATGGAAGTAAATGTGGCATATAGTTATTGTTTCACGATTATAGCCACAAGACATTATTTAGTGCGGAAAAAAAACATAAAAAGGCTTTGAAAATGATTTAAAGCTCATTATAAGCTTGATTTAAGATTCATATTTCTGCTTTAAAAATCTACAAAATTGTCCCTATTCGCTTCCATTGTAATTGCCTATATGGCAAAAATAAATCAATCAATTCTGGCCAAAATATATTTCTCTCGTTGTAAATAGCACAGCTAAAGGAAAATTAAAAAAAGATATATTTCATTTTAACATTCAAATGCCAAAATAAATTTAATTAATATAATTAAGAAGGTAAAATAAGTAACTAAAATTTATCCCAAACTATATTTCTAGCTTTACATCTATATTAAACATCTATATTAGCAATATATTATTTGTATATTTTGAAACTATATTTAAAAATACATCTGAATATATATATATATATATATATATATATATATTTTTTTTTTTATTTATTTATTGAAAATAAAAAATTATCCTCACCATAACCTTGATTTTTGCCTCTTTTTATTTTTAATCAACACCATGCAACAAATGCTGATTGAGCTTGTATTGAACCCAAATTATTCCTTTAAATGTGTAGTTTTTGGAACAACATTCCTATCAAACTCTAACCTACATTAAAAAATCATGAGGGATATGATTGGCTAATAAAAATAAGCGTGTTCAACGTTTTAACCCCAGCTTTTCACCAAACCATATCCCTAAAATCTGATTGGTTTATGTAAATGTTGTTCCAAGACCAACAAGGAGAGTGTCTTTACCTGATGGGTCGTAATGGTCCTGGATGCTGTAAAGCTTCCGTCAGACCCACATCCTCCTCGATTTGGGGTGTGAGAGGCGGAGGAGGCGGGAAGTCCTCTGTAAGCTCGGTCTCTCTGATGGGCAGTGGTGGTGGAGGAGAAGGTGGCGCAAGAGCTAAAAACACTTCATCATCATCTTGCAACATGGTTATACTCTGAACATCGTGAAGATTAGACTCTGAGATACGAAGAGACAGGAGTGGCTTTGTTGGGGAGTCGGGGCTCTTAGGAAGGGAGGGCGGCTTTGAATCGGATGACCTTGCAAGTTGTGACCCCGTGACCTCTGTGTGTGGAGGTGATGGAGTGGACACCGGACACGGGAAGTCCTTCAGGGTGTCGTCAGAAGTGCTGGTGTCGCTGGAGTCTTGCCGCACCATTCCCAGTGCTCCGGACGGACTTTGCGGCCCAGTTTCTGGAAAAGCAATAGAGTCCAGGTTGGGCTGACACAGACTGTTTTCGTTATGCCAGTCGATGCTGGTGGAAGTGTCTGGTGAGGTGAAAGGGCAAGGAAGTCCCACAGACGCAGCTAGACCAGAAGCGCTTAGCGCTCTAGGCCGGTCTGAATGTCTCTGACGCTCTAGCCGCAACACAGGCGGGTTTTGCTGGACAGGACCCTGGTTTAGCTGGTAACTCCTCTCCATACGTGCTGAACATAACGGCTGCTTGTGTCCCGTGTTCACCAACACCCTATTAAAACAAATGCATATGGAATATAAATGTCCTGCAGCATCAAGTTGTGCTTGTCAGCATTTCCAATACCTGTCATTTTTAAAGTAAATTAATGCAAATAATTTGTCCTTTAATGCCTGGTGGGAATTCTTGCATGGCTCAAAACAAACTCAAAAATAGCTGCAGTGGGATTCCTGTCACTGGCACTGACCAATTAAGGGTTGGTCCCTAATTTAAGACCTTTTAAGGTTAAATATTTCCATAAAACTGTTTCAGTTTTGAACTTGCAAAGAAATATTCTTGCTTCTTGCTCTTTAAAGGACTGATCTACTTAATTCTTCTACACACACACACAAAAAAAACTCTTATTATTCTTATCCAGTTTGGATAAGTTCAACAATTTATTTTATATGTATTTATGTGTCTCAAGGCATACAGAACTCAAGAGGTTCTATTTGTAAGTTTTTATGTATATATGTATACACACAAACCTGTTTTCAGAGGATTCCTTGGAGGAAACTCTAAACATCTGAAGGTCTCTGGCAAAGAAGTCCTAGACAAAAAGAGAACAAAAGAACAAATAATGTTTTATTTGAGCAGGTGATGTATTGTCGCCCTTTCTGATAGAGGTGTAAAAAAAAAAAAAAAAAAAACCTTCATACACCAGGAACAAGAAGTAAATCATTATTTTATGGTTACCACCAGTTTAGAGAATGTTGGGACTTTCATGTTAATTTTAAACCCAAGCGCATGCCATGACTACTGATAAACGAAGATCTACTAATAAAAAAAGAGACACGGCATGACAACATCCTCATAGCTGGACTATGTCGTATTTAATTAGCGTACTGTGAACAGATGCATAGACCGTGACCTGAATGGTGTGCTTGATTCTGATGATTAATTCACGGCCAGAATGTTTAACTTTATGTTAAACCACAATATTAGTAAGTAGCAAAGTCATCATGCTGGTATTTTATCTACTGGCTTGAAACCATTTCCAATTTAGGAATTTGTGAATAGTCTGGGATTTCACGGAATAGTTGTGCATCTACTGTACACGGTCATCATCATACCAGAACCATTATTGTTTACATAAAGGATAATTATTCCCTTAGATAAATGGCCTTCTTAACCATTCCAAATATTTTAAACCCAAAACCATGACGAGTTGTCCATTATCTCCAACTCCTCCCCTCTGGCACAGAAGGAGTGCATTTATCTGTTTCGCATCTGTCAGATATCTGACTACATCCCAGGCTCTGTGGCACCAAACAGGAAGTGAGGAGCACTGGCCTCTTCCTGTGGAGCACCAGGAGTGGGTACAAAAATCAATATCTGCCCATCTCCAGGAAAGGAACTGCTCCTTTGCCCTACAACAGACCACCAAGTACCATAATTGGTTGAAAACTTGTGCACTGATTATCACTGAACACCAGATCAACTGTTAGAGTTTTCTTAAAGAAAATTTTCTTCAACCAAAAAGGAAAGACATCCTTTACTAATCGGGTGGGAAGAAATTATTTTTATAGTTTCGTTGAGACTGGGTGTGAAGACTGCTCTGAGAAGAACTGATTCTCTTCAATTCTGTTTTTAGTTTTTTTCTTAGCAAAATGCTAGCTAGGGGAAATCTGAGTGAGTAATTGGTTTTAACTATTCAATAGGAGAGTTAAAATTAGCAAACCCTGCTAATGAACACTGTTACTTTTTAACTTTATGTGATATGAAGTCATGTCACTTCAATGATCTAGCCACTAAAACAGTCAAGTTCGTCTGGCTTGTTTGCCACCAAATAAATGATTGTTACCTGACTAAAGTTTTCCACTGGAGATGACTTGGAGCGGAAGTGCTGAGGAACGGGACGTTCTTCACTATGGTCCAACAAATCCTCAGCTGAAGCTGACCTCCCTGAGCTTCTAGCTGTTGTGGCTCTCTCAAAAATGGCCTCCAGGTGCTGTGGAAGGGTATTTCTGGTCAGGGTTGGACCTGGTTTATGAGATTCAGAATTTGTGCCTTGTGACTGATGGGCAAAAAACTCAGGCCGTGGGTGGTTTTGGGTGCCCCTGAGAGGGTAAAAGGAGCTTTGCATTCCTGCTGGAAGGGTGGATGCTTTCTGTATACCACCAGAGAGGCCATCGTGTCCTGGCTCTTGCAAAGAGCACATACTTGGGGTAGAGTTGAGGCTCCGCAAGTCAGCAGAAGAGGAAGCGGACTGTAAATAAGCACTATGTGGGCGGTTTGGACGTCCATCTATTCTTCTACCCGTTTTGCGCTCCATGTACTCAACTAAGGCATCTTGCTGCATTTGCTTCAAATCAGGCCTGGAGGAGAAAAATCTTGACTCGACGTTACGATTCGCCACCTGCTCAAACATCCTGCGTCGGTCTGCAACACTCGTCTCGCTCGCCAGAAACTGCTGTTGAACATTCCTCTCAGCCTGACTGATTTCCTGAGGCAACACTCCAACTTCATGCATATTTTCAGGCTCGGAATATGATCGTTTCTTTTGGTCCATCGTGAACCGTTTGCGTCCACAGATCCGTATAACTGCAGGTCCAACAGCCGGGACACTAGGGAGTTCAGGAGGAGTGGTTGGTGCTTCAACAGGAACGACATGGCGTTCCTTTGGAGTGTGTGGGGAGGTTGTAGCTGGTTTGGGACTTGTACTTTGTCCTTTTCGTTCTAGGGACATGTGTTTGGCTGGCACTGGTGGAGGGATAACATTAAGGTCCCGTCTTCTAAAGGAAGTTGACCTGAGAACCTTAGACTGGGCATCTTTAATGCTGTCTCTATATGCTCTGTTAAAATATGTGTCTTGGATTGTGCCCAAGATGTCATGATTGTCACCTTTCCCGTGGCCGTCTTTACCATTCCCCTCACCAAGCTGAAAGGTGCTCTTACTCCTTTGAAGAGAGGTTTTGCTGGTGACAACAGCTTCTTTTTGCTGGCGATGTTGGACATGATCACTACTCCCACGTCTCGTTTGGATATCCTGCTGCACTTCCATACGTCCATCATAGCTTGCCATGCTAGAAGTACTCTGAGATCTCCCATGAGGGATTGAGCTGTTGCTTCTCTCCAACATGTTGTGCACGTCCTCCACACCAGAGAAGGAGCTCTTGGCACTGGAAGGTCTTGATGTTTGGCTCAGACGAGCCATAGAACCATGGTGGGAGAGGCTGCTATGACTGCGCGGTTTGACTTGCTGTCTCTCAAAATGACTGACTTTCTCCAGCACAGACATGCTACGCTCACTCTGGTAACTGCATTGGCTAGCAGTACTCTCGGGACTGACGCTTCTTTGAACCTCAGCAAGTGCATTCTCCAGTCTGGTCAGAGGGTGATCACAGTCTTGACCTCTCTGCTGAAGAGCACTAGAGTCACTGTAGTGCCTTGAAGGTTTGACTAGGTGGTCACTTCCTTGCGTTTGGATGAAGTTTCCTCTGTAAGTTTGAGCAACTTGACCAAGTGCAACTTTCCCAGAGTAAAGTGAGTCTGGATGGATGTTTTGCTCATTGCATTTATTTTGTTCTTCATCTCGAGGTGGCCTGTAGTTGTCGTAAACTTCCATACCAAGCGAAAACCTTGGCCTCTCTCCTCTTGGTTGCACAGGGGTGTAAGGGTCCCTCCTCTCCTGGGGTACATATGGTGTTTGTGACTTCTGCACTTGTGGTTGCAAATGAGGCCGATAAAAACCAGGTTTGAATTGTGTGTCATTTTGCACTTTATCGGAGAGCTTAGGTTGTGCCGAAACATTGGTTTGGACAGGGTTTGGGTTGGGAGCATTGCTTTGGTATCCGTTTTCAAGGGTGACCCTATCCTCTTTAACTGGTCCACCTAAGTGGTCATAGTGATTGTTTTGCTTGCTCTCCTTGGCCAGTGCTGGGTAGACACTACCAGAGTTAGGGTTGCTGGTTGGGATTTGTGCAAAATGAGGCTCGGGTGGTGGAACAGGGTAGATGCTGGTGGGTAACATGAGGCGACCGGGTTGTGCGGCCTGAGGACAACCCTGTTTGGGTTTGGTGGTGGGGCTACTTTCAGGGCTTTTTTCAATCACCGTGTGCAACTGACCTTCAGCTCCAAATGAGGACTTTCCTGTAGCTACAGAACCACTTGAGTGATGCCAAGAACCCTTGTTAAGTGCCCGCTGTGACCGAGCTTGCTCAAGACTCGACCAAGAGTTGGGACGTTCGTGATTGCGAAATGCTAGATAGCTGTCGCTGCGTAATGGAGGAGCTGGCGCCCCCTTTAGGTTCTCATAGGAGTGCCGGTTGTGAGCTGGATCCCAGACTGTCCCAACACTGTGGCGTTGTGAGCTGGTGGTGCTTCCACTACTCCCACTGCTTCCACTACTACTGCTACCACGATGGCAGATCATGCCCGGGACATTCCCACTTCTAGACTGTGCTCTGCTGTCATTGGTTCTTAATAATGCTGCAGAGGTAATCTCATGCTCTTCAGACACACCCTGTTGGGGGTCGTACACAGTGCGTATGTAGCGTATATCGGCCTGCTGCATCCCTTCTCTCTGTGGAACGTTCTCCATGGAATATGACCTCTCTTTGTTAAACGATGGTGCCGCTGCAAGGTACTCTGGGATACTAGAGCTGGTCGAGAAGGAACTGTATGCAGAATCCCGCTTGCTGTGCAGGTGATCGATGCTGCTGGAGGATTTGGATGATGATAGTTGATAGCAGGAGCTGTAGGCTGGGTGAGTGTGGTCTAGGCTCTCCATGCTGCCCCGGGAACTGTACTGATCTGGGCTCTTCCTAAGGAATCCAGTCTCAAATCCTGATAGGTCTGTGGTGGAAGCACTGAAAGAAAAAAAAGAAAAAAAAAACATGAGTAATGTACTATGAACTGACATTTATAAAATATATATTTAAACGCATACACACAGACCTGAGTTATTTAAGATCATTATATATGCATAGATGAAATGAAAAACATCACGACCCAAAATAACTTGAGTCAGCAGTTTTTACTATAAAATCTATTAAATTAATCATTGGCATAAGACAATGGACAAAACCACATGCAATGATATATTGAAGTAATTCTGTTTATTTTACTGGGGTGGGAAAAAAAAGATAAGAATATGCCTAAGAGCAATAAAATAGTTTTACTGGGGTAATATATCGGAAGATTGAGAAACTATTGTGGTTGTCGGTCTGAGCTAAATTAGTAGCTGTTACAAACTTGGATAGACATCAAGGACATCGATTCACTGATCTTTATGAAATAAGAATGAGCTCACAGTCACAATTTGAGTTCGCTATGCCTGTGACTCAATTATTTACCAGAAAGTATAAAGATTGTCTCTGATAAGAATAACTGTCAAAATGCTGGTGTTGATTAAACCATGAAATCATGAATTTGCATTGAGATTTAATTTACTCAAACTTCCTGTTCACTTATCCCTGGTAATGTGAGAATAATGTGACAAATATACACTGCTAGATCTGTTACCAAACTTATCCACTGTGGGAATCTGCTTCGTAAAGGTTGGAATCATGGCGGTGTGTCTGTGTGTGTGTGTGTGAGACAGTGATGCCCTGGGTATGTGCCCTTGTATGGGTATGTGATTGCCGGACTCTGAAAGCTGGCATCAGACAGCTGGTATTTCTGCTGGCATAATTACATGATGTCACTGACCCATTGTCAACAGCTCTGCAGTCACCCCTCTAAGAACTAGATCAACCAATCACAGGTCAGTCCATCAAACAATGACACCAGGTCTCAGAATGTGGAATGCTATTGGTGTAGCCCACGGTGACCATAGCCATGGGAACCTTTGTAGGGTTGTTGAGGGAGTGTCATCCCAAAGAATTTTTTTATTTTTTATTAGATTGTGCGTCAATGCTTTGCTTTCTGGTCCTCTTCAAACACTCTAAATGTTTTTCTTTCAGTGTCATCACTGATGGCCCTTGAACGTTCTGGTCTAAATACAGTGATAATGACCCAGATAACAAGCACACAAGGTTTTTGAATGTTTGGGCAACTACATAAAATATGTCCTCTGCTTATGCTATGATCGTACACAACAAGAAACCACCAACAGAAAGACAACAGAGCCATGTCTGACCAAAAATAATCAACATTTATAGCTACTAACGGTCATGCTCATGGACTTTTTAAGCCGCTGATATATGCATATGCATCCATATGCCACTAAATAACACCCTCAAGAGCTAATAAATTAAAATTTAAAGCTGATAATTTTAAAATATTTAAGCGTGTGTGTGTGTGGCATGCTAGATAACATGTTTCAAGAGGTTGCAACTTTCAGGAAATACCTCATGAAGCCAAATCAGGTGCTGCAACCCAAACTAAGCACACATATTATCCTCTCTCTTTGAATAAATAACTTCATTGTGGATTATTGCTAAGCTGTGTTGGCCGATCCTTCAGTTGCATAGCTGGGAACTGTTAAAATGTCATCTTCACTACTGTATCTCAGTCAAATCTGATATGCTATCCTTGTGAAACAGAGAAACAACCGATGAAGAAAAACAATTAGGGCTTGAAAGTACGTTTCCCTGCTGTTATTTTCTTCGTTCTTAAACAGAAAAGGTTAGAAGCACTAGGTGTGTTTGTGTGCGAGTTGCACTGACCTGGAGTGGTAGTTCTGGTGCCAGGGGGGTCCCACACCACCCTGGGTGACTTGCATCATGCTGTCTGGGTCCTGAGGGCCCTCGCCCAGCTTCGTAGAATGCCAGGAATGAGGTCGAGATCCAGGCTCACTCCGTCTGGGAAAAAAGACATTCAACGAAATGTAAAAAGCCATGCATTTCTTTTGCAGAATGCAACTCAAATACATGAAGTAAACAAAAGTGTAAACACAGCATGCTATAACAAAAACAGTTCGAATTAAAAATAAATAAAATGAAGTACAAAAACAAAAGTCGGAAATAGTTCAGCGAAAAGTCAAAGTAGTTTAATGTAAGCATAAAGCATGTATTGTCTGGTGTAGTCAAGGCCACTGAGGATAAAGGATCAAAACATCCCTGAAGAATGTGGCACTGCATTATAACCAGAATCTCACTGTGTAAACATCAGTAAATAGATACTTCCTAATCTAGCCACTGACAAATTGAGCTCAACCGATATTTGGACTAAGAATTTAATTTCTTATTTTATGTTACAAATATGCATGTATAATAAACATTTATTCCTAAGAATGAGAAATAAAATTCTGGGAAGTTGGAAGTAGATTTCTATTTCTGGTTTTGGCACAGGGTGCTGAAGTATGTTTTCGAAACATGACAAGAATGCCGGCATTGTTTAAAACAAAAACATTTTTGGTTTCAAACGGCGTGGAACATAATGAATGTTTTTCACATAACGATCAGCAGACTGTCTGTGCCTACTGCTGCTCCAGACATTTACACACACACACACACACACACACACACACACACACACACACACACACACACACACACACACACACACACACACACACACACACACACACACACACAATGCCAGTTTGTGCCCAACCAGTCTGCTGACTGAAGTGACCTACTAAGGTCTTTAATGATGGTGTGAGATCACTAGCCAGAAAGACAAAGCCTGTACGAGACTAAAGATCATGTTCAGTCAGCTGACTGGGCAAATGCAGCACATACCTCTTTTAGTGATCTTCTAGAATTGCGCCATTCTAGAACTTTGGGTTTGACCTGAAGCATTACATTTTTAGGACTTGAGTGTTGCACAAGACTGTAGTGAAATGATTTATCAATATGACTATGATCTATATCTATCTATCTATCTATCTATCTATCTATCTATCTATCTATCTATCTATCTATCTATCTATCTATCTATCTATCTATCTATCTATCTATATACACACACACACACATCTATATACATCTATATCTATATATCTATATCTATATATATATATATATATATCTATATATATATATATATATATACACATACATATACACATACATACATATACACAATATTTTATTATTAAAACATTAGACAGAATAAGAAATAGCTAATGTAATATCACTGTATTAAATAAAAATATCAAACAAAATAAGAAATATTACTATTATAATAAATCATTGTCAGATTAAAAGAGACTGTAGGTCATTGTTTGAGGAGCTGCAATTTCCTCCGCAAAGCTGCACCTAGATGATTCAGACTGATCACATTTCTCAGGACAATAAAAATGTTTTAGCCTCCACATAGATTTGTTTGCTTAACAACCCCACTACCTTGAACTCTGACCCTGCTCTATGGAGACAGATCAGACATTGCATTTGCAAAACATCTGGCTTTTATGATATGTTGCTATGGAGGTAACTTTCTTGCTGCTTTAACACACCCTCTTCCAAAGGGCCATTCCTTCTGACCAGTCTAGATTTGGACAAGATCCGTCATAATGACTTCAACAAGCAAAACTTCTGAAATCAATGTTGAGCAAAGTAAGAGAACTGAGCAGACAACAGAAAACCCCTCTGACCCCCTTATGATTGTCCGAACCCACTGCGGTTAAATCTGAGAGGGTAAACAGGAAAACGCTGATCAAGAAGTACTTATCTAGATTCACAGGAACGCAGTCGTTTCATCTAGGGGAGGATAATTTTGTTGCATTTTTGAAATAGTTGCTGTGTAATGAGTAATCAATCATATACAGATTGTGGATTCCTGCCATGCATTACCTGCTCGACAGGAGCTTATTCATATACATTGCAATTATAATAACGGGGTCATCATCATTAACTAAAACTACTAAAAAGATCCATTAATTGAAAAAGAGATTAAATAAAATATAAATATTAGATGAAAAATTTAAACTAAACAAAAACTAGAAACATTGCCTTGGCAGCTAAATGAAATACGTTTAGGTAGAAGCACTAAAAGTAGCTACTAATTGGAAATAAAAAATGTTTAACTAAAACAAATAAAATAATTCAAACCTAAATAATAATCATCATATAATACAAATAATCCTAATCTGGGCCATGCAATTTTTGTCCATATAATGAAAATCAAAAACATTTTATTGACAAAAAATACAGACATTTTCCAAAATATCTTCTTTTGATGGTCACAAAAGAAAGAAAATCATACAGTTTTGGGGTTAATAAATCATGACAGGATTTTCAATTCTGCTTAAAATATCCCTTTATCTCGGCAGGTTTAGTAACCTTAAACCGTGTCAAAGGCCTTCCTCAAACCAGTAGGAGACTGGTTACCAGCCAGCCAGTCCTTAAATCATTACCTTCCCTGCAATCCACAACCTGTTATTCCCTTGCTATCCTCCCTTACTGAACACTTAGCAATTACCTTGCAGTAAGTCTCAGCACTTTCGAGATGAGTCCAGTGGCCAGGCCGTTGACGCTGGTCTCGGACGGCGTCTTACACAGCGCCCCGTCCGATCGCCCAAGATTTGATTTCTGCTTCCTCCGCAGCTTTTTGCGGTAAAAGGCCCCGAGCAGCTCCATGGCGTCCTTCGCAGTCTCCCGATAAACTGAGATTAAACCGAGCGGCGGTTGGCAGGGTTTGGAAGGGTTGGTGGGGCGCAGCTTGACGACGCAAAGATCGTTAAAATGTAATTAAGCGTCATTAAAATGACACGATAAGAGCTAGAATAAACATCCTGCCCTCGGCACCACTGGGCGCTCGGGACAAACGCATTTCAAAAACGAAGATAGAAGGAGGACAAATGGGAGGAAAAAGCATCCTTCATGAGATTGGATATTAAGTGTTGGAGTTGGATATAAGAAAGTCAGAAAATAGTAATATAACGCAACACGTAGACAGCTGGGAGCAAATGTGAACATATGATAGCATGCGTTCACAACATCAAACAAAGACGGCTCTTTGTGTGCATCTTCCTCTCTTCCTTTCTTTTTCTCCCTCTTGGTCATCATGATCATCCACGTGATCCCAGACAAGTCAACAGGCCCATCAGTGCCCAGAGGGCATTATGGGAACAGGAAGGCCACAGTTAGGGTGTGTCGCAGGGTTGCTTTCATCTGCTGGTGACAGCCATCTCCGGGCCTGCAGGGAATATGTGCAGGTGTAATAGCACAGGTGTTTTCACCTGTCCAAAAAATAAGGCCACTGGACGCGAGCAGCGCGTTGACATAATGCTCAGTTTTCGCTTGCGTGCACATCAGAAGAACCTGAGGTTTCTTTCACAAATACATCACAGAGTAATGACACCCGAGTACAATAACTGCGGATTTCTGTGGCATGCCATCGTTCCCAGGAGAGTCCCTTCTCGCCACACTCTCACAGTAACCCGACTCTTAGGGAATCCAAAGGGTCTGACCCACAAAAACCCCCCCAAAACCCATCTCTCTCTCGAGCCTTCTCGTCGCCTGCCCGGCTGGGCCAGACTGCAAAGGGTGTGTCCCGCTGCAGAAACCTTATCTGATCCCTGGGAACACGGCCCGTCAACTACACTAATCTGTTTGATCTGAGAGGAAACTGAAATTGGAGAGTTGGATTCGACTGGGATGGGGGTGTTTGTACGGCGGGGTTTGAGAGGAGAATGGAGATGGACGCTAAATACTGTCTGTCTGGTGTGGCTCTGATTGTTGCAATCATAGACCCTCTATGTGTGGTGGAAATGGATATAGTTAGAGATAGAGCAGGTCACAGGCTGCATCCCAAATTGTTTCCTATTTAATACATTTTATAATGTAATTTAGCTGAATTTTCAGCATCATTACTCCAGTCTTCAGTGTCAACATGATCCTTCAGAAATCATTCTAATATGCTGATTTGATGCTCAATAAACATATCTGGTTATTATCAATGTTGAAAACAGTTGTGCTGCTAAATAGTTTTGTGGAAACTGTGATGCATTTTTGTCAGGATTCTTTAATGAATAGAAAGTTCAAAAGAACAGCATTTATTTTAAAATTTGAAACGTCTGTCACTTTTGATCGATTTAATGCATCCTTGCGGAGTAATAATAACTTTTACTTACTGAGCCCAAACTTCTGAACAGTTCTGAACATATTGTTTGCACTTGCATGTGTTTATCCTTAACGATATTATTTTTGTATTACGAAAACCCAAAATCTCTTAAATATTGTTGAAATTTGAAACGTCTGTCACTTATGATCGATTTAATGCATCCTTGCGGAGTAATAATTACTTTTACTTACTGAGCCCAAACTTCTGAACAGTTCTGAACATATTGTTTGCACTTGCATGTGTTTGCAACATACACTATAAAAAATTGCCAGGTATTTACAGAATTAAAGAGTATTATTTTACAATAAATTACTGTAGTCAGAAATTTACAGTGAAATGAATGCATGCTAGGTATTAAAATTACTGTTAATCAACAGCAGAATGATGCTGACATCACAGTTATTTACTGCTCTTGTTTTGTGAATTCACATTATAAAGTTGTCTTTAACCATGCCACTGTAAGAAATTATATTGTTTAGTACTGTAATTGTTTTGAAGTCACCATAATGGTGATCGGTGTTCCATTTGCTTGGGATCTTGGACCTTGTATGTTCATATTCAAATTTCTGATTAACTCTAAACAAACTTTGTTTGACCTTTACATTTGGATGCCATCTCAAGACATAAGCGAAGTAACTGTCCATCAAGATGGAGAGAATAAAGAGAGGATCACGCTCAGACCCCACAGGAGACCCCATTACTATCAAGAACCTTCAAACTGAGTGTAGTAGAGTTCTTTAAATGAACATGGTTCATCGGAATGAAGACATCCAGGGGGAGATGGGTTATGTTATTAATGCGTGTCACTGTGGGATTATGGGAAATCCTACCTCTGAGTGTGCGAATAACATTGGAATGTTCACAATCCAGGAACATGGATGAAAAACACACATGACAGATGAACTGCAAGTGAACTAGAAATTATTAACGTCCAAAAAGAAGACTCTTCCAAGATCCAATTACAGCATTATGGAGAATCTAAGCAAGTGAGAAGGTTAAGAGAGAGAATTTAGGATGCAGAGATTTGAATCGTTGCCCCAAGACACTTCAGACTCACTTCCTGTAAACATTCCATAAATATCTCAATGCACGTGTACGATAACACATACACATGTAAATAACTGCTCTAAAGTGTTGGGTGGGTCTAACACCATTGTCTTGTATTAATCTTTGTACATTCATTGTCTTTTACACAACAAATTTCTCAAATCCATCAAATTACCAATGAAAACTCCAATAACTGCATGGAAGGACCATCTAAACGTATAATTCGTGTCTTGTGTAGCATTACAATGTCTATGATATTCAGAGCCCAAAGGTAAGTGGTCCAATCCAAAGCAAAGACTCAAACAAGGTAGGTTGAACATGAACATGGCAACTAAACAGACAAAATCAAAACATATTCAGTATCTGTTTACATGAGAGGGATGGGAAATATTGTGCACGCTATCTGTCTTTGTGTCTCTGGTGTGATCAGTGTGCCATCTGTCGGACCAGCGAAATCTACTTGATGCAAAATAAATGACCTTTTTTATGTATTTGAAATTACAGTACATTATATATTGTACCGTATAACCAAAGCATTTACAAAAAGAAATTCTGACCCCAAACTTTTGAATGGTAGTTTATCTTATCTGATCAATCTTATGTCATTTATTTGATCAAAAATAAAGTAAAAACAGTAATATTGTGAAATATTTTTACAATACAATAACAGCTTGAATAAATTTTAAAAAGACACATTTCTGATTATTATCAATATTGAAAACAGTTTTTAATATATATATTATATATAAATACACTTGTCAGAGTAAAAAAAGTTGCTTTTCCGGATTTTCTTTTTTTGTGTGTGTGTTATAAATATAATTTATTCTGAAGCAATATTCTCATCAGTGTTCAATCAGCTTTGATATATTTAAATCTGCATATTGTAATATCTGCACCTTTAAAAGGGCACCCCCCTCCAACCAATCTTATTAAATGTATGCTTCATCTTTCATTTTAAAAATGAAATCATTTACACTGAAAAATGACTGAATTGTATTAAATAATGTTATGAGATTGTTTTAAATCTACAAATAAGAAATGATGGGAAGAATGATACTTTTAAACATAACAATAAACCGCCAGTAGGTGGCGGCAGGCGGCCGTCTTAATGAGTGAGTCATTGATTAATTCATTCAAATGAGTGAGTCATTGATTAATTCATTCAAACGGCTGATTCATTCAAGAATGAGACAGATGTTTATAAATGGGTCAGTGAATCTTTGACTCAACCGATTCGTTCAAAATTGCTGAATCATTCAGTAATGAAACACGGTTGAGTGTTGCTGTGAGATGAGTTATAATTCTCCTGTGATCGCTGCTGAAACAGAACAAAAACAGCCAATATTGCATCTAAAATGTAAATGACTTAATTTGAACTGTTTATTGAACTATTATAGGAAATCAATGTAACATTTTCAATCGTGATGGTATTCAGGAAAACAGCACTCGTCGAGTGAGGTTGCTTAACATATGTTAAAAATATAAAAAACTACACATTTAGAATTTTTTAGGCAGTATGTTGTTAACTGAGTATTTGTATGTGCTGTCATTTGTTTAGATTTCTCCTCGAGAGGCTGCGCGAGCCTCAACAGTGCAACCTTATTACCATCTGTAATACATTTATTATCCACTATCGATTGCAACTTACAATAAATGTAACAAAATCAGAATCATTCTCTCATCTTAGTGATTCCCTATTTTTTGTTGTTATTGACGTTCTAATCAGGCTACTTGTCCGGTCAGGGAAGTTAAATTCTCTTTTACTTGTCCCTTCAAAAAATCCACTTGTCCTGGACAAGCGTTAATGTCGAGCCCTTTATATGTATATTAGGATACTTTGACGAATAGAAAGTTCAAAAGAACAGCATTTCTTTAAAAATATATTTTTTTGTAACATTATCAATGTCACTTTTGATCAGTTTAATGCATCTTCGCTCAAAAGTTTTAATTAAAAACTAATTAATTAAATAATTTAACTTTTGAATGGTAGAGTACTTCTGAAAATAATGTGAGTGATGCTTGGCGGTGCAAAAAATTGCCACCATATAATTTGAGTCCCTTTTTTTATATCCGTTTTACCGTTTTAGCATGTCCACGTCAAGCTCGTCAACATCATGTGACCTTTCCATTACAGCCTTATTCGGATGCATCTGTATAAAGTACTCCAGTTTTATTTACACACAGAAATAGTGGAAAAGAAGCAGAGAGAAACTAGTAAAAAGGATTCCTTTTGGCATGTGAGACAACAGCACAAGCTTGCCCTAAAATGCCAAAACATCCGCCTGAGTAACAGTGGATTTAAAGTAAATGGAGAAGGGATGCAATGACAGTCACCCCTAACGTGACCGTCAAGGAAAACATAAACCCAAATCCACTTCAGCGCTTCCTTTTCCTGTAAGAGACATGTTTGTTTCCTGTTTCCCATAGATTAAAAAAATAGAAGTGAGGTTTTGTTTCCCAGAGATGTTCAAAAGTCTTTCATCTGGAGTCTGAGTCTAGTCTGAAGTCTGAGTCAAGTCTGTAGTCTTTATCACTGGAGTCTGAGTCAAGTCTGAAGTCTTTATCACTGGAGTCTGAGTCTAGTCTGAAGTCTTTACCACTGGAGTCTGAGTCAAGTCTGAAGTCTTTACCACTGGAGTCTGAGTCAAGTCTGAAGTCTTTACCACTGGAGTCTGAGTCAAGTCTGTAGTCTTTATCACTGGAGTCTGAGTCAAGTCTGTAGTCTTTATCACTGGAGTCTGAGTCAAGTCTGAAGTCTTTATCACTGGAGTCTGAGTCTAGTCTGAAGTCTTTATCACTGGAGTCTGAGTCAAGTCTGAAGTCTTTACCACTGGAGTCTGAGTCAAGTCTGAAGTCTTTACCACTGGAGTCTGAGTCAAGTCTGAAGTCTTTACCACTGGAGTCTGAGTCTAGTCTGAAGTCTTTATCACTGGAGTCTGAGTCAAGTCTGAAGTCTTTTGTCACGAGTCCGAGTCAAGTCTGAAGTCTTTACCACTGGAGTCTGAGTCAAGTCTGAAGTCTTTACCACTGGAGTCTGAGTCAAGTCTGAAGTCTTTATCACTGGAGTCTGAGTCAAGTCTGAAGTCTTTACCACTGGAGTCTGAGTCAAGTCTGAAGTCTTTACCACTGGAGTCTGAGTCAAGTCTGAAGTCTTTACCACTGGAGTCTGAGTCTAGTCTGAAGTCTTTATCACTGGAGTCTGAGTCAAGTCTGAAGTCTTTTGTCACGAGTCCGAGTCAAGTCTGAAGTCTTTTATCATGAGTCCAAGTCGAGTCTCGAGTCATTTCATGCCTTACAAAAAAAAAAAACATTATAAACTCAAAAATCCTATTATTTGTATTATATAGATAAAATATATCTTTCTATTATCTGTTTTGTTTGTAATAAAGGTCCTAAGATTTAAGGGATAATGTAAATCCAGCTTGTTACTTTATAATCCATTACAATGTATAAAACAATCGTCCTGGCAACAAGACAAGTAGGTAATTTCAATACAATCGCTAAGTGGACGCAAGATGGCGCCAGTTGCGGTTTGCAGACAGTAGTTTGTTATTTAGCGGCGTTGTTATTGACAACAGTCATTATCTGAAAATATCAAACCTCGGAATGTTTTAAGTCAATAGAAAACTGTACGCATGCTGATTGCGATATGTTAAGATATGCTCTTTAAGTAATAAATGGATTAAAATCCTTCCATCTCCTCTCTCTATAGAAATACATTAAGAGATAGAAAAGCTGCAAAAAGATAGATAAAAGTAAAACATAATGCTATAGAGAATGCGAATGTGATGTCACACGTTTCACTCCATATTGCATTTCGGGAAGGCGCCGCCATCTTGGCAGGATACACTATCCGTTGCCATGGTTACTTCAACAGTGAGACAGAAAGAAATAGCGGCAGAGAGAGAGCAGCTTGATATTTGTTTGCATTTTGCGATACGGCGCAGTTTCTTGGGAATAAATGGAGAAGGAGGAAGCGAAAGGAAAGGGGCTCTATCGGTAGAGACTAAATTACAACAGCAGGCAGCGTTATTTAGAGAAACTAAATTAATTATTATGTTTAATGTTTATAATATGTATATTATGTATTTTCACAGTGTTGTTCTATAAAACCATATGATTACTTGCTTTTGATATTTTATTTGAACCAATCATTATTGCCTCATTGTTATTATACATGTATTTTAAGTAAATTTAAGCCTTTTAAAGGCTTGGGTCTATTTCTATTACCACAAAAAAAAAATCTGATTAATCGATTAATTGACACAAAAAATTCGAAGAATTACTCGATTACCAAAATAATCGACCAATTACTCGATTGCCAAAATAATCGTTAGTTTCAGCAAGTGTACAAGTAAATATTACTCATTACAAATTTTTTTTTTTTTCTATTTTTACCAGAATAAATATGGAAATATGGAATTAAACTAAATTCAAACTATTAATAAAACACTGGTGCAGATGCAATCTGGCATGACCGAATACAAAGATATTTAACTTCACACCTGTTTTTGATGCGTAGTTTCACTCCTCCGCTGCATCTGCTGTCTCTGGAAGGACTAAGAGGACGCCGGTCAGAACAGCAAGGGCCTGGACAACACTCTCTACAAACACAAACAGAAGTTTAGGTTAGAAATTCACTCTTTATAAAATCGGAGACAATTAAAGTGCTCATATCGTGGAAAACAGAACAGCTAAAATAAAACAAAACATGATTTCAATGTCCGTAACTGATCAAAACGTCCTGCTCAGTTCAGCCAGAACATCTCTGAACTTATTCAAAGATTGTCATGATTATGACATCACAACCATGAGCTCATTAAGTTAAAAACCGGTCAACAAAAAGTGTGTGAATGCTCCCTAAGAAATGCATGTGATGGACATGACTAAACAGGGCTCGACTAGTTGAATGTGAAAATATGTAATTTTGCACATCCCTAGTCTAGACAGTATAAGCTCATTGGTTACTTTGTAGATGATGCGTGTCTGTATGTCTTTAGATGATGTATTTTTGGAATTTGGAGAATCAATGTTGGTCAGAGAGTGAGAACTCATTTAAAAGTCCACGTGAGTGTATTGTGTGCACGTTTGGGATTGACTCAGCTCAAAAGCTGTGTTGTAGTGGCAGTATTTGACAAAGGAGGCACCGGCCGGTCCATTCACCACATGCTCACATGGATGTCATACATGGAGAGTTTCTATTAACCTGAAGGACAGGATATAGTGAAGCCAAGCCCACTGCACACTGCTCTGAAGTAAAAAGCATTATACATACAATTCATATTAGTTTTATTTCATGTACATGTAAACGCATTTATATTTATCATGATAGAGAGATATCATCTCCTTTCTTCTTATTATTATTATCACTAGCTATGTTTACATCTACCTATTTTTATGCGCATTTTGGGATATCATATAAAAAAAATGTGATAGATGGAAATGCCAAGATACGCATAAAAAAACGTATGCGCTTAATTGAGATGGATACATTTTTTATATGATAAGAAGACCTGCACATACATTGCTATGGAAACATATCGAATAAATCCCTCGATGCACAACAAAAAAAACCTCTATTATTTAGCCCTATTCAGACGGGACTTGTTTAACATAGAGAGGTGGGGTAAAGTAATTATTACCAGAGCTTCTCTGTGATTTTAGTCCCGTCCGAATGTGCCATCTCAGTAATCATTACGGACACTGGGTCTCATTCATGAAACATTCGTAAATATACGATTAAATATGTGCGTAAAGAGACCTTCCCGAAAACTCTTCTCCTGATTCACAAATACTTCGCAAACGTCAGATGTGATAGTGAAATGTGTGTGTGCGTGTGTGTTAATGAATTCCAGTCAGTCGTAAATGGGACGCACGTGCACGCTCATTCTCTCAATTACCATAAATCCCGCCCATTAAATCCGACTGACAACTATATATGGGCATCATATTATGACACCAAACGAAGGATTTCAACATGTCTTCTCAAAAGCGAATGAAAAAGCGAAATTTCTCAGATGCAGAAATTGAAGTTTTATTATCAGAAGCTCATTCAAAACGCCACACTTTATTTTCAAGCGTACATAGTGGAGTATCAGGTCCTAAAAAAAAGGAAGCTTGGCAGCATATTACAGATGCAGTTAATGGAGTTTCATCTGTTAATCGAACAGTCCCAGAAGTGAAAAGAAAACGGTTCGACATGAAGCTTGACTGCAACACTTGTGACTTGCGGACTTTTGTTCCGTTTGCAGATGCTATTACTGGCTCTCGTAATAAAAGTAAAAATAAAAACCGTATGTAATTACTATATATATATATATATATAATGCTGTGTAAATATGTACCTGATTAAGGTGAATTAAAACGCAGCCTTATTAATGAGCAAAACGTTCGGATGTTAAACGCACTATTTACGCGTGGCTGGGAGCAGGTGTAGATTTCCTTCGTACCAACTAACATTTGGAAAATACGAACATTTTAATGAATCCGAAAATTTACGCCAGAACCACTTTACACACGATTTACACAAAAATTCGTTCTGCTCGTGTTTCATGAATGAGACCCAATGTCAGTAAAGATTACGGCGACTTTTACCTTCAGTAAAAAGGTCCGGAAAAATGACCTCAGGTAATACTAATCCCGTGCGAATAGACCCGCCGTTAATATGTACGTAAATATTTCGCTGCGTTCCCTGCTTTATTCACAAATGTATTAAGCGATATTCCAATTTTGCGCATAAGTTAAATTAAATTAAAAATTAAATTTCCTAAGGGATAAATAAACTCGAACTGAAAACAATTTCAGGATTCTTTGATGAACAGAAATTTCAAAAGAACAGCGTTGGATTCCCTTTTTTATTATTCATTTATTCATTATTATTATATTTTTTAAATGGGTGTGAATGTTCCTTTATGGCTCTCGTGTTGGGATGAGAGGGCGTTTCTTTTCTCTCTCTTTTTTTTTCTTCATGAAAACCTTTCCCTGTAAATAATAATAAAAAGAGGTTCACCAAAAAAAGAAAAAAAGAACAGCATTTATTAGAAATCTGTTGTAACATTATAAATGTTTTACTGTCGCTTCTGATCAATTTAATGCATCCTTGCTGAATAAAAGTATTAATCTCTTTCAAAGCAGAACAAAACAAATCTAACCCCTCATTTAATTTTATAGAAACTGAATGTTTATTCGCTGTAGAAAAAAATATAACAAAGCATTTGGTGTGGCAAGTGCTATGAAAGACTATTTCATACGCTGCAACTACAAGAGCTTAGACAGCAAAACAGCAGCCCTCCCATCTCACTGAGGAATGGTGCGAGAGAAACGCATGTAATGTTGACACAGCATTCCTATAGTTAGGGACTGTGTCATCACTCCCTTTTTAAAGGCTTTTTGAATAAAAGACAACACAAAGACACGCCAAACAAACCCAGCATAAACGTTCACTTAAAGAGACTAAGAGTCTAAAAACAAAAACACAACAATTATCACCCTCACGTCATTCCAAAACCAGTATGACTTTCTTTCTTTCCAGCATTGGACATGAAAAAAATTAAATAAATATAATATGATTGATTGTGTGAATAGAGCAGCTTTGGCATGAGCGTGAGAAAATGCCATCCCTTTAATAGTGAACAGCATTCACATACCTGTTTTAAATGTTCTTTCTTTTTTAAAGCTTGATTTATCGCTCTCTCTTCAAAAGGGTGTGTTTGGCCCGACTGCTGCAAGTATGCATTGGACTCGGAGTCGTTTCGGAAAACACACTCTAACTATATCTCTATTAATCACTTCAAGTGGCCTGTGAAATGTACGGACATTTATTGGAGCGCCGAGTCTTGATATAACATCTCTGATCAACACATTAACAATCCATGATTTAGATCCCAGCGTCTGCATCTCTAAACTCCTCTGCTCAAATGCCCCAGCATTCCTTGCATACCTGCCCCCTGGAGGACCTTAGTGATCACCATAGAGACGTGACCACCATGCAACTTCCTGTAAACCCACAACGCAGCTCAGAGATACACCTACGTTCAAAAGCCGTTCAAGGGTGCATAAAAGTGCATCTGAACTTTCTATTCATCAAACAAATATGTAGGGGACCGTACATAATCACATTTGAGGATGGGCTCTTTTGAGTTTTGGACAGTAAGGGTCAAATCTTTTAAATAAATGGCTGTTTTGAACTTCATACAAAGGAAAAGTACTCTCACTGACCAATGAATACACGGAGGAGTTCAAATTCCACATGGCTGTTGTTGTCTGTGTGTGTGTGTGTGTGTGTAAATATTCCATGCCACCCACACGCTTGACCCTTTCCTCACAGATCTGACCTCTTCTCTTGTTTATATGCGTCTCGAGTGAAACGCACCCAACCACAACATCAATCAGCCACGCAATAATAAACGCTGAGTACAGCCGAACTCTTCGCAGAGCACAAGATGAACAAGCGCGTTGCTGAACAGAGACAGTCGCTTAGAGGGGGTCGAAGAAGACCACCAGCGCTTGTCCCACCCTGATCTATCATAAGACTGGAAGATCGGAGGTACTTAAAAGGTTCCCAAAAAAAAGTTTTCGTATTGTTATCCGGATGAAACTTAGAAACCGGTGACCTTTTCCACATTTTCTCCACTGATTTTTGTAGAGAACTACATGGAACTCTGCAGAATAGATTTAAACATGGTAAACGGAGGCAAAATGCAATGCTTTTATTTATATCTGAACATTTTAGCAATTAAAATGCAATTGTAATGGGAATGGTCTGCACATCAGATATACTGCACATCTGCAGGCATGTATATGTTTATATATCTCATACACACATACAATGATGTATGTACACATTGATGCATATATATATCAAATAACAAGTCAAATGAACTCTATAGAGCTTACGTAGCTCCGCCCCTTTTCAGCGCTGCACTCGTTGTCTTTTGTCTTTTTATATTTTCACTGCGATCTTACGTATTCTATTTATGAATGAACGGCTCGTTTTAAAATCTTTCCGGTCTACTGACATTTGCATAATGTTAATAAAGTTTTTTCCACAAAAAAACTACTAAATGCATTTTCAACATGCGCATTAGAAAGTGTTCTGAAAACATTAACCTTATAAAACGGCACCGAGTTGCACTTTCAAATACAATACTTCAAATCTGGCAAACAAGGGGACGTTCCCTTTAAAACATGCCGCTCTCCCTGAACACACCCTTCACATGCATTTACAGATTCTGTGAAAGTGTTAAAGCTAAACCAGCTTGACCCGCTGCAGGAATGCCATCAACAGCCAAGAGAACGAACGAACAAAGAAATGAAAGAATTTGTTTTGACAGACGTCACTTCATCACGTGAAGAAAAAAAGAATGACAGAAGAGTCAAATATGATTACTTTGTTTACTTTAATAATGCTGGTATTTACATGTGCAACTAAAAATCTGATATTAGTGCTGATCAGGTTATTTGCTCTTGTGTATCATCTCTTCTCCCTAAACAATACAAAGATGAAGAGCTGACCTATGTATTCGATAAACACAATCAATATAATCGGAAAGCTTATGCAAAACAGTGCAATTTTTTTTATTATTGTTTTTTTTTTTACATGAGACAGCCAATCAGAATAACCTAGCAACTGCATAGCGACACGATAAACAAAACTTGCATTGTGGTGGCAACCCGTGCACAGCATGAACCATTCACATTGTGTCTCATTCACCAGTAACGGTATAAAAAGTGTTGAAAATTTACAGTGGATTCACAAAATGTTTGTGCAAACATGAATTTGTTCTCATCATCATTCAAATTTGAATCCAAATTATTCCAAAAAACTATGAAGAAAGATGCAGAATTATGTCAGAATCACTGTAGGGTCAACTAGTTATTCAATTCCTAGAAATTTAATAATCTGGATTAATCAGCAATTTATAATAATAATAATTATTATTATGATAAAATAATCTACTAATTATAATAGAATATTCAAACTACTTCAAACTTTCTGGTCAGGCTTTCTCAAGCCAGCATAAAAGTTGGATCATAATACCCTGCAATTAATATAATTATATTTTATATTTAGGCCTAATTATATTTATCAGGTATATAAACTATCCCAGTGTTACTGTATGGTCACTTAGGTATTTTATTTATTTATTTATTTGAATTAGCTTTAAATTGTCTCCTAAATTTAAGTGCAAATTCATGCATGAAAATGTTTATCCAAAAGTTTTACGGACGATTAGCGAAAGAGACCAATTTTCATCATAAAATATGAACATCTTGTTTGAATCTTCTGAGCATCGTTTCAGTTCATCTCCCCTGCATGCCTGCCCTCGGTCACTGAACACAACCCCCGAATGAAAGAAAAAACCAGGAACCCGATATCAGCGGAGAACAGGAAGAGACGAAATACTCTGGCAGAGGAAGAGAACAAAGGGATACAGATGAAAAATAAGAGATGATAAAAACAACAGGAGCTTTACATGGAATATTCACTTTGGGGATTAAGTGCTCTTTACACTTTGAAGCCACACCAGAAGTTCAACAAAGCTTGGCAAATAAATTAAGTGACAACCAAACACGCTGACCTTTAGTGACTCCCTCTAAAAAACAAACACGGTAACCTGACTTAACTGCATTCTGGATGAACACCTCTTTCCTTTATCTCTTCTCTTTATCCTGCATTGGCTCCATCTTCTAGCCTTTCTCTTGCTCTGTGTTTACAGCAGCTTAAAACAACGGAAAATCATAAAAACAATTCTCATTCCTACATGCCAGACAGTATTAACTTGTGCTTTTCGGAGTATCGTGCCGTTCATTATGCAGTGTTTTTTGCGTTCTCTCGTCTATGGACAATAAACCTCATGAATTTTGGATCTAGATGCAGGTGCAAAACATATTGTTCCAGACGAGTCAAACAAACAGGCACACCAATAATCTACCTTACGCTGCTCCAAACACAGTCATATGCTAATTAAAGCAACAGTCCGTAACCTTTTGTGTGTTCAGAATGTATATATGATAAGCGAGCACATCATGAATCCATTTTCCAAACGTGTTTTTGTCTTATCAATCAAGCTGAAACATAGATAGCTACACTGTAAATAAACAGCTACTACAGCTAATAAAAAAACAACACTCCTTAAAATTTTTGGAATTAAATATATATTTTTTTAATATATTTTGTTGACTTGTGTACTTACATTATCCCAAATGTTTCCAACAAAGACTAAAATCCAGAGAAATGCCAAAATTTTACCCAGTTTAACGGCCCGTGTCATTGTGTCGCCTGTCAGTGAGACATCATCCCCGCGTTACCCTCGACTTCCGGTTTTACTTCCGTAGAAACCAAATACGCTTTAATATGTAGTGTTTTATTAGACAGGCGAGCAAATGTTGTGGCAAGCTTTATGTGTGCGTTTGAGTGCTGATTTGGCTATGTGTTATATATAGGCAATTAAAGGCTCATTACTATGATTTATGGCTTATTAATGTGCATGCACGATTAGTCGACTAATCGCTTAAATGAACGACCACTAGTCGACTAGAAAAAACTTTAGTCGAGGGCGATATTTCAAATATTGATTTTCTAGTGTTACATTTCTTTAACTTAAAAACTCGTTGGCTATTCTCAGACACCAGAGGCTAGTAGATCAACGACATCAAAGCAGATGGGATATTCTTTAAAACGTCTTCTTCATTCGGGTTCAAACAGCGTGAGGGAGCGCAATAATGACAGCATTTTAGCAGATTTCTTTTGGCCGTAAAGCAATTGTTTACATCGCAAGACCTGATATCACGCGAGACTTCCTGATGCGCCGGCCGGCGACGCGGCGGCCGGTGGCCCGCCGTCTCAAAGTTGCAAGTGCGGATTTTCCGCTCACGGGCACCAGGGGGGTGCGAAACGACCACCATTCAACCCGAAATAAGTAATGTAACCATTCCAATGACTCCGAAGCTGTTCAGTTAAGGTAAAAAAGTTACTTCGTTCACCTTTAATAAGCCGTGAAAAAGGACTCAATGTGGTGCTCGAGTAGCACACTGATGGACACAGCCGAAGCGAGAGCACAGATGCCGCCTCTCAGATGCATGCAATCCCAATTTCACTACTCGTTCAGTTCATTGCACTTGCACGATCAAATACACACACATCGCGTGGAGCATTCATGTAAACAGTCTAATTTATAATAAAAATAAATCACTCACTGCTTTTGACTGAATCACTTTTTTATCTTTAATATGAATCAATTTATATTTAATTCATACAGTGAAGACTATACAGTGTTTAATTCACATTTGATTATTCAATTTCTGTATTTCTTAATGTTAAACAAGCCTATAGGCTACTGTACCTGAAAAACTTAGTTTATTTAATTTGTAAATTTTATTTCTCCTATTGTTTGTAATTTGCTTCTTTATTCCTATTTTTAATTTCAAAAATAAGATAAAATTGCCTGCCTTGATTTATTACAGAAGACTGCCAGTCATGTGTGTAATGATTGCAGTCAGCTCAATAATAATATTGGGTTGACTAACATAGGAAGAAAAATTAAATAAGGTTCACATTTAATTCAGTGGGATTTTTTACTTCAAGTCAAGACCAATTAAACGGTCTATCACAGTCAAATAGGAAAAGTAACACAAAACAGTAAACTAGAATCAAATCAATGCATATATCGAATCGAAATTTGATTCAAAATCGAGAATTTAAAATTTTGACCTCAAGAATTGATATTAATCGAATCGTGAGGTACCAAAAGATTCCCACCCCTTAATGTGAATTTAAGTGATCAAACAAAACTGTAACAAAGTTCAAGTTCAGGGAAGAAGAAGGTGGGAACCGGTAAACGTAACGTAACGTAACTTTAATCGTAAAATAAAAATAAACAACAAAACGAAAGGAGCGGCAGCGGCCAACTGTTACGGTTTTGAAATAGCGACCTCTAGCGGCAAAACTTACATACTGTGCCTTTAAAAGGATGATAAATATTACTTTTTAAAAAGAATAAAAGAGATCAGATTATATAAATGTATCTGAGCAGTATTTATCAAACACAAAAGCAATGAGAATTACGTGTGATGATAACTTGAATTTATGAATTTTGCAACATTGACACTGTTATTGATCTGAACTGAAACAACATTGAACTAAATTAAACTGAATAATGACAACATTAACACTCCTGTATAACGTGAAGGTGCTTTTAAAACAATCTGTATTGTATACAGTGCTGTATAAATAAATAAATAAATGCCTTTTACCTTACCAAACACAACCATTAAACCTAGAAACTGAGCTGAAACCAGTGACGAACAGCAGAATTTCATTTTTATATCAGTAAATCATTTTTCGCAGTCTATTCAACACAAACTCAACACAGACAAGCCTTTCATTTGCATATGGAAACAGGGAGTTTATACGCAATTCTATGCAAAACAAAACGACTTTCTCACAGAAACCAAACTCAGAGCACTCACACCATGATCTCATTCATATATGCAATATTAGTGATCTGTTAAATATTCAACCAAACGCACCTGGAAGCTTCACTAGTTTAACAAATTGTGGGCTAGTTGATATATAACACGCAGATGAACTTCTGTTTCGCAAGATCAAGGTTAAACTTAAGGAAACTGCATATTTTTTAGATGCTGTAACCGGTGTCTTTTGACAGCTCACTTAATAGTCATACAAAGTGACTAATGACATTTTTATGGTACAAATATTCCATGTAATCACAGAATTAATAAGGTCATAAAAATGGCATGCATAGTAATTAGAAAATGTGGTTTTAAACAGGTTTCGACTGAGTCACTGCTGTCGCTTGCCAGCTACCTATTTATATAATGATATGTAACTGTAGTGTGCTTTATTCCAAACAAAGACACATTGTTAGACACAGCAGTGAGATTATATAAACACAGAGATTATAGAAACACAACTTCTACCTGTTTCAAATGCATGTATGCGAATGGGATTACAGTACCTGTCACGCTGACGAAGCGTCTGTCCGAGCACAGACCTAAACAAACCTGCAGTCAAACATCCAGAGCAACAGGAAATAAATCCCAACTTCACTCATTGAGGTTTAAAAGAGACTGACTCCACATACTGCACACGGACTCCACACTAGCAAGGGAAGAACAACATCTCTCTGTTGCTCGCTCTCAAACACGGGTGACACATCAGAGGCAAACCACTGCGTCCTCTCAGCCAATCAGAGAAGCCGCAGGGTGATGTCACAGAGCAGGTTCCTCTCGTCCTGCCTCTCTCTCTCTCGTTCTGCCTCTCTCTCGTCCCTCACTTTTCCTCATTCAAGCTCATGCTAATGGACTCATTTTCACCTTCCATCACAGTTTGTATACATTTTATCCGTTCATTTACACGACAACGGTGTTTTGGGGACCTGCAAATGCAAACTGCAATTTTGAAAACAGGTTTCCAAGTGCAAGCAAGTATTTTTGATCAAATAAATACAGAAATGATGAGTATAAGAGACTTCCTTTCAAAAAGAATAGTGGCACCTGCCTGTCCTTTCATACATATATATATATATAAAAGGGCAGGTGGGTGGCAATATCAGGAAAGGCTCTTGAATTGCTCTAACAGGTGGGAATAAGGAAAACCCGTCCTATTCCACACCTGTTTTGACTCCTGCGCCTTGCATCTGTGTGTGGTGAGCTGACCGTCGCCATAGAAACATACAAACCTTGACCACCACAAAGCATTCAGTCCAAACGAGGGGGTGTTACCGGCTACAAAAGTGCTTGTATGTGGGTGGAGGAGGGTGTTCACATCACAGATGCGAGTAAAACGCAATAAACGGCATCTGGGCCTGTTAGCTAGAAAAGCTCAAATTAAAGACTGAGATCTTTGCATCAGATGCCGCAGTAACGGGACTCTGACAATGTGACCTATTTAGACACTTTCCAGCATCATGCATACGGTTTCCCTCGCTGAAAGCAAAATGCTGTGTGAAGCAACAGAACTACAGCCAATAAGAACATATTTAATGATAGATAGATAGATAGATAGATAGATAGATAGATAGATAGATAGATAGATAGATAGATAGATAGATAGATAGATAGATAGATAGATAGATAGATAGATAGATAGATAGATAGATAGATAGATAGATAGATAGATAGATAGATAGACCAAACAAACAGCCAATGCCTTGTGCAAACCCACAACCATTGGGCTCAATTAGAGTTTTTCTCCATCTCTCTTTCTATTTCTCACTGTTTCTGACAGTCTCATCAACAGGTCAAATAAAAGGCCACACAGTAAATACTGTTTGTTTAATTTTATAAGCCAGTGTCTCTCTCTCTCTCTCTCTATCCCAATCTCATTTGTATAGTGGTCTGGCAGAGTGCACCGAAACGCGTTATGCAACAAGCTGTATAACTGCCATAATAATACTGATCCATTTCCCTGTGTTGATATAAACAAACCAAAGGTGTCTGCTAGTATCTAATGCCCCGACCAGCCTATAATAAAACAGGGCCAGGTTCACATTAGCATGTGATCAGTTTCAGGTGTGTGCCAAGGTTCAGATGTCCCGATGTGCAGTCGGATACACGTCTGTGTGTGTGTGTGTGTGTGTGTGTGTGTGTGTGTGTGTGTATGTGGTCAGGTAGAACCTCACCAACTGCATCATGTCTTATTAAACCATTACCCGCCCTTCATGCATGCACACATGCAAATGTTTGATTAAACACAGAGTGAACATAATTAAATCTTACTTTACTGTGGCTTCACGATCATTGTCACACAAGCCTGGTCACACACACACGCACACACCTGAAGGCTTTGGTTGTGTTTCACAGGACAGGCAAATCTGCGGCACATCTCTGGACCAGTCAGGTAGCATTTTACTGTGGCTTCACGATCAATGTCATACAGGCCAGGTCACACACACACACACACACGAAGGCTTTGGTTGTGTTTCACAGGACAGGCAAATCTGTGGCACATCTCTGGACCAGTCAGGTAGCATTTTTGCCGAATGTGAATGCCGAAAGTTTACAGATATTTTATTCATTTTAGGCCTGGAGCTTAAAAGAGATTCAATTCAATTTTCCACAAGAACCAACGAGGTTCATTCTCACGTTACGCAGCGCTTTTGAGCTTCCTCAGGAACCAATGAGGTTTGTTCTTGCGCATCAAGCAGGTTCGGTTGAGCTTCTGTTTATGTTTGATGATCACTGTTTATCTGTAAATAAAAAAGAAATGAAATCTGTTCATCATATAAAGCGATCCGAGTATCTCCAGAAAATTTGGACTAAGCAGCTCAATTCATTATGGACTAGTTTTACGACCTATGCATTAACTTTCTGAAGCGTCAAAGTTGTAGCTGTCAATGGAGGGACAGAAATATCTCAGACTTCATCAAAAGGATCTTCATCTGTGATCTGAAGATGAACGAAAGTCTTGCGGGTTTGGAACGACATGAGAGTGAGTAATTAATGACAGTTTACCTAACTAACCCTTTACCTGTCGGACTGTCAGCAAGCTAAAATCGTCTTGGAAAAGAAATGTTTCCTCTAAATTCATCCTCCTTAAAGGAGCAATGCTACACTGTAAGTTGTACACAAAGTTGTAATTAAAGATTACTGAATATGTCTTTACATGAAAATGCACTTTAAATCTTTCTCTCTCAAAATTTCATGTTTATTTCAGTGTAACTTGCCGTTTCTTTGTACGTATTTGTGAAGTTTGGTAGCAATTTCTGAGTGAAAATTGTTCCTACACCAATTTTTTTATTTAGGTGTACAGCCATAAAAACGAACTAATGCATTCACTGGTAAATTTCCCACAACGCACTGTACTTGGCCTTCAATTCTGTTTTTAACATCCTTATTTGATCTGAGCGTTTAACATTTGAGACGTGATAAAAATTAAAAATATATTTTTTTCTCCCAAGATGATAACTGAACACCCCTGCTGAAATAAACATACAGTACAAATTTACATGACAGCAATGTAGCAAACTAGCGCTTATTGTTGCAGAATGTGTTATCTTCCACATACAATTCTTTCAAAATGTAGCATGCAGAATACAGCATACTATGCACTATGCAGTATAAGATGGTAGTCCATTCAGGACATATCTTGTGTCTCTTATGACTGTAATTAGTCTTCCAATGAGGTGAGAGAGGAGAAAGCAGAGACCGAGAGAAGCAGGCAGGTGTTCGGTGGAGGCTCTTGGCACATAAGCATCATTTAACAAGACATTGTTAAATATTTACATTGCGCCTGAGTGTCACGTTGAGACTGACTATCTGTTTTAGTGGTAAGAAAGGTTTATTTCTCTCTTTCACTCTCATAAACCAGGTTATTAATGAGAGAAAAAAAAAAGAGAGAGACCAAAACAATGTTCTTCCACAAAATGCATGCATTTTTGTTTTAACCACTAGAGGGGAAAAAGTTACATAATGTACCTTTAAATAAAGGGGTGTCGAAAGTGTAGTTTGTTTACAGCTTACGTTTAGCTTTTAACTTCTGCCAATTGAATTGGGCTGTCATCAGACATGTCATCTTCACTGTCATTATCAGTTCAGCTGTATCACCTGTGTTTAGTCAATCATCGTTATCTGTATCACCTGTGGTTCGTTAATCATTGTCATCTGTGTTTGGATTTAAGTTCTGTCTGTTCAGTCAGTCTTTGTCCGATCTCCGTTGTAAATAGTGTGTGTTCCTGCCTGTTCTGCTGTCTTGTATTTCGATCATCATTAAACCTTCATCTTGTTCTGTCTTCCTGCAACCACCCGTGACAGTTTCATAGAACACTGTTAAAATACATAATATAAACAATGATCTTATGTAAATTATGTATTATAACAAATGCCTGCAGAGGGTGCCAACGGCCTGGTGTTGTTACACTTCGCGATGAACGGTTTGCATATTTAGAAACATATTGATATATTCTCCTGTGTTGACGTAGGTTTATAAAAGATTTACCTTATAAATGATGAATGTTAGATGAACGTTATAAGCTACCCAAATGCACAGCATATGCAGAGATGGAGTGTTAAGCCGGCGACACACTGGCTGCGTGGCGTGTCCGTTTTTATTTCGGCTCCCAGGTTAACGGGTTAGAGCTTGCACACTGCCTGCGTGTCAGGCGCAGCTCTTGAGCCACGTGGAAAACGCGCGCATGCTAGAAATAGCACCGACGCCTATTTTTCACGCGACACGCAAGCGTGTTCGAAACGTTTCCAGGCAAAATAGAATGGGAAAAGATGTTTATATGTCATCTTGACACGAATACATATTAATAAATTACATTTTGATGTTTGAAAGTCTCTAGATTTTGACATAAGACGCTGCTGACGTGCACACTTACGCACCATTTAAAAAAATATAGCAATACCAAAATACAAACAATGTAGAATAGCTTGAATACAGCGTGCGTCTCCCTCAGACTGTAAACGAAGCTCGGGCGCACCAGATAACACGTCAGCAGTGTCACTGCGGAGTCGTGAACGCGGCTTGACAACAGACCCGGAAGAGAATACAATGCTGAATAAAGTCGTAGTTTTTGTTATTTTTGGACCAAAATGTATTTTCGATGCTTCAAAAAGTTCTAACTAACCCACTGATGTCAACATGGACTACTTTGATGATGTCTGTATTACCTTTCTGGACATGGACAGTATACCGTACATACATTTTCAATGGAGGGACAGAAAGCTCTCGGACTAAATCTAAAATATCTTAAACTGTGTTCCGAAGATGAACGGAGGTCTTACGGGCTTGGAACGACATGAGGGCGAGTCATTAATGACATCATTTTCATTTTTGGGTGAACTAACCCTTTAAGTACTGAGTAATATTAAGCAACTATATGTACTTACTAGGGTTAGGGTAAGTACATGTAACATATGTAACAAGGACTCAGTAAAATAAAGTGTTACCGAATGTTTTTTTAATACATCGTGCAGCCTTACAAAACGGTCTAATAATGCAGCTCATGGTTTCTTGTCCGTGGAATGCCCCACTTCTGGTATTTTGCCGGTTACTCGGCACGGGTAAATCGCAATCGAGGATTTTTTTTAAATCGAGTACTTGAATTTAAGGAATAGTGACACCCCTAAAAAAGTTGCGTTCATTTGTAAGATTATCATGATGAAAAAACAAAAAAACATGTAATAAACATAACATTTTGTGGGTCACAGAGCTTATTTTCTGCAAAAATCCTTTAAGCTTTTTGTTAAGGAACCATGATGAGGCAAACTAAACAGGTTGGCCTACAAAAATATGTCATCACTGCTGCACTCTAGAAAAGGCATTAGCTCAACAAATGGTGTGAGTTTGGGGTGAAACTACCTGTTTTCCAACCAATGAAACACTAGGGTGTTCGGAAAACCTGTTTTTAGCCTAAATTTTAGCAATTCTGATAGGTGCCAATAGTGGTGCAATTACATAGCCTGGCTCCGCCCTCCTACGTACAATACTGTGCAAAAGTCTTAGGCATGTTAATGTATGATCTGATCTCACCATCATCGAGTCCGTCTGTGATTACATGAAGAAACAGAAAAAACTGAGACAAACTAAATCCAGAAGACCTGCGGGAACGTCTCCGAGACGCTTGAAGAAACCTTCCTGCAAAGCTACAGCACTGTGAAAAGCACTGCCACTTGTGTTAAAATGCTGTGAAGTGAGAATGCTTTCAAAAATAAAATCACAAATTGAATTCATTTATGATTTAACTTCTATTAACTAATTCAAATCTATATATGGTGTAACGACCCTTTGCGTTTAAAACGGCTTTTGTCCAGGTACACTTGCGCATAGTTTTTCAGGGAGCTTTGCAGGAAGGTTTCTTCAAGCGTCTCGGAGACGTTCCCGCAGTTCTTCTGGATTTAGTCTGTCTCAGTTTTTTCTGTTTCTTCATGTAATCACAGACGGACTCGATGATGGTGAGATCAGATCATACCGGCTGTTGTCAGACTCCTTGTGCATACACAAATCCTCACTGGATTATTACAATTAATGTCAAAAATAATGTCTGGAAATGTAAACTGATATTTCCTACTGACACACTACAGCAAAAGATATAAATAACTGACTTAACCCTTTAAAACCGGATGTGTCGTCGACGACACAGCCAACCAAGCTGTATTCATGTCACTGTAACTCTTCAACCGTTTGCACTATCAAAATAATTCAAATAGTTCCTGAAAGTAGACATCATGCGCTTTTCGCCAATATACGGCTTATTACGGTAATGTCATGCTTTTCAACTTTCAACAATTTTTCAACTTTAAAGTGTTAGTTTCTTTCGTTCATGATTTTTTCTGTTTTTTTCTAAATAAAAATCAGTAAATTTACTCTCGTTTTTTTTTATTTTTGTCTATTTAAATTCTATTTACAAACTCACCACACACAATAATGGTCAATAACTGTAATTTGTTGAAAGCTTATCTTTTTCTGAAAAAGATGACACCTTGCACATGAAGATAGCACATTGTTTTAGAATTTTACAGTAAAAAAAAAAAAATCTACCGTAATTATGTGAAAAACACCTATTTTAGCTTCAGGTTCTAAAGGGTTAAAACCATTTAAATGACCAATATTAATAAAAATAAAATATATATTTAATAAAACCAATATTAACATGCCTAAGACTTTTGCACAGTACTGTACTTCCGCTCAATGTTCATTTTCCTTCAGTAGTCCGTCTTGGGTTTGCGGTATATTCGTGGGTTTTCTCCAGCCAAATTTTTAGCGGTCCAATCGGAGTGGCTGAGAACGATGACGTAGAGGTTGTGCGCTAGTAATAGTTTGAGTTGTAGGGTTACATCACGACCAAACGTTAGCGAACAGAGTAACCCCCTTTAAGGAAGTTAACGCTTGTCAATGGAGAGTTGGCCAGACTCTCTGTACAAATGAAATGTACGAGAGTCTGGTAGGACCAGGCTAGCAATTACATGCTTCACCTTAAAGAAAGAGTATCATCTGTGCAATGAAAAATTCTTCTGGAACAGGATTACTCCATTAAATGCCACTTTTAAATTTGCATACAAAACCCAAACACATTAGCCAAATGGTTATTTCTGGCACTGTGAATCATTCATGTGTTTTACATACCTGGCTGATTCAGCAAACGCCTCTGTATCCTTCATCTAATCTGGACTGAGACCTGATCTCTCCAAGCATTCGCATGAGCTTGAACGAACGCTCTTAAAAGTTGTTAATCAGCTGTAAGAGGCTTTAGGCTTGCTTCCGCTGGACATAACTAAAGATCTCCACGATTATTTGGGCCCAATAGAGTCTGGTCTATTCATAAAAGTGTCTGATCTTTTTATCCTTGCAGTTGCACATCACTTCAACATCAGCGAGAACTGACGTTTCTCAGATACCTTCCCCCTTTGACACACAGTCTCAAGTCCTTTCTCTTGTATAACTCTTCCTGAATGGCGAGGCGATGATGTCATAGGCCACACGGCGACCGTTGCCGGGCCCGGCGGGGCTGTTGCTGAGACTAAGATTGGCTTGTTGGATCTGTCTTTTGAGGCTTGACTCTGACAGGCTAGAGAGATCACACAAGGCTTAACAGAGTCAACACAGAAAACGACCACGAGAAAAGAAACTGAAGGAAACCTGGAGTACCAAAGAGTGAGTGTGTGTGTGTGTGTGTTCGCATTGTTGAGCTTTCCTTTGTGTTTTCTTTCCCTCCTTCCCACCGATGTTTGACCTCTGGACTCATATGTAAATCAACATCCTCCTTCGCCGGACTGTTCCACTGCTGAGCTGTTCTGACTACGCTTCTTGTATTCTGTATACACTATCGTGCAAAAGTTTTGGGTCAGTACTTTTTTTTTTTTCTAAGACATTAATACTTTTCTTCAGCAAGGATGCATTTATTTGATCAAAAGTGAAAGTAAAGACATTTATAATGTTACAAAAGATTTCCATTTCAAATAAATGTTGTTCTTCTGAAGTGTTTGTAGTGTATGTTACGTGATGTTTGAGGGTGGGGGGAAATCTGAATAAATTCTTGTTACTAAATGTTTCAAACACACTTGAAAATCTTTCGAAACTTCAACAACACACATCTAAAAAGAATCTAGCTCTTCCTTGGAATCAATCACTTCAGCAGCTTTGCAAGTTATAAACATAATCTTAATTCCTAAAGAATTGATATAGAGAGATATATCATCCCAAGAGCCAATCAAAACAAAGAACTCAAATATACCCAATTTACTTGCGGTGTCTGCTCTTTTCAAAGACTGATGCAACAAATCAAGCAACTATTTATTCCTCAGATGCACTCAAAGTAGCAGCTATGTAACTTTTTTTTTTTGCCACACTGAAAAACACCTGTGCCCCTTGTCTACGGAAATTGCATAAAGGCAGCCAATCAGATTGCAGCTTCGTGATTTGAGATTGCCCTCAATATCCCCCAAACATCTTGTTTCCTCTCTGTACCTGAGAATGACAATCCCTCGCTTTTTGCATTTCCCCATGTTCTTTCACCTCTGATCTGGAGTCAGTCTGGGTGAACGCGACACCAACACCGTCCTCACACAACCAGGTGTGACACAATGCCTCCCATTATAAGAGCATTATCCAGGCTGAGAGGGGCTCTTGTGTGTGTGTGTGTGTGTGTGTGTGTGTGTGTGTGTGTGTGTGTGTGTGTGTGTGTGTGTGTGTGTGTGTGTGTGTGTACCTCACTGTGTAAATTGCAGTGTCTGATGTCATTGTCATCCCATGCCAAAGACTCACACTCACTCTCGAAATCAGAAGGATACTTTAGGAAACAGCCTATTTATATATATATATTGTTCATTCTTAAAAAAAATGCATTCCACACAAATCGACGTATTTTCATAAATGACGTCATCGATTACGTTGACATTTATATGTATGTACATTGTATGTATGTATGTTCATTTTGACAGCCCTATATATATGGGCTGTTACCGCATTCGATTAATCTTTTCAGTTTAAAGCGCTAAAAATATTTAATGCAATTAACGCAGCATACATGTTTTCCATCATCCTTTGGCTTGTGTTACATTATTTGAGAACTCAATTTCTATATATCCTACCTGTTAGACCTACCTAAAAACTCTTAAAGCACTGTTTACAAGGTTACATGGGCAAGTAAAAATCTGAACTGGTCTGACAAAAAAAAAAAAAAAGTGCCCTGATTTATTGAAGGGCAGCTAAATGCGACATTGATTACAATAGGTTTATTGTAAGATTGTTTGATTGTTAAAATTTTTTTTTAAAGCCTAATAAATGTAAAAAAAAAAAAAAAAAATGTATAGCTTTCAATTACTGTAATGCCGCTATAATGGCTAAAATTGAGCAAATTTGGCTGTAAAAAATAGGATGGAGTTTGTGCAAATGTTTGCTTAACAGTACTAGTGATGGCACACCTTGGCGAATACCAATATATAATTTTTAATTTCTCCACTACGCAGCAGTCTTTAGAAACCTGACAGAACAGAATGCATTTAATGTCAAATTCGGTATATGCATTAATCTAATTTAAAGGGAAAGTTAACCCAAAAATCAACTCATGTCATCTTTTACTCACCCTGTCATTCAAAACCTTTTTTTGCTTTTTTTTTTTTTTTGTGGAAAACACAAGACGACATTTAAAACATCATTCGGAATCACAGATTCTACTTTTTGGGATTATGACCAACATAAGAATTTTCACCGGAAAATATCATCTGAACAAGTAAGTAACATCCACTTTTGTTCTGACCAACTAAGGGGAAAAAAGCATTGCAGTAAATCGTGCTGATTAAATCTAATGATCGCTTATCATATCACGTCAAACCGTGCAAATTATACTTTGTGCTAAAAAAAATTGCATAGGCCCGGTTGCAGTCTCTTTTTTTCTCCGAAGTCCGAAGTCTTTTGCATTTTACAACGGGTGAGTCTCCAGTTGTCACTGGTGATTGTCGTTTGAACCTTTCTGGATCCGCCATCAAATTGATAAGTTTAATTATATCAAGTGCTGTGAGTAAAGGCTATAAATCTCCATCTCCAACATCCTCACACTCATAGCCTACTAGCCGAGACTCTTCTTTATGTGGACAGATGTGACGTAATGACGCAAAGACATGCTCGAATTTCCCGCGGAAATCCACCAGTAACACTGGAATTAAAAACATTATTACAAGCTTACCGTTTTGAATCGAGCTACGGCAAGCAGAGAGTTTTGAACACTGGCTGGTTATGTATTTGCTCCAAAATTTATTTTGGATAATTTTTAACCCCAAAAGTTATGGACTGCAGCTTTAATGAATATTAAAATGTAACTTTGGAAGCCCTCGTGTATAAACTTTTTCAAAACATCAACAATGAGAGAATCACGTTTAGTCCTGGAAGCAACACAGGCTTTCACAATCATGTGTGAATCATCCTGTATCATAGCTGAACAGTTCTTCAGAACTGCTTCTCTTGACTAATACAGATTATTGTGTACCGGCCCTGAAACCACAACACATGCAATACTGTAAACCACCCGGCATTTCTCACTCCTGTGAGAACACAGGCGTCTTTGTGTCGTCTGTGATGCCAGTACTCTGTAACCTATATCTGAGTGTGTGTGTGTGTGTGTGTGTGAACTCTCTCAGGAGACTAACTTTGCTCAGTCCCGCCCCCTAGAGGCCTCACCGTACACGTCCACCTGTCACCATGGCAACGCTCCACACCTGCCATATCATGTGTCAAGCATCATTCACATGTGCTTTTTAATGGGTTAACGGTCCAGGAATCTAATGACAGCACAAAGTAAGACAGCTTTAGACCTGTACGCATGTCTTTATCAGAAGGAAAGTGTTTTCTATTTTTAGTGGTGTTAAACACGTCCACCCTGCGGCAGTAATGTTGATAACAGCAGTGCCAGACTACTTTGTGCAAGACTGTAGACTAAACCATGACTGCATACAAACTAAGCAAACGTACTGATTGATAAAACTATTTAAAGTCACCCCGTGTTGAAAAATCTAGTTTTAAAGGTTGTTTATGTCTATGTGGTGATTTTAATATGCTTTAAGACAAAATTATGTGCAAAATCATGTCAACACCATTGCTGAGTATTTTCTCTTTAAAACTGCAGTGAACCAAAGACAGTCTCAAAAAACACGGTTTGAAATTGATTTTGAACGTGTTTCTGACATCACAAACTACCTTGTAACCAATCAGGTCAACGTGCGGGCGGGCTTTAGCATACATGTATCATTACTATGCTGTGAAGCAAGGGAGTCTCAAGAGAAGCCAGGTTATCCCGGTATATTTTTCTGTTGATATGAAAAAATCGGGTAGATTTAGCAATATAGCGGGTGAATTGTGTATATGATGTATATTACAATGTTATGATGAACTATATGCCTTTCTCCACTGGCGTTCTGAGTTGTTCAAAGTGTTTCTAGGGATGGTGATGGTTAACATGGTTAGTGTAACATTAGCAACACATTATTAGCTGTTTGATAACATAGTCAAGCAAAAGGATAATCATGTTTATTAGCGTTATGTGTCTGACGTTGGAAAGAGCGATATCATTGTGCAGCGTTTACTACAGTAAAGTTGACTGAGTGATTCTCTGAGCTGGTGTGAGTGAGTGGAGGCGGGGCTAATTTGCATATATATGAATCCGCATATACTAAATGAAGCAAGGGTGTTGGGTTACTTTTAAGCTATTTTAAGGCATGAAGAATTTTTTTTTTCACGTTAAACGTTTAAATGTGTCATTTTGGTGATCAAAGATGAGGGGAGAATTAAGTGAGAATTACCTAGACATATTTAACAGGCCAGTTCAAAAGTTTGGGGTTAGTATGAATTTTTTTTCCCAGTAAAAAATAAATAAAAATAATAAAATACTTTTATTGAGCAAGGATGATCAAAAGTGCAGTAAAGACATTTATTATGTTACAAAAGTTTTCTATGTCAAATGCTCTTTTGAACTTTCTAATTATCAAAAAAAAAAAAAAAAAAAAAAAAAAAAATTGAATTTAGAACACTATTTATAGAATTCTTATAAAATAAAGCAATAAGCCACCAGAGGACCACGAACCAAACACATGTAAACAGACCAAAAATGGGACTCAAGTTGCGACCCTAAAAAGGTCATCGTTTTTTCTCATCATAGTCGCGATGTTGCCCATCCCAGTTCAGTACAGGGATCAGAACAGTGTTTCCTCACAGCAGATCTTCATTCGTGTGTGTGACGGAAGGATTCCTGACACATTTTAAGCTCTTCACGATTTCTCAGCTCCATCATATACAATCATATGTATTCACATACAGCGAGGTCACTTATGGATGTTCGACAAGTTCTGTGGCAAAATATATGTCAGAAAAGCCTTTTTTGTTTGTTTTGTATCTTTAGTTTTGGTGTTAAAAATGACCAGGACTAAATGTATCGGTTTCTTTTTTGATCCGACCTAAAGGAACCAAGTGAACCGAACTTACAACTTAAGCTTCCGACAACTCTTTCAGTCTTTGTTTGAAAACATGTTCCCTGAAAGCTTGAGTTATAACAGTTTGCAAGAGTTCGATTATAAACACAACGAGGCTGTGAAAGCGAATGAGTAGATGAGTTTATCTGATCGGCTGACGACGTTTAATGACCCGAACAGCCTCTGTAGTCCCATTTAGCCACTTGTTAGTTTTACTTGTGTTCACCACAGACCTTATTTCAAGCATTTACCCAGTAACCCATTCAAAAAACCCACTGACTTCAGAACGATGGAACCGGAAGTCTTAAAATGCGAACTCGCTTCCGGGTTTTGGCCCAAAAAATAAGTCATCCCTGCACTAATCTATTTCAACAGAAATATTATAAAAGTGCTATAAATAGTTACTAAGTAACCCATTATCTACCTTAGCAACACAGTAACTGCCTCCAACACCCTTGAAACCACACAGAAATGTGTTGCAAATTCTCACATCGTTCTAGCATTGTGGGAATGAGTTTTGCATGGGCAGGCGCCATCACAAAAATGTAAAAATCTACTTAGATTTATGTAAACTGTATGGTTATTAGCAACTTGGTGCATTAATATAGCATCCATCTAATGTTCTTGTATATTTTATAATAGCTTCAAACGTCATCCAGTTAGATTTTAGAGCAGGAACTATTTGATATATAAACCACTAGTCATGAAGTTGGAGCAAAGCTCATGACCAGAGAAAATGAGGAAAGAGTTGCACTAGCAAAGAGTGTTCAAAAAGGCAATTTCAGGATCTGCAGCTCTGCTATGCGGTCAATAAACTATTTTAAATAACGTAAATGAACAGAAAATTATCTTCCAATACACAACCATTCAAAAGTTTTGGGTGAGTATGATTTCTTTTTAAAGATATTAATACTTTTATTCAGCAAGTATGCATTAAATGAATCAAAAGTGACAGTAAAGACATTTATAATGTTACAAAAGATTTCCATTTCAGATAAATGCTGTTCTTTTAAACGTTCTGTATTCATCACAAAACTGTTTTCAACATTGACAATAATCAGAAATTATTTTTCAGCAGCAAATCAGGATATTAGAATGATTTCTGAAGGATCATGTGACACTGAAAACTAGAGTGATGATCTTGAAAATTCAGCTTTGCATCAAAGGAATAAATAACATTTTAACAGTTATTTTAAATTTTAATTATTTTTCAGTGTATTCCTGTTCCTGACTGAATTTTTGATTAAATAAATGCTGCCTCAATGAGCATGAAACTTGTTACATCTTTTAAAAAAATCTTACAGACCCCAAAATTTTGAACGCTAGTGTACATAAATCATAATAAGTGAACTGCTTTCGATCTTACCTTCGCACTGTGAGCCGCAGTGTTTTGTAAGATCCTTTAACGAGTGATATGGCCTCCTGCCTCCATCCACTCAACTCCACCTCATTAATTATGACCACCTCATCCCCCACCAGCAGGGGGTGCTGCAACAGAGACGCCTTCCCGCCCTCCTCTACCTGCGGGACGTAAAGAAAACACACACACACACACACACACACACACACACACACACACACACACACACACACACACACACACACACAAACAGACCGTGAGCGCTCTGTGCGGTATCAGATAGAGGCAACGAGGGCTCTACGAACAAAATTAAAAACACATGCATGCTCACGGACGCACAGAGCCCCCAGTAAAACCCGCCCAGAATTCGAAGAATGTTTTCTTTGGACCTTTACGCCTACACATTCGCAGAGTCTCTAGACACTAATGTTTTGGTCACACAATCTCCCGTCCTGATCGGATGGAGTCCCACGTTACAAAAAGCTCAGCAGCATCCAGACAACATCATGTCAATGTGCACCTGAGAGGACTCCATTCATTCTTTTACTGCTCCCAAACAATACAAAGAGCACAAGGCATTATTCATGCGCAGGAAATGTAATGTTTAGATATGTCAACCACAAAGAAACCTCTGTAAAACCCAAGTAGCATCTCACCGTGGACAAAGAAAGACAGAATTTGGTTAGATAAGATCGGTTAATGCACTCTTTTCTTGAATGCAGGGACTGGGTGTCTCACGCTTAATCATTCTGACAACGGATTTACAATACTCTAAAGAAATGTCCTGTGGTGTGACGGCGAAATATTCCCTCTGGAAACATGCATTAATGTACAGTATATGTGACAGTAACAATTCAGAGGAATTGTCTGCACTTCAATTACCCAGAATGTGAAGTTCAAATTTGACTTTCTTTGTAAATACATAGTTTTTCTTGGAAATACATTTAAATTTTTTTTAAATAAATATCTTATATTCAGGGTCTAGTCTAGGGATGCACCGATCCGATACTCAGTATCGGTATCGGCTCCGATACTGCCATTTTTGGCGGATCGGGTATCGGTCAGACAAGGCCGATCCAAATCCGATATTGTGCGTATACTATTCAGTGTTATTGTTAAGCCCCACAAAAGGCACACAAACATTATAAAGCACCATAAGTTTTCGTGCACAATATTATAAGTGTTCTGAAGCCATTATATAGTATAATGTGAGATATAAATTAATATTTAAGTCGTTAAATTCAAGATCACGTAAACGTTTCCCTCAGCTGCGGCTGTCAGTCATTCTTCATTCAAACAGCGCGTCGCGTTCGGTTACAACAGTTAACACAATGAAACTCTCTCCAAGATGATTCAGTGTTACTATTATTATACTTGATCTGTAGATAAAGGTCTATGGTTTCGCATAAAACAACTTTATCTTGCTGGACTTTATTGCTGTACCTTAATCATGTTACTTTCTACCGGGTGTCTGTTAGATCACAACACTAGAGTAAAGTCAGAGCACTATTTGTTCTTCACGCGCACAGTAACTGAAATGTAAAACGGTTAAAAGAAAATGCTGAATAGACTATTGCATAGATAGATACTGTACAATTCACTACGCATCAATATGTATTTTCTTTGTGCTATAAACTTTTCAATGCGGACTCGACGCGCTGCGTGCTGTGACTCATGTTGCTTCAAGCGCATCATTCTGCGCTCGGGATGCGCATAAGCGCTTTGTGCCGCTCTGTATTGGAGCCTTTCATATCATAATACAGTGACGCAATGAAACAATATCAATAGCAGTTCTTGTTCTGTCCTATCTATTATGTTGCTACCTCATTAAACAGCTGTGCTATACATTTAAAAAAAGTCTCAATTTTATTGTAGGCTATAAAATAATTTATATTTTTGATTTCTGTTGTTGTTTTTCATGAATGTATTTTACAACAATACAAAGAGCAATGTGTAAAGTTTTACCAGATTTAGTGTTACACTTATTGTCTCTAATTTGTTCCCCACTAAACATTTTTTTTCACAAAATGTTAAAATTTTATACAATTATTGTGCACTCGTAATTTTTCTAGACTAAATTTTACTGCTGAATTATCCATTAATTAGTTTATAATAGCATTTATGTCAGATTATGATCATATATTTTTTGTTGTTGTTTTTCTTTTTTCAGTTCTTATCAGTTCAACACAGAGTTATAGAAATTCTACTTGATTAAAAAAAAACTGCGCTGGTATCGGTACGGATCGGTATCGGCCGATACTCCGAATTTTTGGTATCGGATCGGATCGGTTCTGAAAAAATGGTATCGTTGCATCCCTAGTCTAGTCAGCACTTCTCCTTTGACTTCAGGGAGAAACTGCTGTCTTTTCAGCGCTATGTGAATGGCTTAAGGAAAAAACATTCATATCCCCCTAGATAAGATGGGTAATGCGGACCAAACACATGCCGACATCTGTCACTGTATAAAAAAGGTGAGAAATCAGTCATTGTGAAATCTATTGGAAATAAGAACTACAGGTCATTTTTATAGTATGCAATAAAGTGTATATTTTGAAACATGACTGTTGGTCCATTATACCAGTATTTACCATATTTTCAATAAAATAATGAAAATATGCAATAAGAAAAAAAATTTCTTTCAGTTCTTTGCATTAGTTCTCTCATAATCCGGGGATGACATCACAACACTCATTTCCATCAAGAGATGCATCAATGTTTGGTCAAGATCTTGTATTGTCAATGCAAGAGTCCAGCACTCTGTAAAGTCTCCTCCAGCACAACCCAAACACTTTCAGTGAATTTAAGATCTGAACTCAGAGGAGCCGATTAATGTGTGAATATGATTGTTCATGTTCCTCCCAACCATTGTTTCACAATCTGTGCCTGATCAATCTTTGACATTGTCATCTGGAATATGGCCATGATGTGTCTTCCTACATGGTTGTTTAAGAAATGAAAAGCTACACACTCCATCAGTTAGGGTTAGAAGAACTGTTGCTAAACATATAACATGTAGAAACATCATAATCACTGCGATAATGATCCAATCATAGACTCTTAAGCATTTGCCAATTTAAAAATCCAAAAAGCAATTTTCTTTGGCTGGGAACTAAGTGCACATTTCATAACAATCACATTTGACCAAAGTCAAGCTTAAATGGATAAGATTTTTAACCAGCGAAAGGTTAAGGTTATTTGTTTTGTCTGTCATTAGAGCAGACGCATCTGAGGCAGCATGTGCATCGCATTACATTTCATCAAACTACAGGTTATTTACTGTAGCTTTGTGGGCACTCAGTCGTTTGGCCAAAATCTATGTTATAAAAGATGAAGTGCTTCGCACAGGCTATTTAAAGGGGTCATGAACTGATAATTAAAATGTTCCTTGATCTTTTGACAGTTAAAAGTTCGTTACACTATAAAAATACCCTGTAAGTTTCAAAACTCAAAACATCCTTGTCATTCCAAAAGCTGCTTTTATTGAAGCCAAGGCCAGAAAACGACAGGATCTCAAAAGTGGAGACTTGTGACGTCAGAGAGCTGCGAAAGACCACCTAGGCAGGAGAATATCAACGCCTCGTCTACATCACTGCGTCTTTGGCCCCGCCCACTGGCGCGTTAGTGAATAGTGACATGAGAACGAGAAAAGATCAAAACAGGAACAATATCATTACCTTTCAAAGGATCCTAATGCTAGGATAGTGGGTTTTTCTTTTCAACAGTGTGAATGTTTCAGCAGTGCATTATTTATTTGTATTCGGTGCATTGTATTCGGTCGTAGACTCGACACGGACTTTTATGATATGGATCTGCCAGCAACGCCACAAACATGTAAGTAACCATGTTTATTCCAATGCCTGATCTGTGATCAGTGATTTCTGATGTGTAATTGTTCAAGTTCAGAGAGAAAATCTTTCAATACTGTTTATGCATCAGTAAATCAAGCCAGTGACTAAAAGATCAACTTCACATAATTTCTCTTAGTAGGATGAAAATAATCTTATTTAAACTGTGATTAAAAAATACACATAAATCGATCAAAGAACAATCCCTTTCCAATCGCCCAAGCTGTCAATCACACAGTGCGAGTTTATCTGGACACTTGCCACAACTCGTTATAAAAATCAATGATGCTGTTACACTGCACGACGAAGCTCTTACTGTATTTACATCATGTGTGCATTGTTATTTGGTGAAAGCATTCGTGAGAGTGCAGAAACTGCATTGCAATGGTAAGATCTTTTTATTCACGCGATCAACTGTCTGTCATCTGCTCATCACTGCAACCTTTTAATGTGATGGAATAGATCTAAATATTTTAAAAACTTCTCATGATTTGTTAATCTCGATAGCTGTAATAGTAAAAACTTAGTAAAACTATTCGAGAGAGTTCCACATGTAATACTAGCTATTTCATATGCAAACATGTCAGCCAAATCACAGCAGTGGGCGTTTACACTTAAGTCTCACACAGACACGCCCCTTCAAACTGAGCGTTCAAATCAGAGGCTAAAATCAGGCTTGGAAAAATGCATTTTATTTATAAATTATGACAATTTTTGATGTAAAAATCATACTAACATTATAAGGGCACCCCAGGAAACATAATAAAATAATCCAGTTCATGACCCCTTTAAGACAATATTGTCTATGACTCAAGGACAAATGCCAGACCAAGACACTCTACTCTGCACTTCAAATACATAAAACATTAGCCTTTATATACAGTTTGAGTCACAAGCCCTTTTTTTAAAAATACTTTTCATTGGTTAAATATTGGCAAAACCCACAGATAGACGTAAAGGGTGAACAATAGTAATGATTTAAGAAAAAAAATAAACATTATGAAATATGGAGATAATAAGGTTAATAATAACCTATAATATAATATCCTTAATAAGGATAAAAAATAAGGTTTCCGCCCGACAGTGATAATGAGTAACTTTTTAGTTCCTGGGTCACATCTACTTGGAAATATATATATATAAAAATAAATACTAGTACATAAATGATACTAAAATAACATGCAAACTTTGTGCCTAGATGCATGACCTGTTGGATATCGCCACATTATAATACGGCTTCCCAAACCACTGAAATCGACTGTAAATTGCTTTAAAAAAAAAAAAGAAAAAAGTTTCTGCTCAATGATTAACAACTAAACGAACAGATGGGTAGCCAAGCAAATTATAACAGAGAATAAGATTCAACCTCTGGTTTACTGTTAGCATTCCTTAACTGCAGACAGATCAGTGCCAAACAAAATAAGTCCTTCAGGAAGCCCTTTCAAGATAACACTCAGTCCAAACTCGCATTTCATTCTCCTCCTAAACACGTGCATTTGGGAAGTGTCCCCAATTGTGTGTCGTTTCCTGTTAAAACCTGTCTTTCGTTTGCCTCTTTCCTGACGGCGCTCGCTCTCAAAAGCTCGCCGTGAGCCACTTTCCTCGCAGCATTCAAATCAGGACATATTCGGAATAATCGTACGAGCAAGCATGTCTTCCCTTTCACCGGTTATTGAGCGCAAAGCCAGGCGACTCAAAGAAAAGACGGCTAGCGGAGATTTACTTAACACTCGGCCTCAGGGCCGTGAAAAGGAGTGTTTAATTGTGGATGCGCTGCCAAGCCAGCGACAATGAATCCATTAATATGTAACTGAACAAAGCGTCTAATTCTCTTAACCTTATTTTAACCCCCCGACTTCCTGGGGTTTAGGTCGCTCTTAGCTCGTCTTGTATTGCCGCCACACTGTAAACAACACGCCGCATTCTGAGACGGACGAATAAAAGAGCAGCTCCACAGAAGAGGCTGAATCAGTATTCAAGACTACATAAAGTACGGTTGGAATTGCAATGTAGGTTTTTTTTGATCATCTCGTTTCTTTTGTTGTTTTCCAGGCTAGCGAGGCTCTCGCGAATTCCGTGGCTGACATTCCCCTCTCTCTCTGTTGGGGCTTTGCCAGAGGCCTGGGCTTTATCCTGCCCTGTATTTGCCTGCTCTCAAGGAGAAGATGAAGGGGTAAGAACAGTGTGGGGGGTAAGAGAGAAGAGAAATGTTTGGAATAAGATACAACAAGCATAATGCATATTATTCAGAATGGCATTCTCATATGCACAGTAAGTATCTGTGTTTAGGAAGCTACTTTGACGTCCATCTACATCTATCTAAAGTGAACTTAAACTTTCTATTTATCACATAATCTGGAAAACAAAAAACAGATAACCGTTTCCAAATAAATATTAAGCAGTTTTCAATATTTATAATAAGAAATGTTTCTTGAGCAGAAAATCAGCATATTACAATGATTTCTGAAGGATCATGTGACACTGACAACTGGCGGCTGAAATGATGCTGAAAATTCAGCTTTGCATCACAGAAATACATTTTATGGGCAATCAAAGAGACTTTTGCATTTTGATATCACTGACCCCTCGTACTTTTACTGTACATGCTGTTTGCTAGTGTTAAAAAGTACCGACTTCGGTACAAAGTCCTAAATTTAAAAGATTTGACGCTTTGAACGCTGTGGAGTGGAATCGTAAACGCCTCTGATTGGCCGATGTGCTCAGGCGCTCATCATATATGTCTGTGATTGGCTACAATGATCAGCGCTTCAAAAACATGTTGTAAATATACATCAATGACGCTCTTCACCGAGCGCTTACACAGATACACAAGAGTGTTTGAAGTAGGTGTCGATCAGCGGACCGGTCCTCTTATAGACGCCTGCTTGTGTTTTTAAACGCTCCCACTCCCGCTTTCAAAACACTTTCAGACACTTCTGTGCACTCTCAAACGCTCCCGTGCGTTGATCATTGTAGCCAATCACAGATATATCCGATGAGCGCATGAACACAATGGCCAATCAGAGGCGTTTACGATTCTGTTCAACAGGGCTCATAGCGTCACATTTTTTACATTTCACTACCGACTTGGTACAGAAGTCGGTACTTTTGTAGCATGTACATATTAACATATAGCTAAATGCATTTGCTTAAAATTCATAATTAACTTTTAGCTTCATACATTGAATTTTTTTTTAAAAATCAGTAAAGACAATGAAAGACCCCCCCCCCCCCCCCCCCCCCTACAACCAGACAGTTTCATCAACCCACAGTTACTGGTGTTGACACTGCGACACACACAAGAGAAGATCTGAGTGTGAGGCGCTGAAAGAAGCCCATCGGTGACATTTACACCACCCATAATCCCTGAGACTTCGCTCCATCTCCCCCTTTCTTCCGTCACAGTCCCTCTGTATACTCCTCTGTCTCTCTTTTCAGATAAGAGCAGCTCTCAAGGCCTATAGCTCCTCTTCATCCTTCCTCCTTATCTCCCGTTTCGTCCGGGCGTCTTAACCGCGCTCCGGGGCCGTGTTGTTGCCGTGGTAATGGTGACAAGCTCTTAAATGGGGAGTGAAGGGCCGCGGCTGTTGTTTGCGTCCTGCTCACTATTCAGCACAACACACTTCACATCTCACTACAACACACAACACACTACTCACCATTGAAAACAAGACACTGCTCTAAAGCACGCAACAGAAAGCACGCTATTCAGCACAACACACATTACTGCATAAAAGAGCCACATCAGACAACATGAACCAAACCACAGCACTATATTAGCTCACGCTCTCGGGACTGAAGACACAAACTACAGACAGATGAATTATGTCTCCTGTTGAGACAAGTCCAGATTTCTTCAGTCTGATTTTGACAATAAAAAGTTATAAGTTTGCATCCCAAATCACATACTATACTATTCTCCATATTGTATGTACTTTACTGGTGTTAACACTGTCGTTCAAAAGTTTAGGGCCAATCATGGTTATGTAATACTGGTGTTGTCAAAAAGTACCGACTTCGGTACCAAGTCGGTACTGAAATGTAAAAAAAAAATTGTAGCCAATCACAGTCATATCTGATGAGCGCGTGAGCACAATGGGCAATCAATTCTGCTTAACAGCGCTCAAAGCGTGACATTTAAAAAAAATTTGACAACACTATTAGCCGCTTACCGACCAAGTAGTTACAGGAACTTAGTTATAGGAACTGTCCACTTCTAAACAGTTCTATGAAATACTCTACCCCAAACTAGGTTTTGCTGTTTGCGTTCGCACTGGCCAAGTGGCCATAGGAACTGGTAGGAAGTGTAAGGGAGTGACGCGAGCACGGCGACTTTTATTTTGACGGAGCGACGGACCTTTATTTTGACGGCGCTGAGAACGCCAGAGCAAACAATGCTTGCATTCTCTGTGTTCATTAGTTAGCGATCTGTCTAACAGTACTGTTTAACATGTTATTAGATAGAATTGTTATAGAAAGTACACAGTATATGAAAAAAAAGTTATTAGCCTATGCCTTGTGGTTGATGTCCAGTGTTGCTAGCTGAGCAGAAATACATAATCATGTTTGACTTGGTCCCCTCAAAGTTGCGTTGGATTTTCTCTTCAGCATAAAGGTTTAGAGGCCCATCTATCACTGTTTTCCATGTTTGTATCTAGTTTCTGGAGTATATATATATAGGCTATAATCTGTGTGTTTACATATAGCTGTTTTAAAAATGGCAGGTGCTGGTGTTTTGCGTGCGTTCGGTCATCAGCGTACACTAACGTCACGGGTAGTTCCTATAGTGCTGGTTTAGACCCTACTCTGAAGTAGGAACTAAATTAGTTCCTCCAAATGGAGTTCCTAGAACTAAAAAAAATTCCTAGTTACATACGGGTACTTTAGCCAATAGTTCTAGGAACTGTGAAAAGGTTCCTCCAGTCGGAAAGCGGCTATTGACTCGTTTCCACCGAGCGGTACGGTACAGTACAGTACGATTCGGGACAGTAAACCCTGATCCGGTTTGCGTTTCCACCGCCAACCGTACCCTTACTTGATAGGCGTGGTGTAGCCTATGCCGGAAAGAAGCAATCGACGTCATTTTCACGCGAAGAAGAAAGCGACATAGTAAACAACAATGGATGACATATAGCATATCTTGTTCTTGCTTCTCGGCATGTGGCTGTTTGTCATAAGACGACAAGCGCCGACATTAGGCGTTTCTCAGTACCAAGTAAGCAAAGTTCGGACTTGCCAAGTCCGACTCAAGCTGCCTTTCCACTGCACACAACATTCGCATACGATTGTCGCATTTCGCCCCCTAGTGTCAGTCGCACGGAACGTTGAAATTGGTCGTGAAGCAACCGTTACCCTCGGCTATTCACAGTGGTAAAATGAATGATTTTAAATGAATGTAATGCATGCATGAACATATCAAAACAAATGACCCTCGATACATCTAAAATGAAAACAGATTTTATAGAGCTTATCAATATAAAAATTTATTTAATAATTATAAAATGTTTTTTTCTGCCATAATTATTAACAAAATGGCGTTTACAGAATGACATTAAAGGGATAGTTCACCCAAAAATGAAAATTCTGTCATAATTTACTCACCCTCAAGTTGTTCCAAACCTGTATGAGTTTCTTTGTTCTGCTGAACACAAAGGAAGATATTTGGAAGAATGTTTGTAATCAACAGCTCTTGGTCCCCATTGACTTCCATAGTAGGAAAAATATATACTATGGTAGTCAATGGGGACCGAGATCTGTTTGGTTACAAACATTCTTCCAAATATCTCCCTTTGTGTTCAGCAGAACAAAGAAACTCATACAGGTTTGGAACAACTTGAGGGTGAGTAAACAATGATAGAATTTTCATTTTTGGGTGAACTATCCCTTTAAAGTGTTAAAATATTCAATCACAGCATTTCCGACCCATAAATCATACATACAAATTCAGTACACAGAAACAGTACATAGGGACCTTTGACATACTGGTTTCAATGAAATATGAATTGGGATGCATTAACCCTAATCTTGCATGCTATTTAGGACAAACAGAATGCAAACTGGGATGCAGCCAAAGGGTTTATTCAATCTGAATGTAAATTATGTGATCTGTATGATTCTAGGATAGACCGAATTTAGGGTCGGATTGGGTGTACAGTGTACAGATCCCCATGCTTTGGAAACATCTGTTTCCAAGCAGAAAACATCATTGTAATCAATTCCTGTTTATGCAGTTGAACTAAACAGGTACTGTATACACAAACTCAGGAGTGCAAGGGATCTGGGATCCCATTGTCATGGCAGCAACGAATCCACAAACTATCTAGATATTTTGTGTTGTTTTTCTGAGAGGCTAGAGAGAGAGAGAGAGAGAGATTGGAGTCGGGCAACAGAGGACATTACTCAAGTACCAAAACCCAGAACACCAAATAAGGCAGGATGAGGATCTCCTCTGCTTTTGCCTGTTTCCATCCCCGTTTAAGAAAAATACCTCCAAACAAATACAGCCATGCATTTTATTCAAATGAAACTTTTATATCAAGTTGTAAACCAAATATTTTAACAATTTTCACACAACCAATAAAAGGCACACAGTCTTGAAAAGTGGTTATTATAGAGTTTTTAGAAGAACTTTTGGAAACGCAGTGTGGTTTTGGTGCTACAGGTCCGAGGCTATTAGCCCAGCCCGCCCCGTTTAAAGCCCTGGCTCGCACTGGCCCGACAGTGGAAAAGTGGCTAATGATGTCTTTACTAACTTTCTGGGGCTTGAAAGTAGTTGCGTAGACTGTAAATGGAGGGACAGAAAGCTCTCAGATTTCATTAAAAAAGATCTTCATTTGTGTTCCGAAGATGAACGAAATTCTTGGTTTGGAACGACATGACTAATTAATGACAGAATTTTCATTTTTGGGTGAACTAACCCTTTAAGCTCCACAAATGCCCATTATTTTTTAATTCTCCAGTTTTATATATGATGCTTCAAACCAAAACACTTATCTGAAGAACCAATATAGCAACAAAGGACCATATAGCAACTCAAGAACACTATAGAGCCGAAATGTTTTATAATAGGGTTTTTTTCTGAAAATAACCATTATTGAGCTCATGACTGGATGAAAGGGATAAATTACGTGATTAATACACCAGGAAAAGATATGTCTGGGGAAATTAATATTCCTACATGAGATCTTCCAGTATTAGTCACAAAACCAGCTCAGGGATTCTTGCTCAATTTCATGATTGTAAGCACCTGCTGAAGTTCATGTTGAGTCTAATTATATTCTTTTTTACTTCCCAGAAAACAAGTGTAGTTTCCCCCCATTGATCATTTGCTGTCTAACACAAACATCCTGCTGCATGCTGACTTTGGACTGATTTAAGCGTGATTCACGGGCTCATAATCTCTTGTACAGCTAGAACTCACAGATACACACTCACAGACACATGCACTACAGTAGAGTGATAAAACTCTTATCAATCTCAAGGGAAAAGCGTTTAACCCTTATGATGCCAACAATTAGTCTCCATTATTCTCCAAAGATAAAGCCATACCCTCCTCTGGGTCAGAATATCTACACATTTATGCCATAAATGAAGAAAGAAAGAATAAAGCAGGAATTCTACGGTAGCCGCGTTTCCATTACCCTTCAAATTGCGCAAATTGAAATTGCAAATTAAAAATGCGTCCAATGGAAACACGTCAACTTCGCAAAAAGTCCCATTTATCGCAAAAAAAGTTTTTACGCTCACATGAGGTGGTTTTTCAGGCAATTCGAAAAATAAATATTTAGCAAAACTGCAATGGAAACAGTTTTTGCGCATTTACAGGTCAGCTGACGTAGATGACGCGGTGTCTTTGGACAGAATACGAGACAGAGTTATTTATTAAATTCATAAAAGACGGAAGAATTACAGGAATAATGGATTCTAAACCTCAAAGAAATGCCACAATCAAGAGCTTGAAGCAGATATGAGTGAGAAACACCTCATATGTGCCGCTCTCAGGTATAAGGGTCTTTCCTTGCCATTAATGATTGGATAACACACATCCGTCTCCTTAATAATGGCCAGTGCGGTGGCTGAGATATACATAAACCTACCAACGTCCGTTGCTATGATCTTTGGAATGACTTATCACGAGAGGTTTTAGTCGCATAACATCGGTTAATGGGAACGCCGTCATTTAGCAATAGTTTTTTGTCGACATTTAGAAGAAAAAAAAGAAAAGAAAAAAAGTTTTGCGCAAATATGAAATGGAAACGCGCCTAGTGAGGCCTATTACAGGCATTTCACTCTCTGGCCTGGGATGTTTTCGTTTCATTCCCGTGTGTCTCCCTGACTGTAGTGTACTGATTAGCCGACATGACTGATGAGTACTGATCCAGTACAGTGTGAAAGAGCTCATTCTGATCACAAGATCAGAGATTAACCACCAGTTTGCAGTCAGCACTGACACGACAGACCTGAATAGATGAATTAGTTCTGATCAAAACAACAGAAGTGTCATCCCACAAAATATCTTAAGCACCATAAAGAATACCGGATTTTAATTAGAACCCTTCTTTTCATTGTAAACTTCATTGAGTTGCTTATTTGTAATGCGTTAATCTAATGCGGCCAGATAAGCTTACTGCTTCTGTTGCTTTACTTCTTAACTGGGAAGAAAATGAGTTATGTTTCCTGTTTCCAAGAAGAAGGGGAAAAAAAATACATGGGTCTGGAATTTCCAATTAATTCCATTACCGTTCCCATAAAGATGATCTATTGATTCATCAGCAAAGTAAAGGTCATTATCAAGAAAATCATCACAATAACTGTGCTAATACTTAAGGTTAGTGAACTATTCATTTATATTAAAACCACTCCACTTTTAGACATGAATGATACCTTAAAGGAGTACTTTAACTTCACGACTGGAAAAAAGGGCTTTTAATAAAATTTGGCTGCCTATACACAGTAGAAAGGAGAAAACAATTGAAATCGGTGCTACATGACAAGAAAAAAAAATGAAGAAAAAAGGCTGTTGTCTTCACTTTTGCCAAATAGGTGGGAAAACTTCAACACCCATAATGCACTGGGCATGTTGCAGTCCAAGGCCACTCACAGTCTGCTACGCTTAACTAGAGTGCTTGACCAAAGTCAAATACTGCCTTGCTTTAGTAGCAAATACTTCTAAGCAAACTTTTAGTCATAATGGTGTCGACTTGTTATTGTTCCCTGGTGCAATAATTCAAAGAGTAAACTTTTAGTTATTAGTTACTTTTAGTTACTTTCAGTTTCCAGTGAAGGATCCAGCACATTTTAAGCAGTTGACCAGAGGGATGAGAACATCATAAAGATTAGCAAACACCAAAAATAGCCGATCAACCACATAGGAACACATTAAAAACCAATATGAACACTGTAGCAACCTGCATTGACCACCATCATAAATGTAAACATAGTTATTCAATTATAGCCATACCTTAAATTAAACTTAGAAATTATAATATTGATATAGAAAATAGGTATAGAAATGTTTTTTCCCAAATGTACCAAGAGAGAATATATGAAGAGTTCAGTGCCATCTGAAATTTTCTTCTAGAATGATCATTTTTATCAAGCTCGTATATTTAAGTTCAGTAATTTCACTTAAATGGCATTGAAAATTACCTATTAATTGTCATTTAAGTGAAATTATTGAACTTAAATATACGAGCTTGATAAAAATGATCATTCTAGAAGAAAAACTTCAGATGGCACTTAGAGGCTTTTGCATCTGAACTCTTCATATTCCCCTCCAAGACGGCTACAACCAATCCAGTTTAATACTAAACCGTACCCAGATGGCCACCTAAGAATCTTGAGCTTAACAGAACCACAATGGATTCTAAAATTCCACTGTCTATTAATTTTTATGCTCAGGCTCCTGCCGTGTGGGAGAATTCAACAGGACCATGTGAAAAACTGTTTTATGAATGTGGCAGGTCAAAATCTGTTACTCACGCTGGTCTGGGTGTCACACCAAGAATCTGACCCTGTACTCAGCAATTACGGTCTAGATGCCTGAAGGACGCTCCCTCTCATTAAGAAGTGTGTGTGACATAGAGACCCTATGGTCCGCATTTTACCTCATGTGACCTTCGTATGTGAAATCCATAACCATAATATGACTAGCACTGAATTTTAAGCGAAAAACACATAGTGGCCCCAAAACATATTTGCACATTTGAAATATCTGAATTTCATTGCATTAGAAATCAAAATCAAACCAATTGGCATCTGAAATCATGTCATAGATTTTCTCAGAACAAACTAGGGTAGCCATTTTAACAATAACCTTTAATCTAACTGACACCAAAATGATTTTTAGTGGATATAAGAAGTTCAGTGACACAGATTTGTATTTTTTGCCAGTTAGAAAGTAAACCTGAATCAGTATCAATCAATTTAGAATGATTTGGAAAGGGGTTCAGTTAGGGCCAAGTTTAAGGGCTTGTAATGTACACCGTTTTCAATATCAACCTATCATTTCGCTCTGCTGTATATGGTTAGGGTTTTATTTTAACACTGATTGTTTGATAAAAATGTTGCTGATGTTGATCCAGCAACATCCCAGCGACCAAGAAGATCACACAGGTGTCCAAGCCAAAATAACCATAACCACAAGTGTAGTCATCGCATTAACCACATCTATATAGACATGTTCCACTAACATTTGACTATCAAAAAGTGCCAAAATATTGTTTGTATTCATTTTGAACATTGATTTTATATTTTAAAACGTTCTTTATGTGAAATGTTTTGCTTAAAGTGTGCTTGTGACATGTTGCCACTTGGTATATTCGTTATCTCATGCAGTGACATTAAAACATTTTAAGTGACTTAAGTGTGCATCACACTGACATCACGCTCTCTGGCATCTCACATTCATAATTTCCATTTCACTTCCAGCCAACAAATCATGACACCCTCATTATGTTTCTCTCTGGGGTATAGAATGACAAGTTGACTAACTCTTTCTGGACCTTTTAGGGCTGAAGCTGTTATATTCAGGTCACAGACACACATTCATCATCATATGAAAGAACAGGTGAGTAAGTTAAAACTTTACCTTCGATATGATTAACGGCTCGTCGTGTTCAAGCCCACCTTTGAGCGTGAAGCCCCAAGGCGCTCCACCCTGCAACTGAGCCTCGACGAACACAAACTTTCCCTTTTGGATCACGGCACTGCGGCTCCCTGGAAAACTATTATCCATCGCTGGAATGTTGGGGAAAAGAATGGACGAGGACGTCTCTTAGTTACTCAGTCAACCAATAAACTCCGCTAGGAACACGGCCAAGGATGTCCTAGATGTTTCTTCTTCTCAGTCAAAACTTCAACGAAATGATGGGTCATTTCCTCGAATTACTTCATTTGGGATCGCAACATAACAATCCTGTTTCTAGCACCTACCTTACATCCCTACCTGATCCCTAGACAGATGAAGGAACGACACGAAAACTTTTCCAGCCTTTCAAAAAAAATGTGCATTTGCAAATCAAATAAGCAGGCAAATTTGATTTTGTGTACCACTTTTCCAGGCAGTGGTCTCTCTTTTAAACCCCGTTTGTCAGCCCTTGCTCGCTTCCGACTTCATTTTTACATCACAATAGAATTTGATTCATTTCACTGCGTCCGCAGAAAGACTGAGCGCTCGCGCGCGCCGAGATTCCCCTCAGCGAGTCCTGTCAGAAAGAAAAAAGCTCCTTTACGAGTTTCCAAAATCTTCCATTCCGTGCGAACCCGCGTTTCCGCTTTTAAAGTACATAGTCTTTAAGTTTTATTTTCTTGTTGATGCGCTGAAACTCTCCCAGCCATGGATGAGGGAGTCTGTGGTCGACCCCCCCACCACCAAACTCCACAGTTCATCGGAATGGTTATGCGCATGCGCGAACTCTCCAAACCGCTCTACCACAGTGAACTAATACAACAGCTCTCGAAATCACATACTAGCAGTGCCTCTGACCGAAACTGGGTGACATAATCTAGTCAAATCACCACCTTGTCCTCCCACATCATGCACCGAAGACATAGACACGATTTTAACAAGTTTGGTAAAGTCATTCAATTCAGTAGAATTCAAGCATTCTACTTTCTGTCATGGTGCTTATTGGATCAAAACACAGTATACGAAGGGAACATTTAAAGAGCTGGGTGGATACATTTGACTGAAGTCCTTACCAGCAGTTTAGTTGCTCAAGGGACTGGATATCGAGTTCTTGCCTCAAATAATCTTGGATATTTAGGTTAGATATTTCTTTCCTCCCAGTAGCTTTTAAGGTTCTGTAGGCGATTTGTATTAAATACCATTTTTAAATTGTCCTTGTTACCTGACATATGTCACTAATAAGTGTCTCTTATATCACCTGTTTCTGTGATAGCCATAGACTCGGTCTGTAAACAGCAAACTAGTCACAGTCAGAGCACCGGGCGCCGTTTTTTACCCAATCACAAACGCCCTCTGCCTGTCAATCACTGACATGAGCTTTGTAAGATTTTTGTGGGCGGGGTTTTGAAAAATGTGTGTAGTTGATCAATCATGGCGTCATTTTGTAGGCCATTTTCAATACGTTTTTAGGGTAGCAGTAGCAGTAGCACTAGCAGTTTTGCATTCATTCTTATAAAGGCTTGTGCTTAACATTAGTCAAAGAGGCTTTCATGTTTTGTTCTACCTAAACTACGCACACATAGCTATTCCTCAAATGTGACCCTGGACAACAAAACCAGTCACATGGGTAAATTATCTGAAATTGATACATCATCTGAAAGCTGAATAAATAAGCTTTCTATTGATGTGTGGTTTGTTAGGATAGGGTGATATTTGTCTAAGATACAATTATTATCTGGAATCCGAGGGTGCAAAAATATCGAAACATTGAGAAAATCGCCTTTAAAGTTGTGCATTTATGTTCGTGATTGTGCTGCATTCACTCACAAAAATAAATATTTTATATATTTACGGTAGGAAATTTACAAAATATCTTCACATGATCTTTACTTAATATCCTTTGACCCGCACAATGCATTGTTGGCTTTTGCCACAAATATACCTGTGCTACTTGTGACTGGTTTTGTGATCCAGGGTCACAAAGGTTTTGTGACCTTAAAAAATTCACATTTGAGGTAGGCCTATGTGTGTAATTTATGTTGTAGGGGGGAAAATGTTTGTGTTAATCATAAATCAAACTGCTAATCTAAAAACCAAAGTTCCTTTCATTCTGTCCACTCGGCGGCCATATTTCCAACGCCTCCAGGCAGCTATTTCGGGCATCCAAGACCAAGTCCTGTCTGTTTGAATGTGGTTAATCCTGAACTTTCAAAAACTGCTTGCCGAACTCACAATTACAGTAAATAAATGTTTCAAATCAGCAACAAAACCTGACATGAACTGGCCCATAAATGACCATTAATGTCTATATTAGTTCGCTTATGTATTAGTAGCGTGCATACGATTAGGATGATAGCTTTTAGTTTATACAGGCATTTGCAATTACCCACATGTATTCAAAATCATCTTTAATGTAATTATGTGTTAAATTAAGAGTTAAACGTCTAAAGATTTCAGTTATAAAAAGAATGTAATGTTCAATTATTCACTAAATAGGCTATTATTATTAATCAACAGTTTATCAAGTGAAATCATTAGCCTAACTGATAGTTGATGAAGACCCAATTTCGAGGGAGGACCCGATTTGACACAGGCTCCTGGCTTTAGGGAACAGCTTTATTCATTGCTAACTCTGGCTGCATTAACGAAATGTCTTAAATCATTTGCTGCACATTAAAAATAATAATAAAAAAGTACTTTGCACTTTGTACTTTTAAATAGCCAATAAAATAGTCTGACTTGTGGTTTAAAAGTTGAAGATATAGCTGATACTTTGTCTTTATTAAAACTGATTCAGATTTTCAAACTGATACAGAGAGTTTTATTCAAATTGATGTTGACATTGTTCAGTAGAAACAGCTGGAGAACTGTTTAAAAGTAAAATATGTCCCTTCTGGCCAACCCTTACCTGTTAATCATCACCTCAACCTGTTTTTACTTGTCTCTATACCAGCAGCTGCAAGGCCCGACCTCTATTGTAAATTAAATTACACTCCCGTGGGGCAAGGTTTAGCCTACTCATACAAAATTTTGGCCTTCTTAAGAGTATTGAGTGAAATTTGATTATTTGCAGGTATTCAACATTAAAAGCATGATCAGTTTTGTTTTTGGGGTGTTGCAGGGTCCGACTCTCTTCACTGGCAGCATGTTCCTCAAGAAAAACATTTATTTTCTTTAAATGAAAGACCATTTAAGGAAAATCTACCTGTGCTGGTCCACTTTAACTTAAAAAAATGCAAAAATGGCGAACCTAAAATGAGCTGAACTTGATCTAAATGTGTCTTTTTCAGCCTTCGTGCAATGAACACAATATGATGTGAGAGCCTCTGGTTATTTTAAGTATATGATTGTGTGTTTTTTTTCCCTGAAAGAATTAAAGTTTACTTCAAAACACATAAGTGGGAAAAAAATCTGTCTCTGAGTGGTTTTTAAGTAAAACATTTCCCTGTACCTCTTTCATGATCACTGAAAGCTCCAAAGGTGCCTTTCATCATTACAATAGCACACCTGCGGCTAGTAGAACAGGTGTGGCCACTGCGCTCAGCCTCAAGACACATCTGAACATGTTTACCAATGACATCATACCTATTAGGTCATTTCCTGATTTATTACAGAACTGGGGAGATTGTAACGGGGAAAAACAAACAAACAAAAAAAAAACTTTGTACATTAAGTTCTTCAACGCAAGCACACATAGATGATCATGCTAGATTTTTGCAGTGTAACTCGCATAAAACATTTTCGTGGCCTTTCTTAAAGGCTTTATTTACCCAAAAATAAAAATTCTGTCATTAATTACTCACCCTCATGTCGTTCCAAACCCGTAAGACTTTCGTTCATCTTCGGAACACAAATGAAGATATTTTTGATGAAATCTGAGAGCTTTCTGTCCCTCCATTGGCAGCTACGCAACTACCACTTTGACGCTTTAAAGAGTTCATAAAGAGATCGTAAAACTGATCAACTGAGCGGTTTAGTCCAAATTTTCTGAAGTGACACGGTCACTTTATATGATGAACAGATTGAATTTGGTCTTTTATTCACATATAAACATTGATCAGCAAACATGAACAGAAGCTCAACCGAACCTGCATGACGCACAAAAACAAACTCTTACTGAAGCTCAAATGTGCTGCGTAACACGAGAATGACCCTAATTGGTTCTGAATACAAATTCAATCTGTTCATCATATGAAACGACAGTGTCTTCAGAAAATTTGGACTAAACCGCTAAATTAATATGGATTAGTTTTATGATCTCTTTATGAGCTTTTTGAAGCGTCAGAGTATAGTCATCTTTTCATCAAAAAGATCTTCATTTGTATTCTAAAGATGAACGAAAGTCTTACAGGTTTGGAACGACATGAGGTTGAGTAATTAATGACAGAATTGTCTTTTTAGGGTGAACTAACCCTTTAATATAAATGCCATTAGTGATAATGTTTTGACAGTAAACAGCCTAAAGGCATGTTATTATTTTCCCATAATTAAAATGCAAAATTCTGAATCATTTCCTACATTGAATGGGACCTCCCCGTGTATCTAATTAGTTTATTCAGATACTAATAATTAGGCCTACATTATGCAAGAGCACCACTTTACCAAAAAAAAAAAAAAAAAAACCTTTAGACTATTGCACTTATTAAAAGTAAACCCAAAAATGTTATCTGATTAGAATTGAATTTTGAACTAATAAATAGAATAAAATGTTATCTTAAAGATTAAACACGAACATTCTCCTAGACCTAGACTGTAGGCCTACTGTACATGAACCCTTGGTCTCATTTGGAGGAAGAGGAGGTTTGAGTTGCCGCATACAACAGGAAAAACATTATGAGTGTTAGAACATACTGAGACCTCAAGAGGGCGCTAAACACACACGTAGAACACTAATTCATTCCAGTTTTGCACTCTAAAGAGATTTAATAATTGCAGGTTGAAGCATCTTCCATGAGCCAGCACACCATAGTTTCAGTCCTCTTATCAAAAACGTGTTCACTGAAAAACGTGAACACGCACAGAGTTTAATTCAAAATCTGGACTGACCTATAAATGTCTGGGTGGTCTCTTTACACTGTCTAATTTGAAAAGAAACATGTTTTCTAAATGTTTAAAGTGCATAATTAAATTGGGCTTTGATGTTTAATTTGATTAAGATGTTTATGAGTGTGAATAATAAACAGTGGCGCTACAGCAGACTGCTTGTTTTTCCTGTATTTATATAATGCACACAACGTTTGCATGCTGAGAAGTGCTGAGAGTTTGCCAGTAAAATAGCATCAGTGTTCAAAAATAAAAGCCATTTCGTAGACACGGTATCGTCTTTCAGTGCCACAATAAACAGTATAACAAACAAATACACACACTTATCCTTATTAAACATGCATACATATCTCATGTGTATATACATACGTGAGTAATTATACACATAAAGAGAGAGAGTTGAAATAAGTGGATAGACCTCCTCTCTCTTCTTCATATGTGCATGGCATATACACAAAAGTTTGGAATAATTAAGATTTTTTAATGTTTTTGAAAGAAGTATCTAATGATCACCAAGGCTGCATTTATTTGATAAAAAAAAAAAAAAAACATTAAAAATAGTATTATTGTGAAATACTATTTCAATTTAAATGTTATGTGAATATATTGTAAAATGTAATTTCCTGTGGTCAAAGCTGAATTTTCAGCAGCATTACTTTATTACATGCGGAAGCGTATTGCATTCACTTGAGGAAAAATAATCTACTCTGTTTTTATGAATTAACGAGTTAATTATCTCAGAATTATGAGATAATTTTTCATGAATAAAAAGTTTTTGCTCTGTTTTTCGGAATTAATGACTTAATTATCTCAAAATTATGAGATACATTTTTCTTGAAATAAAATGTATTTGCTCTGTTTTTCTGAATTATTGAGTTAATTATCTCATAATTCTGAGATAATTAACTCAATAATTCAGAAAAACAGAGCAAAAACTTCTATTCATTAAAAATTATCTCGTAATTCTGAGATAATTAACTCGTTAATTCAGAAAAACAGAACAAAATATTTTTTTATGAAAAATGATCTCATAATTCTGAGATAATTAACTCAATAATTCAGAAAAACAGAGCAAATACATTTTATTTCAAGAAAAATTATCTCATAATTTTGTGATAATTAAGTCATTAATTCAGAAAAACTGAGCAAAAACTTTTTATTCATGAAAAATTATCTCGTAATTCTGAGATAATTAACTCGTTAATTCATAAAAACAGAGTAGATTATTTTTCCTCAAGTGAATGCAATACGCTTCCGTAATACATGATCCTTCAGAAATCATTATAATATGCTGATTTGCTGCACAAGAAACATTTCTGATTATTTAATAATTTAAATAATCGAATAATTTATCTGATTATTAATATTGAAAACAGTTGTGCTGCTTCATATTTTTGCAGAAATTGTGATACCATTCAAAAGTTTTAAAGAAATGAACACTTGCTTTATAATTGATAATTATTCAACAATAATCGAGCAACAACTTGTATGATGTGACACTAAAGACTAGAGTAATGATGCTGAAAATTCAGCTTTGCCATCACAAAAGAAAATCACATTTAAAAATATATTTAAAAAAAGTTTTTATTTTTATTTTTTACAATATTACTGTTTTTAATGTATTTTTGATCAAATAAATGCTGCCTTGGTGAGCAGAAGAGACTTGACCTGCATGAGAAAAAACAATCTGCACATGTGGATTTGTGGCCTTTACCCAGATTTGGATCTGCATGTAAACACCGTTATTCAGTGTGTGTAAGCGAGCATGCTGTTTGCTTTCACATCAAAACGAGAGGAAAACAAGATCCTTTCAAATCAAACGGTTTTCTTGTGTCGTCAGGTTTATTGATTAAGCTGATTGCTTTATAATTATCAGCTTGCAGACACAATCAGTGACAAACCCATTGCGGCCAATCACATGGTATAGTTTCAGTGTTCACGTGATCACAGTGTGCTCAATGAGTCCTTACTCAACAAACCCTCCTGAAACCCATCAAGTCAATGAACTTGCTTGCAGTGAAATGATGAAATAGCTGTACATCTTTTTTTTTTTTTTTTTTTTACTTGGAAATTGCTTCAACGTACCAGATTCTAGTGCATCAATAATGAAATAAGGTATCAAAACTTAAGTAGTCTACATTTTTGCATGGAAGTTCTGCACTCTAAAGTGGTGGTGATGGTAAAAAAAAAACGTGCTGGAATTACATAATTAAAGATACATTTTGCAGTGTAATCTTCTCCCTTTATTGAATAAATGGAGCAGATATAGCTCACTAAAGGCCGTCAGCGCTGTGGGCTTGCTATGTTATCCAGGCTATTTCTGTGGTCTGGCCTTTCATTCACATGCTATCCTTTTATAGCGGGGTCTGTTGAAGGGCAACAGCAGTCATGGGGCAGTATGAGAGAGAGATATGTTTTATTAATAGTCTCAAGTGCAGAGATTTCCATTAAAGCCAGTAATGCTTGAGTGTGTGAGTTTCTGTATTGGAGGCACATCAATTTTAATGTGTGTGTGTTTGTAATTGGGGATAAGCATAAGGGTGATGTAGTTACGGATGTCTTGAAGCAGGCATATCTGAATTAACACAAATTAGACTTGAGAGCTACAATGGAAGTGTTTTAGCAAATAATAATGTCATTGTTAATGGGGCTATGTAAGAATTTCATGTATTCATCATATTTTTGTTGCCAACAGTTTGTAACAACTTAAAAAATGAGACCTTCCCTGACTTCCTAAGTTGTCTAAAGCCTATACTGATTTTCATGTGAAGGACTCGGGACGATTTTGTCAGGAAAATCAAAAGGAGGTGACGTTTATCCTCGCTCCTGAGAGCCTCTCTTCCGTTCAATGACAATCGAAATGTTTCTACAATGTTCAGGATAATGCAGAGAGAGCTGTTCTGTACTATGTAATGTCAATGTGTCATGCAAAGAAAAGGGATTCATTCAAACTATAGTCTCACATAGCCACTATAGTCTCTTTAGTTTCAAATATACTTAATCATACTATCATAAGTGTCATTTTAATGACCTCTTCTGTCGACATGACGCCTGTGAATCACACATCTAGTGCAGACATATCCATATCTCTATGATCAGATACTGCTGCTTTCTCACCGCTGTCATTATTGTTGAGTTTATTTTGTAATTGTGAGGAAATATTTTTTTATCTAAACATGCTTTCAGCATTGTGGACGGCATCTGGATGTTTGTTAACAGTATATCGCTGCAATTTATTTCCAAATTATTTTTACCCTAAGCGAAGAACAAAAAAGAACGTTTATATAATATAAGAATATCAAGGGTTTCTGAATTCTTGTATAGCCCTTTTATGGCCTGTATCATTTTAAATTAGCTATAATATTTCCAGTAGTTTTCTAAAGTGTACTTCTTTTTCACAATGGGAGGGTCAATAAATAATAACAGAAGTTCTGGAGTAAACTGTTCCTTTAAACAGTTTTAGTGTTGTGTTGACACCCAGTGCACTTGCTGCAGGGACAGTTCCCCTGGAGCCCAAGGGCACAGTGGGGATTAGGTAACTGAGCAACTCTTCAGTTCATGAATCAACCTTTAGCAGGGTTAGAACGGAGGACCTTTGGGATACAAGGCAGGATTGTTATCCCCTAATTCATCACCAGGCCTATGATAAGATAGACCTAACTATGTCACATAACCATTCAAACATTTTATGTAAGATTTAGTTTTTTTAATGAGTCATTTTATTCAGCAAGGAGGATGCATTAAATTGATCAAAAGTGACAGTAAATATAGTATATTTTAAAATTAATGCTGTTCTTATGAACATTAGATCCTAAATCCTGAAACATTATAATAAGAAATGTTGAGCAGCAAATCTAGAATGATTTCTGAAGGATCATGTGCCACTGAAAACTGGAGTAATGATGCTGAAAATTCAGCTTTGATCACAGGAATAAATTACATTTTAATATATATCCAAATACAAAACAATTAAATTGTAATAATATTTCACAATTTTATTGTTTTTGCTGTATAAAAAAAAAAAAAAAAATGCAGTTGATGAGCAGAAGAGATGTCTTTTAATGACATTTAAGTGAGCGATGTGTAAATACTCAAACACAGCCCATAAATCATCTGTGGCTCAAGGTGATCAAGCCCTATACCAGAGATGTATACATAGGTCAGAGGTCAAACCCTGCAACACAACCTGCACCTTTGCATAGCTCTAAAATGTCATACCTTGTCATATGATACATAAACTCCCCTTTGGCTGTAGCGTATTTGAGTAAGTCCCTTCTCTCTGGTGTCAATTGGCTGTAAATTTGTTTGTCATAGAAACTCAGGGGAATATAGTGAAGCCTGAAGGGTGTAAATGAGATTTCTATTAAAAGCAATAGCAACTCTTTTTGCTTAACACACACACTTTAACACCTTTAAAATAAACACACTCTAGAGTATCTGAACTGCATCAACAGAATAATGCAAACTATATTCAAACTCCCCTAATACATAAATTAATACAGATACTATACGCACTCCTTACAAAAAGTGTCATTACCGTACAATTTACCATGGAAAATGTTTTGGACGCTCCGGTAATACCACAGATTTTTTTAAGTCCCGTATAGTGCTTTTTAAGCACCATTGATGAATATGAATATGGCGATCAAACAGTGCCATGGTATTACAGTTTTTGTAATGGTCAATGTAAACCATCACACCTGATTTTAATACAATATTGTATGCAATGCTTGATATGCAATATTGTATGCAATCTATTCTGTGCTTTGAACTAAACATTTTGCATCATGGCTCTTGCTATTGTCTATTTAGCATCATGACTGGAACACTATTGACCAATCAGCATCCCATTTTCAGTGCCCATTTTAAAATGTGCATTGAGTCAAACTTAGTTATCCAAAAAAAAAAAAAAAAAAAAAAAGACCCCAAGAAGCTTAAACTATAGCCTTGAGTAGTTTGCTGGTCTTCCAGTGTCTAACCCAAAAATTAGACCAGTCTGACCAGTGAAAACAAACTTGGCAGCAAACTATGGGCACTTTAAGCTTTTCTTCTGAAAAGATAAACTAGGTCATCGAAAGCTAAACCTGTTTTAGACTAGAGTCAGAAGTCCGTTCTCTCCGAGGAGGGCTGGGATATTCAGAGATGACCCCCTTTCTATCTCTGTCTGGAGCCTCTTCAAAACTCCATTAAGATGACTTAGTGTATTTACTGTCGCAAGGCAGTTTATAAGTTGTTCAACAAAGAATCCTGAAAAACTTTAACAAACATATGAAGCAGCACAACTGTTTTCAACATTGATAATAACCAGAAATGTTTCTTGAGCAGCAAATCAGCATATTAGAATGATTTCTGAAGGATCATGTGACACTGAAGACTGGAGTAATGATGCTGAAAATTCAGCTTTGCATCACAGGAATAAATTACATTTTACAGTATATTCACATAGAAAACGGTTATTTTAAATCGAAATAATATTTCACAATATTTCTCTTTTTACTAGGGCTGTGAAAAGATTAATCGCGATAAATCTTTTCACAGCCCTAGTTTTTACTGTATTTTTGATCAAATAAATAAAGCCTTGGTGAGCAGTAGAGACCTTTTTTTTTTTCTTTTTTTTAAACAATAACAATCTTACTGACCCCAAACTGAACAGTTCAGATGTTTAAGATTTCTAGACTGCATTGCATTTGCTTTGACTGGCATTGTAAGCCAACTGGTTTTCATTTTTTAGGCCCTGTTATCTCTCTTTTCTAAGTATGTCAGTTTTCTGACCTTAAATTACTTCTCTTTTGGTCAAATTAATCATTTACAGGTCTTTGGTGCACTGGCAAACTCCTCTAGATCTGTTTCTATGTCACACACACACACATGCATAGCAAATTCTCTGAGGGGAAAAAAAGAATACAAGGAATGAAATGATGTCATGAAGAAGAATATGAAATCTTGCATTGCATATAGAATGTTCCATCACATCCGACTCAAACTTCCTTTGAACCCATAAATGTTTCATGATCCTGTCCGAGGCCAAAGTCACTGTGTGTTTGGGGAGTAAAACAGCAAATAGTGCTGCAGTCGACTGAAGCAAATAAGCTCTGCAATATAACACAGTCAGTGAAGAGGACATGATTCATTTCCCTTTCATTTTCATTAGGAAAGCAACGCTGAGTTTGTGATTATGGTAGTTTATCATATTGTCCGCACGTCAAGGACGCCAAGAATCATTCGCATTCAAGCCCAACTGTATGTTCAAGACTTGGCCAAGAAAGTATTGACTTGAGCAAGTTTTGACAATTGTGTCGTGCTTCTGTAATCATCTCTTCGACTTGTGCTGGGAAGATAAACACAATTTAATCCAAAAGGAAGATTAGTGTTCCAGTTTACAATTTTAATTATTTTGGTCATGATCTTTACCCTAAGCCATGATGGTTTTGTAAAAGGCTCAGGTAGTGTTTGGGATGTGCTGGAGGAGACTTTACAGAGTGCCGGACTCTCGCATTGACAATACAAGATCTTGACCAAAAAATGTGTGTGCCTCTTGATGGAAATATATGTTGTGATGTTATTTCCATCAAGAGGTGCATCAGTGTTTGGTCAAGATCTTGTATTGTCAATGCAAGAGTCCAGCACTCTGTAAAGTCTCCTCCAGCACATCCCAAACACTTTCAGTGAGTTTAAGATCTGAAAATTTCATGTGTGAAAATGATTCTTCATGCTCCTCACAACCATTCTTTCACAGTTTGAGTCTGATGAATCTCCATCAGTTAGGGTTAGAAGAACTGTTGCCAAACATATAACATGCAGAAACATCATAATCACTGCAATAATGATCCAATCATAGACTCTTAAATATTTTCCTATTTCAAATCAAACTTTTCAAATATTTTTTTTATATATATATATATATAACAGTATTTTCCTGTGTAAAAAAATGTCAAATACAGTGAGCAACAAATTGTTAATATAATCATTTACTTTATTGAATTAAGTCATTTGCTGAGTGACATTTACTGATTGACAGTTAAACATACGTTTAATGGTCAGAAACAGTATTACACCTGAATTTCACAGAAAAACAAAAACAGCCAACAGACACATAAACATGTTTAGTCAAAAGAGTAAGCAGCAAAGGTTATTCATTTTAAGGCAGTCGTTGTGAAACAATAAAAATATATTAACTTTTTGTATTTTTTTTTTAAATTCATTGCTACCTAAAATAAAAATGCATAAAATCTCTGTAAGGACTAGAGTGTTTTACATGCAGTTGACAGTGATGGCAAACAAAAATAGAATCAAAGGTACAGCAGCCGTTTAGCTTGTGATTTAGACTAGAGAATGGCTGTATGCAAACAGTCCAGGCTGGGATTAGGAAAGAGTAAGCTGATTTTTATGTCAGCATTTAACATATTAGAGTCAGAGTATAAAGGATGCCAAACTGCTACAAAGAAAACCGTGATTTTTGGCTGGTCGATGTTCTGCATTGCTCAAGCAGTTCACAAAGCATTCAAAGCATACTGGACAATCATATCACAGGCCTGAAAGATACTCTATGCAAGTAAGTTAACGCTAAAGTTTCTAGCAATTCTAGCTAAAAAGTGTTCTGAAATGTGTCCGCCAATTAAAAATGCAGTGTAACTACACTGTTCTCAGTGTCACCACAAGGGGCGCTATAGCTGGCATTAGTGCAAATGGACTTCTTCTGCATTCAGTTTTCTCTTTTAGATCAAATACTGTCGAGACAGAGCAACACACTTTAAAAATAAAGGTTCCAAAAGGGGGTTTTCACAGCGAAACCTTTCCGGGGATCAGTTCTTAAAATAACAATTTTTTTTCTTAGAGTGAAGAAATGCAGAATAACTACATGTTGTATTCTCACGCTGCTTCCGAAATCATTCTGCATAGTATGAATGTCATGTTGTTACAGTCAGTTGACCTACCAGGTCGCTTCACTGCCATTCATAAATCCTCTCCCGTGGCCTCATGGGATAGTAAAGTGTCGAATGCAGACTTCAGAATCTCGCCGGAATTACATTTACATTTATGCATTTGGTAGATGCTTTTATCCAAAGCGACTTACATTGCATTCCAAAGTACACATTTTTACGTTTTTATTAAGTTTTTGCTTTCCCTGGGAATCGAACCCATGACCTTGGTGTTGCACGCGCCAACGCTCTACTGTTTGAGCTGCAGGGAAGCCTGTTTAGGAGTATTAGTAAGTCATCCGGGGACTTTTCACCCAATGTTTTTCCCATACTATGCATTCGGACATACTACACTCTGTTGGCGTACTGTTTTTCGCATACTATATAGTAGGGAAGTATTCGATTTCGGACACAGTGTCAGGGTCGCCACAAGGGGTGTTAAAGCTGGAAATTAGCACTTATTGACTTCTTCAGCATTCAGTTTTCTCTTTTAGATTAACACTTAACAAGGTTACATTAGTCAAAGTCAACAAGTGCATAGCTAGAAACCTGAATAACAAATTCAGTAATATTTGAAGCAAACTCCACCTGAGAACTGAGGTTTCTTATATGTGCACTAAGACTGCATATTTGCACCAAACATTCATTCATTCATTCAACCAGGCATCTGAGCACTTGCATAGAGTATGTTTCCAGCCTAAAGTTAAATATAAGAGTGAGATCATGAGAAGATCAGTGTGATTGTTGCAACATTAAAGATTAGAATAACACTGCACACACAAAACATTCTCAGAATGGAGACGCACTTCAAAAAAGATGTTTCAGCCTCTGGAAGCATTAGGATTTTTCCCTTATGCATGAAGGAATTTTTTGTGGATTTTCTCAATTTTGGTACACCGCTGTTACAGGATTATAGTTTTCAGTACAGTTGGATATAATCAACACACATATCATTTATTGACGTAAAAAAATGCATATTTGAAATGTTATAATATTATTGCTATAGTAACAGTTCCACAGCCTCATGCTTTATTAAAACAATTCATTAATAATCAATAACATTATAATATAATCTTACATACTGTAGTGGATTTCAATAATGCACTAAGGATTATTATTGCTGTATAGAGTTGGAAGAAGATAGTATGGCTGCACGATTTTTATTTGGGGGGGGGGGGGGGGCGACGACGACTAATTGCTATATTTGATATAATTTGCGATTGTGACTTAAAATGTAATTAAAAAAAATTCAGGGATGCTGTGCTTGTTAGTAGGACTGCACAATTTGGCCAGAATTGTATGATTTTATCTCAATATTGCTACATAACAATAATAATACTAGAATTATTATTATTACTAAATAAAATTATAAAACATACTAATTAAAACAATAAGAAATTAGAGTATTTAGATAAAATTTTACAACTGTAAAATTACAATACTGATATTTATGGCTGTCCTAATTATTTTTTTTAAAAACATTAAACCAATCATTTATTTTGACGGATCCCCTCAAAGTTTGTCTTTTGTTGAAAAGCGTTTCTCATCACAAGTATGGTAAGACTGGCGCATGTTGCGTTCCCAAATACATGTTAAAGCGACCCAAACTCAGAGCAGATGCAGAGATGGAGATCATGTGGAGCAGCCATATTGCGGTCATACTGTGATTTCATATTTTATATTTTTTTATTAATCGTGCAGCCATACAATCTTAAAAATAAAGGTTCTAAAGGGTGGTTTTTGCAGCAATGCCATAGAAGAACCATTCTGGGTTCCTCAAAGAACCTTTTGATGAACATTTTTATTTTTTATTTTTATTAGTGCAAAGAACATAATGGAAAGGTTCCATGGATGTTAAGGGTGCTTCATGGAACCATAGATGCCATTAAAGAACCTTTATTTTTAAGAGTGTAGTAGATAATCACCTCTGAGTTCAGCAACATCCCCAGTACTTGTCAAGATAGACTTCTTCATCTTGGCTAGTTAGAAAGAGATAACGGTTTCCACACTCCTCCCAGCGAGAGATCCTTCCATCTTCCACCAGGACGAACTTCCACTCCACCTGGCTCTCCACGGGGAGGGTGATTGTGTTGGCCCAGAACCCGTCCTTGGCTCTGTGGAGTGGAACGAAACTCTCCCAGGCCCCCAACTCCTGCAGGCTCCCGGTAACAGCCACCAGCTGGCTAGGAGAGTACGTGATGTAGTGAATCCTGAAGGTTACGTTAACCACTTGCGCTAAAGGCGGAACAGTCGCTACTCTTTTATTCGCCGGTTCTTCGTCCTCTTTGGCTAAACCAGTCTTGACTTGGCCTTCTTTTTCCAGCTGCGTCTGTTTTTCTTCGGTGCTGGTTGCGGTTGGCGTAAGCCAGGGAAGATCTCTGAACTCTGATGCACCTACGATTAGCCACTCGTTATTGTCCATGATGGCGTCCATGATGCTGATCTCATTCTTTTCATGATTCTCCTCAATTGACGCATTTTCTTCATTGGTTTTCTTCTCACCAGACTCGCGTGAGAGGCTCACCTGTGTTGAAGACCCAACGAGGAAGGTATTATCAGTGTGGAAACCCAAGTAGTTGTGGAAGTCAAACCTGTTGCTGTGGTTCACCATAGTCTTATTGTCATAGCAACAGCAATCGAAGTTATTTGTTCGTGGAAAACGGCAGTCATGGTGATCTTCAAACTTCTTGCTGGCTTCCTCCACCGCTGACGACTTGTTGTTTTCCTCTAATCGGATCTCACCAGGATTGGATTGTTTAACCGCTTGGTCTGAAGAAGTGACTTGATGATGTCTCTGATAAATGAACTCCTGAGCGCTTTCAGTTTCAGATGGTTCATCGGTGTCTGCACTCAGTCCCGTCTCAGATTTGTCGAGATATTCCGCAATTTCCTCACTCTGGCAATCTAACTGCGTCGATCGCACACTCACATCAGCCACAACCTCATGTCCACCATCATCATCCTCATGCTGAATATGATCCTCACATTCTGTGTTTTCATCAGGATCCATTTCTACCCACTGATCCAGATCGGAATCCGTTTTGTCTCGCATTTCAGGTTCTAAGTCTGTCAGAAGCTCATCTGTAATCTCCTCCAAGTCCTTGAGAGTGCTTTCATTCAGGTCTTTCTCTGATATCTCAGTGGGAAGGAGCATGTTGTCTGTGTCTGAGAGGTTACCGGATTCGCTGCAACGCTTCCCATCCTGACATTCACCTAAAAAGAGAACGAAAATGCATTAGCCGCGTCACATGTGCTTTCAACTGATCAAAAATTTATATGGGAATTCTTTTAGGAAAGAATCTCTTCTCACTCTTTCCATCTTTTTTACTCAAAATGTTATATTGTGGTTGTTGAACACAATTTTTGTAAGTGAAAAATGATTGGTTAATGGGAAAAGTGCACGTCAAAGTAGTCAATGTCAATATGACCTTTGGCTAGAAGTAGGTTACTTACTGATAGACCTTGCACAATGTTTAATCATCTATTAATAAATCAATCGAAATTCCTCAGTAATCGAGCAACAATGTAACCGAGCAAATGTCAAACATTTGTAAAGTCACAGCTAAAAAACATGACATGCGAATGCTAGAGCACTGAAAACAACGATTCATATCAGTGGGAATGAGCTTGTGACTTCAGAACTTGGTGTATTAACTAGATTTGCATTTCTAGAAAGAAATACCATTGCTTACAGTGAGAGTGCTCTTACAAAAGAGTGCTGTTTAAGTTTACCTTTCAGGCTTTGGCTCTTTGAAATGAAATGCTGCATCAGAGCTGCTTTTAACTTTGCACTTTCTCATGACATTCAGTTCATCTTGTATTTTGGCAGCTGAACAAGAGAGTCACTGTCAAACTTTCAACAAGACTGTGGAATATCCTAGCCAGCAAAGGATGTTACGCAAACATTCGGACAAGCTTTTTTTTTTTTTTTTTTTTTACCTATGTATACTACAAGCAAAGGCAAAAATGATCAGGTTTTAGACATATTCAAGATATAGGCTTCTTTGCTAAAGAATAGTATAGGCCTAGATGATTTAATAAATGCAAGAAAGAAAAGACTAGTCACAAATCATTAAATAAATGCAAGAAAAAACATCTCATATTGACATCTTACAGTAGCCGAATTCAAAGAACACAAACCCCAGAGTTGCAGGTTTGCGGGAAGATACACAGTAGACAGATAGTAGCCCACCGTTCCAAAAATACCTGTCTGTAAAATGCTTTACATTTTTTTTGCATTTATTTGGTCAAAAATACAGCAAAAATAGTGCTACTTGTGAATTGCTAAATTTCAGCATCATTACTCCAGTCTCCAGTGTCACATGATCCTTCAGAAATCATTCTAATATGCTGATTTTCTGCTCAATAAATATTTCTTAAGATTATCAATGTTGTCAGCAGTTGTGCTGCTTGAAATTTTTGTGATTTTTTTTGTCTTAAAAATTACTGACCGCAAACCTTTAAATGGCCTAGTGTATATTTACACATTTTTGGTGATGAAAAAATAATTACTATTATTCTTTTTTTGTGCCTACCTGTGGTTTTATTGGAACATTTTAGACATAGCATGACATTTTTTTAATGTCATTAATTATTTATTAAAAACAGAAGCCTTAAAGCGTGACATCATATCCTGTTTGTTGCCGTGTCCAAAGAAATGTTGCATGCTCAAAGTAGAGTGTGACCTAGATTTAAGGCTAAAATTATTTCCAAACATGATTATATAACAATTAATAGCATAATCCATCTACAAAACCCCGCCCTCCACAATTTTTTTTATTATTTTTTTTAAAGAAAATGAGTAACGTTTCTGATTGGCTAAGTTTTCTGACCGGCCGCTCGCGCTGTTCGTTCGAGACAGCTTTTCGCCGTTTAACCGTCAATGGCTGTCACGTGTGATTTATTTTCCCATTACCGTGATATCTGACAGATAATAGTGATATTTTATGTGTGGTATCCCCCCTCCCAAAAAAAGTCTCACACATGTGCGCACCAATATTTAGCCTACTATGCTTCAACAATTGTCCGTTTTTACCTGTTGACTCGGTAGGTCGATCATCCCTCTCTCTTTTCCTCCTCCGAGCCGAGCTCGCTTCTTCTCCCGCCGTTTCGCTCCCGTTATTCTCGTCAGTCTTCCTGCGCTGACCTCTAAAGGATCGGTAAATGAAGAACGCGGCGCACACCGACAGCATGGCAATGATCCCCACGGCGACTACGGCACCGGAGCCGCCGATCAGATCCAGCAGGGAATGAATATCGCGCCGGTCCAGAGCAATCGGTTTGCTCTTCTTCATGGTCATGCTGTGGGTGCGAACTGAAAGCTTCAGTGTAGATGTAACCGTGCAGGTGTCGCGATCACTTCATCCTCGGCGCCGCGGGCGAAATGACCCTTTGATGCGGCAGAAGATGAAAAGAAGCCCCGCAATCAGGTGAACACACTGCCAATAGGCTCTCTCTCTCTCTCTCTCTCTCTCTCTCTCTCTCTCTCTCTCTCTCTCTCTCTCTCTCTCTCTCTCTCTCTCTCTCTCTATCTATTCAATTCAAATGAGCTTTACTGGCATTGGCCATTACATGAAGAAATTAAAATAATGATTATATAATACATAAACAAAATGTTAATAAATCAATAAAAAAATACAAGAATAATTTTTTATAAATCAGCAACAATAGTTTTATATACTTTAGTATATATGAATTTTCTTTTCATTTTATATTAATTAATCATTTCATATATATTGACATAAGTAATACACAGGCTATGATATTAAGTAGGCCTATATATATATATATATATATATATATATATATATATATATATACATATACACACACAGACATCTTTAATATATATATATATATATATATATATACATATACACACACAGACATCTTTAATATATATATATATATATATATATATATATATATATATACACACACACACACACACATTTATTTAGCCTTTCTTTTCTGCACCCCCCCCCTTTTTGTTTTGCCACCAAATTTCAAATATATTTTTATTTCTTTTCTTTAATTTCATAATTATTTTTGTTACATTTTGTTTTTGTATTTTTTTGGTATTCTTACTTTTGCGTATATTTTTTAATAATTTCTTTATATTTGTACTTTTATATATTATTTTGTTTGTTTTGATTCTACTTTTTTGTGCCAAATTTTTTCTCCATATATATATTCTTTTTACATTGCAGTTAATGGCTTCTGTAGTGTTACATCTAATATTGTTCAAACTATGCATTTGAATTAAATATATTTATGAATTGCAATTTTTATTATCAAGTTTTTTTTTTGTGGTAATTTTAGCAAAAAATGTAGAGCTACATCAGAGAAACACAGAACTCCAGCTCTGTCACTAATGTCACGGTCAGTGCTGCTGATACTTTGGGTCTTTTGCTCTGAATGGGACTAACTCAATTTAGTCAAAGTTCAGTTATTGATTAAACAGGGAACTCACTTTAGATTTGAATAAAGCAGCACAAACATTTCCGATAACCTCTGATAAGACTGTAGTTTGCTTTGGGTTTTTTGATTGAATAAAGAGACAAACACAAGACATTTTTAGCAACTCATGTGATTGCTGTAATAACAGGTGTTTAGTATTAATGTCATGTCAAATGCACAAGAGCAGATTTGAGCACAAACATATACATAAACGTAATAATCATTTGATCGTTGTCCACTTTGATGAAAACCATTTTTTACAGCAGTTTTTACTTTACCCTTTTGTTGACCTGCTGATTATTATCCATGAGGCTAATCAATAAGCACTGTCAATCATCATGAGGGTTTAAAGATGAAGATTGTCACTTGAAGCCAGTTTTGTTCAGTTGTTCAGCTTGTAGCTTCTATTTTCTGGTGACTTCTCTGATATATGATAAAACTTTACTACCAATAACAAATGCAATTAATACATCAATACTGTGACAATGTATACAACATAATTGCATTAAGGTGTTTGATGTCAAGCAGATGGCAGTGTTATTTTGGTAAAAATATAATCTGCTGCCCCCTGCTGATCAATGATGCTAAATACAGTTTTACACTTTATTTAAACCACTGTTAGTACAGTACAACAGTGCCAAAAGAAAATTATTATTATTATTTTGTAATATATCTTTTGAAGTTATTTTGAAGTTCTTTAGCATTACTCCAAACTTGATTTCAGAAATTGCCTTGTTTAGTAAAGTATACCAATTTATAAAACATTTATTTACATGTTACAGCCTCTTTCTCAGCTTTAGCAGAGGCCCGTCACAAAGGGATTTAATAGCACATCTTTTTGCAGTCCATGTGATTTGAGTAAATTTTGGAGAGCTTAATCAGGCCAATAAGACATTATTAACTGAATCTCTTCCTTTTTATTGTACAAAAATGTGACATTTCAAAGTAGGTGTGTTTGTGTGTGAGTCTCCTATTTACAGTTTTTTTTTCTTTTTCTTTTCTTTTAAAAACCATATAGACACTGGTTTATGGGTTTACAGTGGGGCTGTGGATATTTGGGTAGACAGAGAATCGACTTGATTCACCATCCATGGGTCTTCGATTCAAGAATTTTTTTTTTCTAATTCAGAACTATTCAATTTTAAATGATTCACAATCAAATTTGATGCCGATTCGATTAACTATTAGATTCTGCATTTTTAAAAAGTGCATTCACAGGATTATTTAAATGTTTCCCCTAATGTACTAGTCTGGGTGTGAATTAGCCTACACATCGGCCTTCGTGTGGGGCCAAAAAACAACAACAACCTTTTGTCCATTTTTACATGTTAGTTCTTAATGATTCTTATTTTAATATTTTTTATTAGGCAAAATGTAAAAAGGCTTTAAAAGTATTGTTAGTTCATGTTAACTATTGTGTAGGAACCCGTAGGGCAGGGATAGGCAACTCCGGTCCTGGAGGGCCACAGTCCTGCAGAGTTTAGCTCCAACCCTAATTAAACACACCTGAACTAGGCAATCAATGTTTTCAGGATTACTAGATAGATACAGGCAAGTGCGTTTTTATCAGGGCTGAAGCTAAACTCTGCAGGACAGTGGCCCTCCAGGACCGAAGTTGCCTATCCCTGCCGTAGGGTGTCCCATTTGCCATTTGTCCCTTCTTTAGGTCTCAGAAGGGTGCTCGTGAGCGCCCCCTTTGCGGTCGATATGCGCCCTCGGGCTCCGCAGCAGACTTCTTCCCGACAGTCAAAGCGGCATTACGTCACGAAAGTGCGAACTCATAGGAAGACCACGAGTGCTTAGGGTGCCATCTGGGACAGTGGTCTTCCTACGAGTCCGAAATATTTATGAATATTTCATAAAATCCATATATATTTCCCTCAACTAATCAGATTTTGTATATTGTTTTAAGTTCCTCACACCAGATCAAATCTTGTACAGATAAAAACACGAGCTATATATTCAGTAAAGAGTGTGTGATTGTAGAATGTGAAGATCTGCTGTATTCAGTGCATCATGAAGTAGGAGAGCAGAGAACAGCTGAGGAACAGGAAGCTCTGGGTGACACTCTGAGCCCCGTTACACAGGTTCCCCTCACAACATGAGAAGCTTACAATATCTTTAACTGTTGTGGCGTCACAAATAGCTTTAGACACACAGCCTTTTACAACCAATGGCTGGCCTCCAAAAGTCCCTGATGAAAAGAAAGAAAACAAAGGTTGATTCAGTCTAGGCTGGAGAACATGTGATCTTTATCAAATGTTTAAACCTAAGACAGTTTAATCTTTTTCCGTTTCCAGATCCTCACCTGTTGCTTTAATGCAGCGATCTTCAGTCCCTGAACAGCTCAATATGTTTGAGCAGCTCTTATCATCACAAGAGAAACATTTATTTCCATTGGGGATGTTAGAGGGATCTACAGGAGGAAAACAAGTATCCTTTTATTTTATTTTCTGTACAAAATATCTAATGAAACAACACTCCTTTTGCGGCTCCATTCAATCACTTCATCACAGACAAACCACACCATGCTTTTTATTGAATCTCATATAGAAGTAAATTGAATGTTGACTTTAAAGAAGAAATTTGTATGATCACTGAAGTACAATACCTGGAGCATCTTGGACGTTACACTGGTTCGTGTTACAGCAGGAAGTAGTCGTCTTTACAATGCCGAGATTCAAGGACCCACTTTGACAGGCAACAGCACAATCTTTAACCTTCACTTTAGCAGTAATGCCACCTGAAAATATGAATGATACAGGAAAGACCAGTTCAACTGCACATTAGTTTAATGGTAAATGTATTTATAAATGTCAAAATGTAGCATTTTTTCTCATTTCAAACCATTTTTTAAATACAAAATCATAAATGTGTAGATTTAAAAATCATGGTTTCCCCCGGTATGGTTAAATCACGGAAGCTACACCAGTTACCTTTGCCAATAGATCTCAATTTATTATGTATCATGTGTCAGAATGAAACAGCATATAAGAACATAAGGCTACATGAGAGGTCTTCATTCTAGATTTATCTGTTCCCCATTTCTCTATCTTCTCACCCCATCATACTAGCTGTAAATGGTTTATCTGCTTTATGTTTCTCTGCCCTCATGCCTCTGTTTCTCTGAGGTGGTACAGTAAGGTTGAGCTTATATACATTACAGAGCAGCTTCCTTTTAAGGTAGCAAACTATGTTGCTTAAGCTTTAAAAATGGAACGTATATGTCATATACGAACACATGGCACAAACCATTTCCATATTAAGAACTATCTTTGTTGTTTACATCTGCATCAGTTGAAACATGTTACAGTACACACCCCTCAAAGCAAAAATATAGCTTCCCTCTTGTCTCTGACATATGATCTTCACATGGTTCCATGCTATCTATAGTCTCCTCATGCACTCAACACATGCACATAAAACTCTGACTTGACAAAATACATTATGAAATTATTATGAAAATGAATAAAGAAAAATAATACAGACACATAACATTAAACAGTAAATTATTTTAGTCTTCAGTCCCTCCACTGGAACTACGACAGTAAGTTCCACACTGTCACTCCACCAGTGGCCATCTAATGAAGCGATAGAAGAAAAGGAAAGGCAGACCAAAGAAAGACACGATAACAAAACAAAATAAACAAAATAAAGATACAATAGAAAAACATAAGGAAAACAGGAAAGGGAAAACACAAAGAAAACAAAACAAAACAAACAAATAACCCCATCCATGTTATGTTCCCGAATATTATGTGTAATTTAACGTCTATGTGTAAGCATTTAAAATGAACCCCAATCATCTAAGAAAATAAAAACTAATAATTCTTCTGCCGGTGCCCTGACTCGTTAAGTACTTAACTCCTCAAGTTCCCAGCCAAAACAACAACCAAAATAAACATTGATGTTAAAGAATCCTATCCCCTTGGAGTTGAAAATCAGTAAGCGAGTGTTCATTGTTTGTGAGGTTGTGTTTTGTAAGTACATTTACATTTTACATTTACATTTACATTTACATTTAGTCATTTAGCAGACGCTTTTATCCAAAGCGACAGTAGTGTAGAATGTGTCAAATATCTTATTTCACTCCTTATGTCCCATTCTCAATTCTTTCCATTTGCCATCAAATAAGCATTTCTAAAGTTATCTTTAGTTTAAATAATTAATTACTTTATCCCCTGTTACCCAGACTTCTTTTGAATTAGCAAAAACAAGATTTCATCTTTAAACACCATCATGTCTTGGAATTGTCCAGTTCCAATGTTTAATGATCTGAAATGTGAAAACTATGATAGATATTAAAGGTCCCATTCCATGGATTATTTTTATTATTTTATAATGTTTCCAGGGGTGCCCTTATAATGTTAGTATGTTTTTTAGATCAAAAATTGTTATAATTTAGAAATAAAAGGCATATTTCCTAGCCTGATTTCATTCCCTGGTTTGAACACTCTGTTTGAAGGGGCGTGTCTGCTGAGAGACTTCAGTGTAAACGCCCACTGCTGTGATTGGCTGACATGCTTGCATATGAAATATCTGGCATTACATGTGGAACTATCTGGAAAACTTTTACTATTACAGCTATTATACGTTTTTACTATTACAGCTATCTGGATTAACGAATCATGAGAAGTTTTTTAAGTATTTAGATCTATTACCATCACATAAAAGGTTGCAGTGATGAGCACTGAGCAGATGACAGTCTGTTGATCGCGTGAAAGATCTTATCATTGCAACGCAGTTTCTGCACTCACTAATGATTTCACCAATGCAAACATGAGGCATATAAGGGTGTTTCTGCAACTACGGGCACTTTTAAGTCCCAGGAGTGAAATTTTAGATTTATGTTAAAATTTGTCATTTGATGTTTCATAAATATAAACGTAGTGTCAATACACACCTTGACATAAAAAATGATGAATAAATAATATGATTTAATGTAAAATTATGAAGCATTTATAGGTCTAAACACCATTTTTGCTCATGTCCCACACCCGTGGTTTCAATGTTGAGATACTTAAAATTAGCTAATTCTTTTACAATATGACATTATTTCAAATGGAATTATTTAATATACAGATTCATTTACAGCATCTTAAAATTCTTTGTATTATTTACTGATCATTTTTATGTTTTTTTTAACTAAATGTGCCTGTCCCACACTTTTGAGTCCTTACCGCAACAATGAAAAAAAGCTTTTATTATGAAATTTTATCGAACACAAACAAGTCTAGTTTCTATGGAAACAGAAATTATCACATGAGCACATTGTTGACAGACTGGACCACCACACTACCTCACTCACAAGATACCAAAAAAATAAGGTAAACATCATCTTTTCTGCTCTAGTATTTATTGTGCGTCCTTACCATTCAGCTTAATAATTGTGTATTTATAACTACATTTTAAAAATAAATGTATATTACTGTTGAATTCACATATATTAAGATGTTAAGAGTCAAAACTAATGTGGTAGGCCTTGCTAGCTGCCAATTAGCTAAAATATTAGCAAAAATGTCATTTCCGCAACATGTCTTTACCGCAGCAAATTTGTGTGTTGCGGTAAAGACTTTTTGTTGCGGTAGAGACAAATTCAAGGTTTACTGTATATTAAATTACAAATATTTAGTATATTATTAGTACTTAAGTATATATTAGTATTTATATTAGTATATATATGAAGAGTTCAGATGCAAAAGCCTCTAAGTGCCATCTGAAAATTTCTTCTAGAATGGTAATTTTTATCAAGCTTGTATATTTAAGTTCAGTAATTTCACTTTACTGGCAATGAAAATTACCTATTAATTGTCATTTAAGTTAAATTACTGAACTTAAATATACGAGCTTGATAAAAATTACCATTCTAGAAGAAATTTTCAGATGGCACTTAGAGGCTTTTGCATCTGAACTCTTCATATATAAACATGCCATTTTTTACATTAAAAATTTAATTTTGTCCTTACCGACACAAGATGTCATTACAGCAGCACTGCTCTATTTTCATTTTTTTTTTCACATTTTCATTTGCAAAAAAAAATATTTTTACACTTAAGTTGAGATGATTAACACATTGAAATGGCAACATCTGTCATAAAAAGTTAATTATGTTATCTTTTGTGTGTATGGAAACAATTGACATCTAAGGTTACTGTACATTTTTTTACATGGCATAGAAAAAAACATGAAATTCCCTATTTTGTATACTATTTTTTTATATCAGTATTTACAAAACTGCATCAAATTTGAAAAAGCTATTTAAATATATTACATTTTTTATAGAAATTACTAAAGAAAAATGTATAAAATGAACGTTATTGTAACATTGCGGTAAGGACACTTTTTAAGAAGATGACCCGAAAAACATAAAAAATAAACATGTTCCAGATTAAAATCTTAACAAATACATTCTATTTTGTGTAAATCTTTATATGTATTACAAACTGTGATGGTTAAAATTGAAATTCATAGAGGTTTATTTTTTTAAATTAGGATAGTCAAAAGTGTCCGTAGTTGCAGAAACACCCATAAATACAGTAAGAGCTTCGTTGTGCAGTGTAACAGCGTCATTGATTTCATAACGAGTTTTGGCAAGTGTCCAGATAAACTCGCGCTGTGTGATTGATAGCTTGGCCGATTGGAAAGGGATTGTTCTTTGATCGCTTTCTGTATATTAATCACAGTTTAAGTAAGATTATTTTCATCCTACTAAGAGAAACGAATGATGTGAAGAGTGATCGCTACTTCCATATTAAATCACTACTTACCGCTTGCTGGAATATAGTTGAAATAGTCCCCTTCGTCAGTATGAAACGCTGAGAGAAGTCTGCTTGATATTATCCCAGGTTAGAAAAACAGTCCGTGGTGAAATGGACAGAGCAAACTAACAACTTCGAATTAAACTTTTGCGGTATCCGATTATAGATAAACATCAACCACGTCTGTTGACATTTCGCCATCAATACGCCTGTGTTCCTGTGGGCGGAGGTTACGGTTCTAGTGACATCATTAAAGCAGGATGTAGAGGGGTGTAACGTTAGTCCAATCCAGCCGTTTTTTGTAGTCAACTTCTGTTAAATAAAATATCTCGCTTGGCATTGAACTTTGAGCTTTATAATTTTACAGATATTATTTATACTCTAACAACAACATTACACACTAACTAAAGTTTGAAACATGGGATCACATAGAACGGGACCTTTAATTCAACATCATACAGCCATCACAGATTCAGGATCTAAAACTTTTAGACAATTTTTTATAAGGCAACTAACATTCTAAAATAAATTAACAATGTTTGTTTTACTCTCCATATCATTAATGACAATTACCCTCATGGTCTCAGCTAGTTCTTGAAAACTCTTTCCCATCAGCTCTTTTGTAAATAATTTCCTTTCCTCAGGGTGTTGTCCCCTCCTGGCATAGTTATATCAAGTTATGACACTTGTCACAATGAAATACAAACCATCCAAGGAATGCGGCCTCTGGTGATCAGGCATTGGAGAGCTCACTTTTTTTGGAGGGGCAGACAGCTGTAACCCTCAGTGATGCTGTTGGCCTATGCTGTCGCTCTCCCAGTTTAAAACTAGATTAAAGTCGCATCTCTTCAGCCAGGCATTCATATAATATTATTAATCTTACAGTTCAAATTACAATCTGGCCTCTAGTTAATAAACGCCAGAGGAGAACTGGCCCCCGACTGAGCCTGGGTTCTCCCAAGGTTTTTTTTCTCCATTAGGTCACCTGATGGAGTTTCAGGATACCATTAGGTCACTTGATGGAGTTTTTCGGTTCCTTGCCACTGTTGCCTTTGGCTTGCTCAGTTGGGGATATTATGGGGATATTTAATTTGATTTTATCAATCAATAAAGAAACAAACCTTGTTGTATTATTTTAATTTAATACTGTGAAGCTGCTTTGATACAATCTGTATTGTGAAAAGCGCTATACAAATATACTTGACTTGACTTGACTTGACAAACATCTGCTCAACCAAACGCATCTCACATCTAACACCTCCCTTCAGGAGATGCCCAGTGGCGTTGACTCCCCTGTCTTAGGTTGTCCTCTGTTGGCCAAAAGAGGATCTTACCCGTCTTTGAGAAATCAACTCATGCACACTGGTAACCGCTCCTTCCCATTAGGACATTTTTAACATTTTTCCGGAGCTCAGGAAAGTGCATTCAAGAGCCACCAGAGCCTTGGAATGCCTAATAGTTTAAACATGGAGACAAATTAATGATAGTATTTAATCACTAGAATCCATTAGACATCTTCAAACATCAACATAGCAATGCTGAGTTTATACTCATTGAATTTAGTTATTACAACCGTTAATTGAGTGTAATATTCTGTTACATCAATAACTGGAACCATCAGCCCTGTACATGGTAAAGACAAAGATGAGACAAAGAAGTTACTGGTCATGGAATAAAAAAATAAATAAAAATAAAAAATCACTTCTATCATTCAAGGTAGAATATCATTAAAACATTTAACTCCCAATTGCATATATTATTTCTTTTAAAAATCTCTGTGTCTATAATTTCCAACTGAGACGCTGTGCTCACTCTAGATAGCTTGTTAGTTATGACACAGGCTCAAATAGCAGAATCTAAATGACTTTGAATGAGAGAAAGACTCTGAGAGAATGTCAAGACTGCCTCAGAGTAATTCTGCATTTTCATAACTTTTATAATTTCATTCTACTCACTTTTCAGTCTGACTTAGTCAGAAATTACATGTATTTCAAATAAACATTTTTGTTTATATTTGTCATTTTTCCTTATATATTTTCCAACTCACATTCTTATGAAGTCATTATCTATGCATCCATAGATCCATTTTCCATTCATCAGCTTGTACTTGTCAATTAACTATAAAACTATTATCATAGATCTTTCCTCAAATTAATTCCTTAACTTCAATCTTATGATGTTATTTTATCTCTTGTTCTTCTTCAGACAAAACTTAAATTTTGTAATGTTAAACAATGATCACCTTTTAAACCCACATTAACACCAGAAATCTCTGTTAAAAAGCTTAGCTTGTTTGTGTGTTTCTCTTCAAATACCCTGAAGATAATGTTTTGCTATACAATTACCTTTGTGCATACTAGAGAAGCAACAGGCTTTCTATTTATATCTCTCTCTGTGTGTGTGTGTGTCTAAAGGAGAGTATAGATTCCAAAGGAAGGGGCTGCTTCACTCTCCCTTCTCACTCGATGAACAAAATTAACCCTTATATTTTCCGTAATCTTTTTTACTGTAATCCTTTTTCAGTTTAACTCAGATCAGTTTCTTTTTTTTCTTTCTTTTTTAGTTTTATCTCCGATTAATTATTTTGAATTTTCTTTATTTTTTTCTAGTTAATCTCAGATTGATTTCTTTGTTTTTTCTTTTTCCTTTAAGCTTGCTCAGAATAGTATCCTCAAATATTTGACCAGCTTTACGGTCAAAATGCCTGCCTGCGATCCTAGCTAGTTACAACGGCACCTTCATACTTGTATTACTCCATGTGTGTTAATGTTTTAGAGACTATTTTTACCCCTTCCTCTGGGAACTCGCCACTCTTAACTGCTCCTGTCAATCAAGTATCCTGTCGCTTGTGTTTCACTTCCTTCCGTGTGTTGGATATATTTTAGAGTTAACTCTGCTCTTTTATTACAGTCTCGCCATATTCCAACCACCAACAGTGATAACCACAAAATTCTAGCTTAACCGTCTTACAGCTGATTTCCCGAATTTTTGACTAGATAGTCTTCTTTCTAAAAAAGATCTATCTCTATCCCAGCATATCAAATAGTTTTAGAGGTTTACTTTTCAGAGGAATTTAAATAAGCCAAATTAAATTGAATTACTTAATTTAATTCCATTTTACCATGTCTGACACATGTTTCTTGGCAACACAACTGGTACTTTAAATAACACAGTTCTTTTAAACAGTTTCAGTCAATGTCCATCAGGTAGAATTACAATTATTTTGCAATGAAATAAGGTCTTACCTGACTGATTAAACCAGTGCCTGAAGACGGAATCCTGTTCGTTTTGACACCAATTGTAGATTTAAAAATCATGGTTTCCCCCGTTATGGTTAAATCACGGAAGCTACACCAGTTACCTTTGCCAAGAGATCTCAATTTATTATGTATCATGTGTCAGAATGAAACAGCATATAAGCATATATTCCTTTTAAGGTAGCAAACTATGTTGCTTAAGCTTTAAAAATGGAACGTATATGTCATATACGAACACATGGCACAAACCATTTCCATATTAAGAACTATCTTTGTTGTTTACATCTGCATCAGTTGAAACATGTTACAGTACACACCCCTCAAAGCAAAAATATAGCTTCCCTCTTGTCTCTGACATATGATCTTCACATGGTTCCATGCTATCTATAGTCTCCTCATGCACTCAACACATGCACATAAAACTCTGACTTGACAAAATACATTATGAAATTATTATGAAAATGAATAAAGAAAAATAATACAGATACATAGCATTAAACAGTAATTTTTTTTAGTCTTCAAATGAAATATCAGAAATATATGTTGAATATTCCGCCAGAAAAAGGAGAAGCAGTTCTGTTGCACCACCAGTAAATTATAGCACCGTCTCCATCAGTCAAATAACTACATTTCAATCCTATTGGACTTACCAACTTGTGTCACTGCTGTTGCACTCTCACACTGAGAATATCCACTGGGACATGTTTTAACCGTTTGTCCTTCACAAGAACTCATGCACTTATAACAGTCGAGAGAATGTCCTTTAGGAATAAAACAGAGAGAAAGAGACATCAATGATCTGTATTTGTACCCAGTAACATCACAAACATTATTTGTCTTCGTACCTGCAGTGAAGAGAATGAACAGGAGAAAAACTGAGATTTGCAGATCCATATTCGATCAGGAGGTGAATGAAATAATGTGTCTGTTTCAGTGCCATTTTATAGCTTGTCAAAAGGGGAGGGTCTTCGTGAGAAAATGAAAGTTTAACACAGGTTAACATTTCTTGAAACAGAAACTTAATCTTTTCTTTTTTTTTTTTTATTAAACTTTCAGAAAAGCTTACAGACATATCAAATATATGCATCAAACATAAGACAAACAGAAAATGGGGAAAACATATAACAGATCTTACATTGTACAGAGTAAAACATTAAATTCTACAAATTATTCTTTTCAATATAAGAGACGTTTTTATGCACTTCTTATTTCCAGTGATTGAGTTCAATGAGTCATAGAATATTTTAAGATCCTTACAAAAAAAATTAAAGGAGGGTGTTATAGACATTACTTTAGCTTTATGTATATGAAACTTCCCAAGAAGAATTATTAACTTTAATGTGTTATCAATTATATCTGAGCCAGTATTGCAGTCTAAGAATAATATCATAGCCTCATCAATTCTAATTATTTTGTGGAATGTATCAAAAACCATCATAGATACCATAGACTGTACAAAAAGATGAACGACGCCCCTTCGCTCTCTTCCATTGATGAGAACTGAAGCCGCCAGTCTGCGCAGTAGCGATCTCGGGACCAGACCTGCGCAGTAGTGAGCAGGAAGTAAAGCCGCGAAATCAACGCTCCGCCCTCACTCTCGCAGAATGCACTCAGGGAGAGTGGATTCTGCCAGGGGGGCAGCGTTTCATATTATGTTGAAGCTTCCCCGGGCGCCGCCATTGGCTATCAGACCATCACCTGCTGTTAGCATCCCATTGACTCCCATTCATTTTGGCGTCACTTTGACAGCGAATAACTTTACATCTGAGGCGTTTAAAGACTCCATTTGTCCATTATTTATTTCTAAAGAAACACGAAAATGTATAAAAGGCTCCATTACCTTGTATCTTACGTTATGGCCCCGTAGAAGCCGTTTTTGTAAAAATAGGCTAACGATTGCGTCATACCAACGCGACTCTCTGTCGCACAGTAGAGAGATTACCGTATGGACAGGAGGAGAAGCTCGCACGCAATCGGGGGGACGTGGAGGCAAAATGGCAAAGTAATTAATCAGAATACTTAGCAAAAGCTGCTCCTGCTCCAGCTCATGGACAGCTCCTACTCACACTCTCCGTCTCTGCAAGTTTCGGAAGGGAATGATTCAGATTTCGCTTGGCACAGCTACTAGAAGACAGACGGGCTGCTCACGTCACATCTACGTCGTCAAGCTCAGTGTGAGTCTGCGCAGTACGCTCGACCATCAGGAAGTTAGTGCTTCTAATTGACTTCACTTGCCTCCGTTGAATCCAATGGGGTCGCTGTGTCCAGTTTATATACTGTCTATGGATTCTGCACACTTTTTTAAAAATTGATTGCAGTACGACAAGAGGCTTGTTAAAATGAAGTAAATACAATCTCCTCAGTCCTCCGAAGATCCCGAAAAAAATGTCCGTTGGTGCTTCAGTGACTACTTCGCTCGAGAACCTGTCAATCACAGCTGTCAATCATGACGTTACACCACCGCATCACGTAACTAACTAAAAACCAACTTATTTTTGAAACGGACACTTGAACTTACATCAGCGTGATAAAAACGACAGCAAATGAAAGAAACCACCTTTGGAAAAAAGATATTTGAAGTGTAATTTAATTGTTTAGTTGGTCTCACGTCCTGTTGAATAACATGGGGAGGCGGGGCTTATGACCTATACTAGGAGGACCAGTCACCGGGGGGCGATCGAGACGTTTTGGCTTCACTTTTCAGGGCTTGTGCGGCACGCTTGATAGATACCTGCTTCCAAAAGTCTTCAGAATATTTACAATTACAAAACATATGTATGAGAGTTTCAGATTCAAGATCACAAAAACAACATTGTGGTGAGAAATCTTTTTTAAACTTATTAAGAATTGCGTCACATGGATAATACCTGTGTAGTATTTTAAAATGAATTTCCTTGACCTTATTTGGCAGTAAAAATGTATTACTTGCTAACCAGATTGCCTCAGTTGAAGGTATAAAAGAAAAAATTTGTTTCCATTTCTGAATTGCTTTTGGGTAACAGCTGATATCTTGATTAAGACACTTTCTGATGTAAGAGTTATTACACTTCACATCCAAAATATTAACACCTCCTATAATAAGTTTAGGAGTCTGCCGTAACACTGAGTTGTAACTGAGATGTGCTTTCACAAGCTGAAGCAATTTAATGGAGATATTTTTAACAACCATATTGTAATCTCTACATGTAGATTCAATACCCGAGAGAGCAAGAAATTGTTCATAAGTATAAATCTCACCATTACAATTTAGTAAGTCAGAAATAAAAATAATTCCTTTATCAAACCATTCTTTTTTATATATACTTTTTCTTTTAGATAATACATTTTGGTTATTCCATATTATACAAGAGTGTAAATTGGATAATTTGATGGGAAGTTTACTACATTTGAAGTCACATGATAATAAAAAGTTTAATCCTCCACACTTTTCAAAAAACAAATTGGGGATGTAAAACCATAGAAGTATTATGGGCCAAGCAATGTTTTATCCAGTTGATTTTAAAAAGGGTACTGAAATCAAGAACGTTAAGCCCACCCTCTGAAAGAGTTCTGATAATCGTTTTTCGCTTTATATATTCAGTTCTGTTTTTCCAAATGAACTTAAATATGGCCCTATCAATACCTGAGCACATTTTAGAGCTAACATACAAGGAGAGAGCCGGATATACCAGCCTCGACACTCCCTCAGCCTTAGAAAGCAGAACACGTCCATGGATAGACAGATTGCAATTAAAAACCATTTTTGCTTTATGTTAGCACGTAGAAAAATTATTTTCAACTCTTTCATGTGGACATTTATTGATTATAATACCAAGATACCTAACCTTTTCCTTTACCTTAATTCCACATATATCTGGGATAGCAGAATGATGAATTGTCATAATCTCTGATTTACTCTGATTAACAGAAAGGCCAGAGGCATCTGAAAAAAGTTTTAATGCCTCTAATATAATGGGGACCTGTCTTTTATCCTTCAGGAAGATGCATGTATCATCTGCCAGTTGATTGGTTAAAATAGTTCGGTCTTTTATTTGGATCCCTTCAATATTCAAACAATTCACTCACTGTAAAAAAAATTCTAACCCTCCCACATCAAAAATTTCAAGTGACCGATAACATCTAAATTTTTCAATTGGCCCAAGTGAAATTCTGTAAATTATAAAATTAAATTTACAGATTTTCACTTGGGCCAATTGAAAAATTTAGATTTTATCGGTCACTTGAAATTTTTGATTTGGGAGGGTTAGAAATTTTTTACAGTGCTATATAAAGGTTGAGAAGCTCCGCAACCAACAAAAACAAAAATGGAGAAATAGGGCAGCCTTGCCTGATGCCTCTCTCAATGACAAACCGTGGTGAAGTCCCACTAGACAAGGATACATTACTATTGATGTCTTTATACAGGGTCTGTACAGTTTTCAGAAATTTTGGACCAAAGCCAAATCGTCGTAAAGCATCATACATGAAGGTATGCTCTACTGTATCGAATGTCTTGTTATTTTTTTATACTGGGTGAAATGGTCGCCCTCAACCCCGGACCTGTCCTCGAACCGACGATGCGGTACTTGTCTCCGGACTCGGAGTGTACGTTAGTCTTCATTAGAGTCAACAATGTTTTCATCATGGAAACTCTTACATGCAAAACACTGTATATGTTATGAATCTTACACGAAATTCACCTTCATCACAGTGTAACTGATGGTAATGGAAAAACGTGTATCAATGCAACCTGTTTTTAGTTTTGCCTTATAAATATAGCTCGTTACCGAATGAAACTTTACCAGTATCGATATGCTTGCTTGATAGTGAGTACTAAAAGAAATCTTATTTGTTTATATTCATAGTGATAAAGTTAGGTATTTTATTACATGTGATTCTGACATGATGTCACTGTAATACTGCGCTCCTTTCTCTCCACTCGTCTCAGGTAATAAATGCGTCTTCCAGCTGAGCCTGAGCGTTTGGCGTCGCGCGTTCATGTGTTTTGGGGGCGTGGCTTTGGAAGGAGCTCAGAAGGGAGGGGGTGGGAGTGAATGGAAATAATGAGCTGTGTTTATTGCAGATTAAAAGGTCTACAGTCACTCGATTTTTATATTTTCTTTTTCAGAGTACTTACATTTTAATTATATATTGGTATATAAAGACAGTTTAAACAAATTTGGAACGTTTTTTTTTTAGAAAAAGGATTACCTACCCTACCTTTAACACTAGAATGAGTTTCTTGTAGAAAATAAATATCTCTTCTTTTAGAGAGAGACCCTGAAGGCTTTTCCCTTTGAACCACTTGAATCCGTGGATTTAAAGTACTTATCGCTCAAAACCGTTTTTCTGATAGCGCTGTCTTCAGTAAAACGTGTGGGGGATTTGCACGCGCTGTCTGTCAGCCCTGCATGTCTCGAGTTCGGACCGAACGACTCAAAAGTCATTCTCAGACCGAGACACGGTTACATCCCCAAAGCGATTGGAACTCCTTTTAGGGCACAAATCATTTCGCTTTCGGCTCTGCCAGCATCCGATACTGGGGACAGTGATAACCTCCTATGCCCTGATAGGGCGCTGAGAGTTTACATCACGCGCTCCGCCGCTTTCAGGCGTTCTGAGCAGCTCTTTGTTTCCTTCGGCGGGCGCACCAAGGGTCTCGCCGCCTCGAAACAGAGCCTGTCCAGGTGGATAGTGGACGCGATAGCAGCAGCTTTTGCCTCCAAACACCTGCAGTGCCCTCTGGGCATCAGAGCCCACTCCACCAGAGTAATATTCTGGTAGGGCACTTAGGGTAAAGTGTTTTATACTCAGACCGGCAAGCCGCTCTGTTTCTCAGTCCCCATCACGCGCTGTGTACCGGTGCTGGCCCGCGTTGCTGGCCGCCCGCTTCTCACTCTGTTGCGCGGGGGATTTTTTATCTTCATTAAAGGCCGACTATGTTGCTCTTTCTTGCCCTAATATGTGTGCTTATGTACTGTGTGGGCTCGCGCTGCTAGCCCCACCGTCCTGCACTGTTATACATATATAGACCGGCTGCGCCGCTCTATTTATACACTAAGTGAAGTGCTTTGTACTGTGTTGGCCCGTTTCTCCACCGGCCACCTGTTTCAGCAGTATGTTTTTCCCCGGTCTCCCTGGGATTCATATGCTGGATGCTCGGCACGCACGGCGTTGACAAGGGGTTCCCGATGCGTAAGCAACTTACGCAATGCGAGAGAACCTCTCGTAAGAGAACGTACTCGGTTACCTAATGTAACCTCGGTTCTCTCTAGAAGAGGGAACGAGTATTGCGTAACCTGCCGTGACGCGCATGAGCTTTTGCGCTTCAGACTATGAAAACCAGATTTTTCAGCCTGTGAGCCCTCCTTATATACACCTGGCCACACCCCACTCGACCGTTAGAGGGGTGTGGAGGGCGCGAAGCGCCCTCATTGGAGGCCGTGTTTCACGAGGCTCACTGATAGGCTTAAGCAGTTGCCGCCGAGCAGCCAATGAGCACGTTTATACAGCCTGCCTAGGTCTGCCGGCTGCTGCACTGCGTTGACAATAAATGCAAAATTAAGGATAATTTTTGGCTTCAGATCTCGAAAAAAGAATACTTTCCCGATGCGTAAGCAACTTACGCAATACTCGTTCCCTCTTCTAGAGAGAACCGAGGTTACATTAGCTGACCGAGTACGTTTTGGAATTCTCTGCATAGAAATCCTACTTTTTCAAACTCCTCTTAGACCGTTGGTCTGATGAAAAACGCTATACAAATAAATGATAATTGAATTTATCATTCAATTCCGCTTCGCGTCGTGACCGCATTACCACCTCGGGTGTGCATTATTTTTCTAATAATTCAACGGCCTGTCGTCAATTATTCCTTACTTAAAGATTGGAATCACTTCAAAAAAGGAAAATACAGTTAAGTTGTACAGTTATGAGTATGCGAGCAAATTCAATTATCATTTATTTGTATAGCGTTTTTCATCAGACCAACGGTCTAAGAGGAGTTTGAAAAAGTAGGATTTCTATTCAATCACAAAGGCGACAGGAAGTTTGGTCAATTATGGCAAAATTGATTTTGATGTTCTCTGCATGATCTAAGCCTAAGGGATCTATCGAGACCAGTCTCATGACAAAATGCTAAACTAATCAAAATCTAGTCATTTTTATTCAATTCAATTCACATTTATTTGCATTTTTCACACATTGTTTCAAAGCAGCTTTACAGAAAACATATGCCGTTGGCTTATGGGGGTGAGTGTGTGATCAAATTCAATTCAATGTGCATAATTTGTATAGCTTTTTTGACAAAAAAACATTGGCTACGTTTACAATGCAACCAAATAATTGACGGCTCAACTCGATTGAGCTCGATCCGAATTAAATTTCGATCGGATTGAAAGGGGTGGTTTATTCCTTAACTAATCTGATCGAGAGGACATGTAAACACTTGATCGGATTGAAAACCGAAACTGAAAGGATTGCGCATTTGCAATGATGTAAAATAGTGTAATGACGTGAGGAATGAGCTTTTCTTCCTGTTGAATAAAGTGTCAAATAAACGAGTGTCCCGTCATTCTATAATTCTCCTTTCCCCTTTAGAGTGTGTGAAGTGGAGCAGGACAATTTCCAACAAGTACTTGTTTAGGACTCTCATCCACAGACTGACTGACTTTGGGCATTTTTACTGCGTGATAAATATAAGCAGCATGGAACCAGGGGCGTGGCCACAAGGGTGGCACGGGTTTTTTAGCGCGATCTAAAAATTAGATTTACTAATCTAACTCTGAGGGATACGGTGAATAAGCTGAAGTCCCAAAAAGTCGAAGTGTTCCTTTAACAAGCGCAATTTTGTCCGGTGGAAAATTGCGCTAAAAAGTTTATCTTCAATTGATTGGGTTACGAAAAGCACTTATCAAATATGATCTATAATTCTAGTCTGATGTCTTTATAGCCTAGATAAAGTGCATTCTACCCCTGTAGCAGGCTAGTGTACAAGGCAGATAGGTATGAATCCATAGCACGGAGCGTCGCTGCAGTAACTGGAGTGTCGGGCTCGTCTCGGAAGAAGAACGCGCTTGTCTTGTCCAGACTGACGAGTAGCCTATAGTTGTCAGAATCTCCACGAATACGAAAGCAAACTTTCCATTTGAATCGCACATTCTGACAGGTGTAATGGTATTGAACTTGTCATTCAAATCAGTGATTTCAGGAGGCAATGCTATTTCATGCATACTGAGTTTTTTACACTGTTAAAGAGTTGGATTCCCATGCTAAACATGGACAAAGTTTCAAAAATTAAGTTGTACGTTTGATGGAGTATTTCTGTGCCAAAAATACTCCTTCGGTTTGTCACAAGTTTCGGTTAGCGTTGATTTAAACCCGAATCACTGGTTCAAAACGTTTCGCAAAGGTTTCAAAGCTGCACAAAGTGTGTTTAGAAAGCGTCAGTCACTATCGCCTGCCATCTCATTTGCTCTAGTCTGTGACAGCATCAGAATCGAGGTGAAGCTGATAACTGTGGTGAATATGCAAATTGGTCCTGCCTCCTTTTCACTAATTTTATGTTTTAAAAATAAATCCAGAAACAATTACAAAGGTGATCATTACATTTTATTTCAGTGATCGTTACATTTTGTTTAATATTTCATAAAATCCATATATATTTAATTCAACTAATCAGATTTTCTATAGCCTATTGTTTTAAGTTCCTCACACCAGATCAAATCTTGTTCAGATGACAACACAAGCTATATATTGAGTAAAGTGTGTCTGATTGTAGAATGTGAAGATCTGCTGTATTCAGTGCATCATGAAGTAGGAGAGCAGAGAACAGCAGAGGAACAGGAAGCTCTGGGTGACACTCTGAGCCCCGTTACACAGGTTCCCCTCACAACATGTGACGTTTCCAATGTTCCCAATGCCAAGACTACTAATAAGACTACTAACTGATGTTGCGGCATCACAAAATGATTTAGAGACACAGCCTTTTACAGCCACTGTCTGACTTGCCACAGTCCCTGATGGAAAAAAAAAGAAAACGGAAGTGGATTCATGAATGAAAGCTGAGGTGTCTAAGCTGGTTATTGGTAGGATGAAAACTGTATCAAATAAGATTTAATTATTTTTTTTAAATCACTTCATCTTCTCACCTGTTGCTGTAGCGCAGCGGTCTTGAATCCCTGAACAGTTCAATACTTTTGAGCAGTTCCTCTGTTCATCACAATAGTAACATTTGTTTCCATTCGGGGCATTAGAGGGATCTACAGGAAGAAGAAGAAAACAAGCTTTCTTTACCTTGTTCTGGTCTAATTGTGCACACAACATACTCTAGTCTAGGTGCTCATTTTTCCAATGAAAAGTTGTGTCCTCATAATCTTTTGTAAAACTGGAATAACTGGCTTCTATGTTTAGATGTCTTTGGCCCGTGTTGCATTCATATTTCAGTCGAGCCTCAGCAGAGTTGGTTTGGCGTGGTTCATGTCTGCGGTCTCAGAGGTCTGGTTGTTTGGCACGAGTGTTCAGACGGCAGCATTCACTATGAAGGTAATATGATGTCAAAAAGAATTGCATGCCCAGGGTAAGATTTGTGAAAGTTTACATAAGATTGCAAGCGTAAATTAAATTTGCATGCGCAAGAGAATATTTTGTAAAGGTGTAAATCGCCTTTCAAGTGTAAGAATTTTTTTTTTGCAGCATTTACTGTTAGTCGTAAGTGTAATGCATGTATTGTGAAACTGCAGCTTCGTGCTAAAGCAAAATAAATAGGATCTGTATTCTTCTGACTTCCATTTTTTCGCGCTTACACTTTTGGCACGAAGAGGAAGGCGGGTCCACCTTCATGTAGCCAATCAAATGAGCTTATTTCAAATATTTTGCGTTAGCACGAAGCTGCAGTTTCACAATACATGCATAACACTTATGAATAACAGTAAATGCTGCAAATATTTTTTTCTTACACTTGAAAGGTGATTTACACCTTTACAAATCGTATCTTGCGCATGCAAATTTAATTTACGCTTGCAATCTTATGTAAACTTTCACAAATCTTACCCTGCACATGCGATTCTTTATGACATCATATTACCTTCATAGTTCACACTTATAGAGCACTAATAAGTGCAATAATAGAGCAATTGCACCAGGGTTTGTTTTAATTGAACCAAACCTGATAAGTGTGAACAAACCCAAATTCCCTTCCGGCACGTCACAGTCCCCAATAGAAAGTCCCATGACAAGTATTTCTTGGTTAATGTTTTATGACTGTAAACTGTTGACTGTAAGTACAATACCTGAAGCATCTTGAACATTACACAGGTCTGTGTTACAGCAGGAAGAAGAGAACTTTAAACTGCCGATGTTGACGGACCCAGTTAAACAGGCACTTGCTGGCAAACACAGTTTACTTGTCACTGGAGAAGTATTTGGCCCTGCAAAGACAAACTTTGTAATATAATATGACCATTAAATAATTTTTTTTTCTCATTTGAAAAATGTTTAAAATTTAAATATTATATTATGGAATAATGATTTGAGGGAAAGCTAAATTAATTTCAGTATATTATATAGAATATTTTATGCATGCAGTTGTAAATTCTGTCCAGAAAAGTAGTAGCCGTTCTGTGACGACTGACAAGTTCAACATATATTTACATTTTGCAGCACCAATAAATTATAGCAAATGATATAATCTGTTTGAAACATCTGTTTACTTTATACATTTTTGTGTATTGCTTTATTGTATTTAAATGTTCAGTTCTTTTTGTTATAAGAAATACAATAATTAAACCTCCTATATTATGACTATGACAACACTTTTTTGCAACTTATTTAATATCATGATAATACCGTCTGATAAACGCTTCAGCAATTATCGCAACATGAAAATTTTATACTGTCACATGCCTAAATCCAGACTGGACTTACCAGCATATGTCATACTGAGGCAGCTGGCATTTAAACTGGGGCATGTCTTCAGCAGTTCACAAGCGCCCACCTGACACACAAAACAGCTGAGAGAGTGTCCTTTAGTAGAGAGAGAGAGAGAGAGAGAGAGAGAGAGAGAGAGACCAATGATCTATATTTGTATTCAGTAATATTAAAAACAAACATAATTTGTCTCTGTACCTGCAGTGAACAGCATGAATAGAAGAAAAACTGAGATTTGCAGATCCATCTTTGATCAGGAGGAGAATGTAATAACTTACCTGTTTCAGCACCCATTTTATAGTTCCTCAAAAGAGGAGGATCTTCATGAGAAAATGAAAGTTTAACACAAAGACAATGAAGTAAAAACAGTAGATATGAAATTATTTACTTGCAATATTACTACTTGGACCCAATTCTGGTTCTCTATGTACATACTATTTACTTAGTATAGTAATTACAATAAGTGGGTAATAGGTACTAACCCTGAACCTACCTCTAGACTAACCCTAACCCATGTAGTTACCTTGTATGACCTAGTTACTTTAGTTAAAGTGCACATCATACTGTAAAATAAAGTGCAATCCATAATATCTTTTGTGTTCTGCAGATGAAAGAAAGTTATACACATTTGAAACAACATGAGGGTGTGTAAATGATGACAGAAATTTCATTTTTGGAGTAAACTATCCCTTTAAAGGCCTCTTCACAATAAAATGTGAAAACTATAACAAGTCCTGTAAATTGTTCTAAATATAAACTATAACAAAAAGAAAATATATCATTGGAATCAAGTTCAGAATGATTTTTTCCAACTGATGAATGATAAAAAACATTGACAGCCAATCAGAATCCATCCTGCTTTAAGATTGAGCTCGAGCATTTCAAACAGCAGAGGACATAAGCGTGCGCTTAGAATAAAAATATTGTTTGCTGTTGTGGACATTAATATAGTAATCTATAGTTATCGTTTCTGGTGTGAAAGGGCCTTAAGGAACTTATGTGTTCACAATGTGACAAGAACAATGTAAAACTTAAAATAATGATTTCCTTTAGAAATGATAAATGGACCAGAATGTTCATGTGCTGGTGTTGATTTCCTTCCACATTAAACTACTGTGCTCAAAGTTCCATATGTTTTATATATATATTTATTTTATATTAAGATCTTTAGTTAGAGAGAAAAACACATTTCGTTTTCAGATGGAGAACCTTAAACCATGCCTTAAACCAGTTAAAAACTGCCTGAACAAGGAATCATACAATCCAGACAGGCTTGTTTTGGTTTTGTTTTTCAGTAGAAGGTATTTGTGCTTGCTAATCTTTGGATCTGACTTTCACACACATAATAATGTTTAATAATGTTATTGAGAAACCAGTCTACGAATAGTTCATATTCTCTTTTTACTCAAAGAGACTGTTTGTCTCGCAACTGTACCATGTTAAATAATACATTTAAGCATTAAAATGATTCAACACTGTTTGACATAACATGGAAGTTTCATGCCAAAAAATGTTCCAACCAGAGGCGATGTTGATGTCGAAAACAACAACAAAACATTTCATTCTAGCTTCATGCATTATTTTTTATCAACACTGTGGGTATATCTCATAAAAAAGCTATTAAAAGTATATCTCATAAAAAAAGCTATTAAAATCTATTAAAGCTGCCGTCTGCAACATTTTTTTGATCATATTCAGTGAAATCGACACTATAATCCGACAGAACAACATAAATAAGGTGGTTTTAGAAAAAAAAAAGAGCTTCTAACTCCACCTGGAGCGTGTTATTTGTTTTGCAAAAATCCACCGCTCTTGGATCATCGGGTCCAATCAGCGCAGGGGGGTGTGAGATCTGACTGTCAAACACATGCACACGCCTGAAGTTCGCAAGTGTGTAGTGTGTTGGATTGTACGAAGCGTGATGGCGGAGAGAAAATCTACTAACAAGCTTCCAATTCCTCGGTTATTGCTATCTATCTATGGATAGATTAGCCAGGGCAGCCTACCTCCGAGTCCGTGGTGTTGATCGATGCTGAAGAGACGGACGCGTTCACATAAAATCTGGTGCACACGCACTGACAAGCTCGATGGAAGGGTGCTCGCTGGTAGTGGGGGAGGGGCATGAGAGTTGTAAACATTCAAAATTTGAATGTTCTTAATGATCTTAATTCCATAATGTCCTTAAACGTACTTGGTTACTTACGTAACCTCGGTTCCCTTAGAGATAAGGGAACGAGTACTGCGTTGCAAACGCTGTGGGAAAACTCCTTTTCTCGAGAATATTGAAGCCTTTATTTTAAAATGCATTGCAGCTGCACAGTGAGAGCATCCTAGCTCGCACGAGCGAGCTGATTGCAAACGCTGTGGGAACCCAATTTAAAACGCCGTGCTATTCGCCTGTGACTACTCTGAGAATCCAGTGAGCCCCGGGACTATGACAGAGTAGTCTGAATACCACAGACCAGAACGTCGGGAGTGTCTGAGTTATACACTGGCCTGGGTCCATAGAGCCAGGGCCTAGATGGAGAGAACTCGTGCCTGCAGAGCAGGGACCTCTACGTTATAAACCCTTGCAAATGTGGACGGAGCGGACCAGCCGGCCGCCGCACAAATGTCTTCGATAGGAACTCCACTGGACCTTGCCCAAGAGGAAACCATGCATCTTGTGGAGTGAGCTCTTACACCTATGGGACACGGGAGGCCCAGTGAGGTGTATGCCAGAGCAATAGCATCCACTATCCATCTAGATAGCATGTGTTTCGTGACCGGCAGCCCTTTGGTGCGGCCCCTCGAAACAGACAAAGAGCTGTTCAGACTGTCTGAAAGAGGCCGAACGCTCAAAATATATTCTCAGAGCTCTGACGGGGCAGAGCGTGAGAGCATCACTATCTTCTCCCGAAACTGGGAGAGCTGATAGAGAGATAACCTGGGCTCTGAATGGTGTTGAGAGCACCTTAGGTACATATCCGTGTCTTGGCCTAAGGAAGACTTTAGAGTCGTTAGGTCCAAACTCAAGACAGGAAGCGCTCATGGAGAGCGCTTGTAAGTCCCCTACTCTTTTTACTGACGCCAGTGCTAACAGCAGAGCGGTTTTAAGAGAGAGAGGTCTTAAATCAGCCGACTGAAGTGGCTCAAAGGGGGGTCCCTTAAGAGCCTGTAGAACCAGAGAAAGGTCCCAAGCCGGTACTGAAGGTGGTCGAGGCGGGTTAAGCCTTCTTGCTCCTTTAAGGAAGCGAACTATGAGGTCGCTTTTACCTAAAGAAGAGCCGGCCACCTGCACATGGATGGCTGCGATAGCTACCACGTACACTTTGAGCATGGAGGGGAAACGTCCCGCGTCAAGCAGCTCTTGGAGAAAGGAAAGTACCGTTGGTACTTGCAAGTGTGTGGGTCGAGGTTCCGAGCTAAACACCAGCTGGAGAACACTGACCATTTAAGGTGGTAGAGGCGCCTAGTAGACGGTAGGGTTGGGCGATATATCTCATGACATTGTTAGGCGCATCTCGTCAGTAAAGCCTGTTCCTTGATTAGTAGTAAATCGCCATCACCTGCTTTCAGATGGAGCGGCATTCACAACAAAGAGCCATAGTTAACTGACAAGCTGAGCCATATTGCATTAATATCGCGGATGTATCGCCTTAAGGCGATTTACTACTAATCAAGGAACCGGCTTTACTGACAAGATGCGCCTAACAATGTCATGAGATATATCGCCCAACCCTAGTAGACGGAGCTCTAGCCTCCATAATGGTATTCAGGACACCTTCTGGGAGGTCCTGGGGTACCCGTTGAGTGGCCATGCATGGAGGGCCCACAAGTCGGGACGGGGTGTCAGATAGCCCTGTTTGCCTGCGCAAGGAGGTCGCTCCTTAGCGGGATAGGCAACGGAGCTATCACAGACAGCTGCATCAGCTCTGGGAACCAAATCTGGGTTCGCCAGAGGGGGGCTACAAGGAGGACTGCGCAATTGGTGTTCCTGATCCGTTCGATGGCCTAGGGGAGCATCGAGATCGGAGGAAACGCATAAAGGGAATGTGATCCGTTGGCTGGGGGACAGCATACTCTTGGCAAGGTTCACTCTGAGCCCAAGGCGTTCTAGATGGCAGAGGAGCCAGTCTTTGTGAGTAAGAGACTCCGCCTCTGACTGAGTCAGTATGAGCTAGTCGTTGAGGCAATTCAGAATGCGCATTCCCCGCTGTCTAAGGGAGGAGAGAGCCACATCCATGTTTTTGGGACCCGGCCGACCGGCCGGCTTGTGAGACTGTTGAAACAGTGTTTGAGTGTAGAGGTGCGGGGTCAATTTGAGCCCGACCAACCCCATTTTCGGACGTTGCCAAAGAGAGTGAGTCACGCGGGGCGGGGCCGGCACGAGCTTGTTCGATTCAGCGCAGCCGAGATTCAAACTCGGGTCTCCAGCGCGAGAATCTCAAATTCCACCACTGAGCCACAGAAGGGGTGTAAATTAGTTTGTTTCTGTAAAATGTGAGTCACGCGGGGCGGGTAAAAAAAAATCCTGTTCGATTTTTGAGACATAATTGTTTATTGAATCGATTGTAAAATCGATTTTCCATGTCTAAAGACGTTTCCATTTATAAAGACTTTCTTTATAAAAGGGACATAAGGATTTTCCATGTCTAAAGACGTTTCCAAATATAGGCAAATCCACGGACAACTAACAGGCATTAGGACAAACGTAAAGAGGGCACTTGAGATGCGCACAAGTCAGCAATATTTCGGATGATTTATTGGCGTGAAGTTTCGTGCACAATGACAAACAGGAGTGCAACGTTCTCGAAAAACACTAAGCAGAGTGGACTGCCATAACATCAATGAAAAACATTACTGCAGGCTTCAACATGGCTGTGTTTACAATTAGAAATGTCAAACAAATTTCACCTGCGTAGGTGATTGTAGATCGTAGCCCGAATCTGTATCTGTATGCATGGGACTGTCTGAATACCGGCAGAATTCACATTTTTGTAGTAAAAAGAGACACATTATGCAGAAGTAGAATTTGCTGTTATGTGTCCCAGATAGCATGGTAACATTGATTCAATGTTGAGTTTTGATCCAAACCATCATTTTGGTTGACATCAAAATTCCAATGTTTAAAGTGTGTTGGATCGGCATTGAAATTTTGATGAAAGGGAACAGCACACATGGGTGAAGACAGTGACACTGAACTAACAGTGAGTCTTAAGCCCCTTTCACACAGAGATTCCGGAAAATACACGGATAAAGTGACCCGGGATTTGACCCGGGTTCATTTGATTTTGGTTCATTCACACTGCCAGTGATTTTCCGGAATCAGAGAGCGCGTTCACACACAACCCGTGTATGTCCCGGAAAGACACGTGACATCGATGTGACTTGTAATGTCTCAGCAGCGTCTTCAGTTTGCTTATGAGCTGCGAAACCACGCTTGTGCATTTATTTCTCTGATTCGATCATAAAATTGCGCATTTCGTACCGTTTCACAGCTGGCGAACGATCCCGGCTTCAGCGTCATCACTACGACACGGCATTATTACGGCTTTTGTTCACACAGCGCGCGTCCCGGGACTGAACACGGCAATGTTACTAGGTCCCCAACCCGGCATCGATCCCGGCATTAAACCCGGGTCGTGTTTGCGTTCACACAGAAGGCGTTCCGGCAATTTGCCGGCAATTTCCCGGGTTCAATGCGCTGTGTGAAAGGGGCTATAGTTTATGAGAATGTAATGGGGTGACCCTTTTAGGGTCTTCCGTTCTGTGTAGGTGGATGGAGCTGGGCGGAAGTTAAGCTCACGGCCCCTTTAAAAATGCGGAGATTCCCTTTCACTTCCGTTTTCTCTCTGGCATGGTACGCTCACGGCCCTTTAAAAACCATAGACAGTAAAAGAAATGGACACAGCGACCCCATTGGAACTCAATTGAGACAAGTGAAGCCCATTTTTAGCGATTTCTTAGCACTTCCTTTCCTGACGCGCAGACTCAAACCGAGCAAAGCTTTACACAGACCACGTGAGCAACCCGTCTGTCTTCTAGTAGCTGTGCCAAGAGAAATCTGAATCATTCCCTTCAGAATCTTGCAGAGACGGAGAGTGTGAGTAGGAGCTGTCCATAAGCTTGGAGCAGGAGCAACTTTTGCTAGGTATTCTGATTAATTATATTGTCATTTTGCCTCCACGTCCCCCCGATTGCCCGCGAGCTTCTCCTCCCGTCCATACGGTAATCTCTCTACTGTGCGACAGAGAGTCGCGTGGTTATGACGCAATCGTTAGCCTACTTTTACAAAAACTGCTTCTACGGGGCCATAACATAAGCTACAAGGTAATGGAGCATTTTATACATTGTCGTGTTTCTTTAGAAATAAATAATGGACAAATGGAGTCTTTAAACGCCTCAGATGTAAAGTTATTCGCTGTCAAAGTGACGCCAAAATGAATGGGAGTCAATGGGATGCTAACTGCAGGTGAAGTTCTGCTACAAGATGGCGGCACGCGGCCGACTTCAACTTCCGGTCGACTTACTTCCCCCCTGTTAAAAACGCGGAGATTTCCTCTTACTTCCGTTTTCCTTCCGGCATGGTACGCAGGCTGCATTCTTTTGTGTCGCAAGAGCAATCTATTATGCATCAAGCATTGAGCGCGTATTAAGTGTTGTAGACCTGCATAAGTTGGAAATCCCTTTTTTAACTTTTGCCGTGGGCCTGTGGATGTTCAATTGCATTAACATATATCAAGGTATGTTACTGCATTGATATGTTGCTGCAATTATTCTTTAATAGCGCCGTTTTTAATGATGACTCGTTTATATAGTGTGATCGAGGCAGTATGGGTGGTTTATTCACTGTTCTCACCGAGGGCCAGTCAATTGTGCTGTAGGTAAGTTGATATGTTATTTTGTAAGTTGTTTGTTAATCAGAGATGTAATTTTAGATATAGTGTATGCGTGGTTAATGACCAAATTGAGTAACTATTTTTATAGAAATCTGCCCGCTGTTGTTTTGCTGCTGTGTGGCGGCTCGCTAACTGCGACCCGTGGTGCTGTGTTTTGAAGACTGAAGAGGGTGCGCGCTCAAGTCCCACCACGGTCTACTGTGATTGAGAAGCGCACGTGTGTGTTGATGCGAGCGTGTGTTTGTGCGAGCGCACAGTTGTGTGAGCGGGGTTTTATGTGTGTGCGTGTGTGAGATGCGAGCGGGTGTTCGTGTGAACGCATGTTTGTGTGAACACGTTTGATGTGAACGAGTCTTTATTTGAGTGTGTTGAGGCGAGCGCATATTTGAGTGAGCTCGGTGTGAACGCGTGTTTGTGGTGGCGTTTGTGTGTATGGAAGTGTGTGCGTGTGCTGAGATGATTGGGTATTGAATTATTTTGTTATATTGATTGATCTAATTGTATTTTCTTTAATTTGATATTACTCTTTTTGTTTTTTTCTTTTGTGGCTAATTGTGTTCTTGAGTACTGTGGGTGGTTATTGCCACCGCTCTTATCTACTGTCAATTCTTTTACAACTACCATGGGCTATTAGCTGCTGGGATTGGGAGGATTTATTTAATTCATTTATACCTTGTTGTTTATTGTGTGGATTGTGATTTTTGGTTATACATTTGTATGAAGGTGTGAATTGAGGTGGTTTGAATTTAATTCATTTGGATATTTTGTTTTCTTTTCTTTCTCTTTCCCAAATGTGACTTATCCCAAGGGATATTGATATTGACGGTCCAAGATCCAATTTTACAGGTGGCCACTTTGATTTATTCTTTTCTTTTGTGTGAATGTTGTTGTATTTGTAACTTGTGTATTTTTTCTTATAATTTTTGTATGATTATCCTTTTACTACTTTGGTGTCAAATAAAGATTGTACGCATCTCTGCTTGTTTTTTCCATTTATTTGGAAACCCTGTAGTTGGGAGCATTTACAAAACATATTCTATATCTTAGGTGGCAATAGCCTCCGCTCACAAGAACAAGATCTTGCAGGCATGTATCTGTGCAAAACACTACTGGGTGTATCCCAATCAGTGGGGCGTTTCAGTTCATGATGGGCACTTTCAATGGTGTTACCTCATTTGCTCTAATACACTTGGGGTTTGGTTTAGGGGTGGGCCCTCATGATTTTAGCAAGTCTTTTGAAAAATGGTTGAAAAACACCAATTGTAGTTTGAAAATTGAATTTGCTCAGCACACATGGGTGGAGACAGTGACATTGAACTAACAGTGATTTGTAGATGATGAGCAGAGCCGGACAGTAACGGAGTACATTTACTTGAGTACAGTACTTAAGTACAATTTTGAGGGATCTGTACTTTACTCGAGTATCATTTTTGGGGAGTACTCATGACTTTACTCAAGTACATTTGAGAAGCAAATATTGTACTCTTTACTCCACTACATTTCTATCCATAACCGTGAGGACCCATTACTTCTCGGAAACCCTCAATTTGTTGTTTCCCTCTCAAACGTGATTGGATTGTGCAGGCGCCACTGATTGGGACAGCCTATCAGCAATCACCTTCAGCTTTCTACCAAAGTCAACTCCATGGTTAGATTTAGATAAGAGACGAAACCATGGACGAAACAATGGATGAAGATGCAGCAGATCCATCCCAGGAATGTGCCAACCCGTGGCTCCACCTTGCCAGACTATTTCAATTTTCTGAACAAGTTAATTATAGTTTTCGCAAGAAGTCTTGTTTGTTGAAGCACCTGGCATACTTACATGACTTCTCTAGCACAGTTTCAAACAATGGTGCATCTACATTCTTAAAAAATGCTCATTGCTTTAGTAAAGTTTATTACGAATTTCCTGAATAAAGTTCTAACGTCATTTAACACATTTCTTGAAGTGCAGGAGACATGAACATGAGCAAGAAAGTTACACTGCAAACAAAGCCCATGTCTTGCATCCGTCAGTGCTTGCATGCAGAGCACATTGCTCCTTTAGTAGAAGATGAAAAAAAAAGAAGCACCCTCCTGAGTTGTTCAGCCCGAAATGAAAATTCTGTCATCATTTATTCACGCTCAAGTTGTTCCAAACCTGTATGAGTTTCTTTCTTCTACTGCACACAAAAGAAGATAGACTGAAGAATGTTGGCATCCAGACAGTTGAATGGTAGCCATTGACTTCCATGGTATTTATTTTCTACTATGGAAATCAATGGCCACCGTCAACTTTCTGGTTACCAACATTCTTTAAAAAATCAGAAGAAAGAAACTCATACAGGTTTGGAACAACTTGAGGGTGAGTAAATGATGACAGAATTTTCATTTCGGGCTGAACCATCCCTTTTAAAGAAATTTTCATTGAAAAAACCTAAGGTAAGATAAACTTGTTACTTGAATGCTATGTAGTTTCACAGAAAATGAACTGAGATATAGTTAATGGCTACAGCTCAGAGGTGTTTGTTCCTCTTCATGAAGAGTTTAGCTCCAACACCTGCCTGGAAGTGTGAAATTATTTCTGTTAATTTCAGAGTTGATTCAACAGCAGTGATGTAGATTCAACATCATAGTGTAACGTTGATTCAACAATATTACCATCGATTTATTTTAGTTAATTTCAGAGTTGATTCAACAGCAGTGATGTAGATTCAACATCTTAGGGTAACGTTGATTCAATATTACCATTGATTATTTTAGTTAATTTCAGTATTGATTCAGCCTTGGTGATTTACATTTACATGTACATCACCATTTACATGGTGATGTAGAATCAATCATAGTGTATTGTTGATTCAGTAGCATTACAATTGATTTTTTGTTCAACAGTTTCAACATTAACTGAGGGTGCAAAGTGATGTTGATAAAATATCACTATGTAATGTTGAATCAATACTATTACCGTTGATTTTTGGTTGAAATCTCAACATTGCTTCACCATTAACTGAGGTTGCAAGATTGATGCAAAAACAACATTACTTTGTAATGTTGAAGCAATATTAACACCATTGATTTGTGATTGAAATCTGAACATTATTTCAACTGAGGGTGCAAAAGTGACGTTGAAACAACATCACTTTGTAATGTTGAAGCAATATTAACACTATTGATTTGTGGTTGAAATCTGAACATTATTTCAATATTAACCGAGGGTGCAAGAGTGATGCTAAAGCATCATCACTTTATAACGTCATTTCAATGTAATCAGCGTTGATGCATCAACACTGACTCAACATTGTTTCAATGGTTACATGCTATCTGGGGTGTTTGTCAGAGCCTGCAGTTGCTGTGTGACGCGTGTTTGCTGCGGGTGTATCGTGACGAGCTGGATGCGCTCCGAGAGAAGGCCGTTAAAATCGATTCCCTATTTTCGTTTTCGAAACTTGTGTTGGTTGGTCCGATCGATTGTGCAATCGATTTTCGAACGTAAAGTGACAGCTCTACTTGTTAATGCTGATGGTGAGGAATTACAGTTAAAACATCTCATAATGTACCTCAAACTCATCCTTGCGATGGAGGTTCGGGTTCAATAACTAGTTCTTCTTGTTACATCATCAGACCCGCGCTTGACCATTGATATGGTAAATTTGACTCCATTGTTACTGTCTTTACAGTGTGTACCATTGCTAACCGGTAGAACAATCACAACAGACCTGGCCATCTGGCCAATCAGAGTAGAGTAGGCTTGTGGAAAGGAAAGATTTAGAGAGATTGATTCATCCGTCAAGTCGTTTGAGAATCGTTGAAAAATATGGTGATGTGCAATGAGAAAATTAAAGTGTTTTTTTTTTTTACCTCTGATGCATGTAAACCTGTTGTAAGAGACCTGAGACCTCCAAAATGAAATCAGGACCCTTTGAAATAGCATAATGAGGCCCTTTAAGGAGTAAAGTATTCTTGCAGCAGAACTTCGTTTGTATGTGTGACGGAGGGATTCCTGACGCTGATTTGACTCCTTAACACATTTTATAAGCTCTTCATGAGTCCTCAGCTCCATCATATACCATTATGTTCGTCAAGTCACCTTTATTTATATAGCGCTTTTTACAATACAGATCGTTTCAAAGCAACTTTACAGTGATAACAGGAAAACACAGTAGCTCTAGAAGAAAATACTGTCATTGCTCACCTGAAGTCAGTTCAGTGTTGATTCATCTCCATTGTAAAAATCATTAGTTATTAATTTAGTTAATTTATCTATACAGCAGCTCTGGAGAAAACTCAGTTCAGCTCTCATACAATGTTGTAAAAGCAGGCAGATCAGTAATATTTTTGAATATTAAGTGTCCCCGACTAAGCAACCCAGAGGCGACAGTGGCAAGGAACTAAAACTCCATCAGAAAACAGAATTGAGAAAAAAACCTTGGGAGAAACCAGGCTGAGTCATACATACAAGTAAAGTCAAGTCATCTTCATTTATATAGCGCTTTTAACAATGTAGATTGATGTAAAGCAGCTTTACATTGATAATAGGAAATTAAAGTAACAGAGATTGTTTTGGCTTTGTAGCAGCTCTAGAATAAAGTTATTGTCCAGCTAAAGTTAGTTTGATTGATTCACTTCCGTCGCAACAATCATTAGTATTACATTTACATTTTACATTTATTCATTTAGCTGACGCTTTTATCCAAAGCGACTTACAATTGCTATATATGTCAGAGGTCGCACGCCTCTGGAGCAACTAGGGGTTAAGTGTCTTGCTCAGGGACACATTGGTGTCTCACAGTGGATTCGAACCTGGGTCTCTCACACCAAAGGCAAGTGTCTTATCCATTGTGCCACACCACTTATCCATTGCGCCACAAGTTAGTATTAACTTAGGGGCTACTCACACGACACCGTTTTAAGTTCTTTCTGCGCAAACTTCAAAACGCGAACCAGTGAGAACGCCGATGGCATGGATATGCACATTACGAGTTCAGTCTATAGGTATGCATGTTTGAATATATGTGCGCAGGCGTGTAGTCCTTCTGTACAAATCAACCCTCAACATACTACTTGTCTGGCCTTAAAATTTATAATACAGAATTTTTTTCGCTTCCACCTAGCCATGCGAACTGGAATCATCCCGACAACGCTTTATCTGTAGATAGGTAAAGGGAGGGGAGGGAGGCCTTCACAGGGGAGAGACTAGGTGACATTTCACAACTGCGCTGTCGTCGTGTCCAGGCGCAGGCCCTTCATCAGATCTGAATACGGCCTGGATCTGGCAGACTGCGGTAAACTTTGGGATAAACAGAGAGACTAATAGTAGCGTAGACGCCATTCTTCTTATGATGTAACGACTCACATCAGGATTTATGGGAAGTGTTCCCGGTTCTGGCTGACCTAATCTATGCAGCCTAACATTGAATTATAAAAGTCTATAATGTGTTATGTGTATGCTAGGTCAAAGAGATGTGTTTTTAGTCTAGCTTTGAACTGACAGAGTGTGTCTGCTTTCCGGACAATGTTAGGAAGACTGTTCCAAAGTTTTGGTGCTAAATAAGAAAAGGATCTACCGCCAGCAGTCGATTTTGAGATCGCAATAGACTTGAAGGACTATAATGCGTTAAGAGCTCGCTCAAGTACTGCGGAGCTAAACCATTTAGTGCTTTGTAAGTAATCAGCAATATTTTAAAATTTATATGATGTTTAATAGGGAGCCAATGCAGTGTTGACAGAACTGGGCTAATATGGTCATACTTCCTGGTTCTGGTAAGAACTCGAGCTGCTGCATTTTAGACCAGCTGTAATTTGTTTATTAAGCGTGCAGGGCAACCACCCATAATAGCATTACAATAATCTAGCATTGATGTCATGAACGCATGGACTAATTGTTCCGCATTTGTCAATGAGAGCATATGACGTAATTTAGATATAGTTTTAAGATGGAAAAATGCGGTTTTACAGATACTAGACACGTGACTTTCAAATGAAAGATTGGTATCAAAGAGCACACCCAGGTTTCTAACCGACGACGAAGACTTGACAGAGCAGTCATCAAGTGTTAGACAGTATTCTAGATTATTACGTGAGGACGTTTTTTGTCCTATAATTAGAATCTCTGTTTTTTCAGAATTAAGTTGTTAAATTACTAGTCATCCAATTTTTTATATCACCTATGCATTCAGTTAATTTTGTGAATTGGTAAGTTTCGTCAGGGCGTGAAGAAATATAGAGCTGAGTATCGTCAGCACAACAGTGAAAACTAATGCCATGCTTCCTAATGATATCTCCTAAGGGTAGCATGTACAGAGTGAAAAGCAACGGTCCTAGTACTGAGCCTTGTGGTACGCCATACTGAACTTGTGATCGATAAGACATCTCTTCATTTACTGCTACAAACTGATAACGGTCAGATAAGTATGATTTAAACCATGCTAATGCAATTCCACTAATTCCAACATCATTTTCGAGTCTATTTAAAAGAATGTTGTGGTCAATAGTATCAAATGCAGCACTAAGATTGAGTAACACTAATAGAGAGATACAACCACGATCGGATGATAAGAGCAAATCATTTGTAACTCTAATGAGAGCAGTCTCAGTACTATGGTACGATCTAAATCCTGACTGAAAATACTCGCAGATATCATTTCTTTCTAAAAAGGAACATAGTTGTGAGGATACCGCCTTTTCTAGTATCTTTGACAGAAAAGGTAGATTCGAGATCGGCCTGTAATTGACTAATTCTGTACGATCAAGTTGCGTTTTTTTAACAAGCGGTTTAATCATAGCCAGCTTTAAAGTTTTTGGTACGTATCCTAATGACAAAGATGAATTAATGATATTTAGAAGAGGATCTATGACCTCTGGATGTCAGAGTTCTGTCACTTCTGTTTGGGTTACATCTTGGGTTGGTGACAGAGCTCTGGCATTCCCAGTTTGTCCTGTGTTTATGTTTAGTTTGGTTTATTGTGAGCACATGGCTTGTCTTGTATTCCTTGTGCCATGTGCTCTCCTGTCAATTGTCTAGCCCCTCCTATCTTGTTACCTGTTAATTGATTAATCTTCCCCACCAGCTTTGTTCATTACCCTCTTTTGTTTGCTTCCTATTTAGTCTCCATGTGTTTGCAGTCCTGTGCTGGTTCGTTGTCTCTGTTTCCCTAGTGTTATGTTCCTGACTGTTGCCTGTCTAGTTTTTCCCCATAGGGAGGTTTTTGTTTATAGTTCTGTTTTGTTTATTTATTTAATTAATAAATATCCTTATCTGCATTTGAATCCTCGCTTTTCTTTTTGACCGTCCGTGACAGAACGAACCAGCCAATAGAGGATTCAGCAGAAGAATGGGCATCTTCCTTTTCCCATCTCCCTGCCCCTCCGCTCAACAGATGGAGCAACATGGCAAACTTCTTTTTCTCCATCAAGGGAGTTCGCTCACCAGTTTCTGTTTGTAGCGGAGGGGCTCAACATCAGCGACGCAGTGCTAAAGGACACTTTTAACACCAGCCTTAATGAGCCTGTGCCTGCCTGGGAGATGGGAATGCTGGGGATTCTATCATTCTGGCAGTTTGTGGGGTATGTTTACCATTGCGGATGGGAGGGTGGTCTTCTGCCTCTTGGCCCACCTCCCATTTACCTCACAAACTGCCAAGTCCCCGGTCCTCCGATGACCCCTTCGGGGAGAGGGAGGAGGAAGAAAAGGTCTGAACCATCTGCCTCCTATCCTGGGGTGGAGGAAGGAGCTGCAGAGACCCTAGAGGTGGTTATTCCCACACCGCCTCGCACTCGCCAGCGCAGGAGGAGGAGGGCTCCTGTTGCTTCCCCAAGCCCGGGAGTCCAGGGGGACCCGATTTCGGTGGTTCCAAGCCTGGTGGTCCAGGAGGACCCAACTTCGGTGGTCCCAGGCCCGATTTTGGTGGTCCCAAGCCCGGTGGTCCAGGAGGACCTGACTTCGGTGGTCCCTGACCCAGTTGTCCCAGAGATTTCCACCAACAGTCCTGCCATGGCCAAGAGGGCTCACTTCACGTTTTATGCATTGGCAGTCCTGCATGCATGGAGAAAGTACATGGGTTCTGCCGATCCAGAGACTGTTCACGTCACGTCTGCCGATCCAGAGACCGTTTCTGATATGGAATCAGAAATTTGTGATATGGTGAATATTCTCATTTGTGATATGGAAGATTTTAGTCAACTGCCTTTTTTTATTTGATATAATATTACTAATCTGGAATATTAAGAATCACAATAGTAACTGGGCTGCACATTTACATTGTGAATCCCCTTTCTGTTCACATAATCCCCTTCATTGAGGCCTTGATGGCAGTCTATGGTAGCCTATAGTCTATGGTACCAATCACGTTAGTGAAGCCTGAGTGACTGTGACGGGGCGCTTAGCTACCGTCACGGCAGCGATGCGCTACCTATTACAGTTCACAAAGACTGAGTGCAAACGTTGCTTGTATTTGTTTGTCAAGCGTGTTAATGTGTTTTGTTAATCCTTATATTGTTTCAAATCAGCGGTAACCTAGCCTTTTATCAAAACTCCCACAGTAATCCCGTAGTTTCGTGTGCACACTTATAATATCTATTACTACGGTGATTTATATGCTATAGCTACTATCATCAATACATATCTTGCTGTTTAAAACCTTGTTATTTATTTCACAATCATGATCAGTTTCAATAACCACGTAACATATGTTTTCGTTAATTATGTATCTGTTTATTTAGTTTAAAAGGAACATAGCTTTGACATACCATCTTTGTGTCTTACTGGCGTCTCCGGTTTGTTTGTGTAAAGGAAATTTTGCCGCAATTGGGGGGTTTAAATAACGCTATGACTTCCGGGTCAATTGCAAGTGAACCGGAGTTTGAGTTATTAATTGTTTGACTGTTAGTATGACTTGTGGCTTTGCCAAATGTTAGCGGGAATCATAGAAATTATATTTTGTAATTTTCTAGTGTTATAGATGTAGCATTTCGGCTGTTTTTAAGCATTTATGGACTATTCACCTGAGCCACCCCTGCATTGTAATATTGTGTTGGTATGTGCCAATTTCAGGGGTACCTTTAGTCCTAAAAAGATGAGTAGCTTTATTCTCTTGGGGGGGCATGAGATGAGAAGACTTAAGTCTGTGTGATGCTCTATGTAAAGTGGCTTGTGTAAAGGCTGCAAAATTGTGATTTTTTTTTTTCTTTTTTTTCTTTTTTTTTTTTGACTCTTATGTCAATTTATTTTCTTTACTAAACAGTTTTTTTTTTCTTTTTTTTTTCTTTTTCTTGTAAATTTGTAATGCCTTTCTTTGGCCTTAATTGGGGTAAATAAAAATATCCCATCTGTTCAAACTCATCCAACTTCTCCTGAGTGTTTACATCTGCTCACGACGACTCAGCCACATTTACCCCTCAACATTTGGTGGCAGCGGTTTCCGGGTAAACAGTGTCCGAGCAGCACTCAGTGAGTCAAGATGGACAATCAGGGCAGAGGTACGGCACCCCCTAGAGATGGTTCAGCTATGGGTACCAGGCCCAAATCCACAGAGTCGTCCAAGCATCCTACTCCTGTGGTCGAAGACAGGACAGATCGCTTGGAGAGGATTGTGAGAACGATGGTGGAGTCTCAGCGGCATCAGCAGGACCAGATAGAGGCAGAGGCGCTCCGGCAAGAGCGGAGATGGAAAGGTATGGAGCACCAATTCAAGCAACTACAGCAACTGGTGAGAGGCGATCCAGCATCAACGCAGGCGACGAGGCAGCCACTCGCCGGAATGCAGCAGATGGATCTGCCCAGCTCCCGCCCTTCGACAGCCTTTGATCCGCTCAACATGCCTTTTCTGGATTTACCAACTCCTCAGCCACATCCAGATCAGCACCCAGCACCAGGGATGCAGAGCTCTCTTAACTCCACCACCCTTGGCCTTGCCGCACCTCTAAACCTCCAGCGGGGGTGGAAACCCCCTAGGATGTCCTCGTATGAAGAGGACGAAGATATTGAACATTATTTAACCACTTTCGAAAGGCTTGCAGCAGCAAGTCAGTGGCCCCATGACACTTGGGCATTGTATCTTGTGCCCTTGTTAAATGGTAAGGCCAGATCTGCCTATGTGGCCATGTGTGTTGAAGACAGCCAGGATTACATGAAAGTGAAGCAAGCCATTCTCAACAAGTTCAACATCAGCGCCGAGACTTACCGCCAGCGTTTCCGCTCCAAGTCTTTCAAGGAGGGTGAGACGGCGAAAGAACTTCAAGCCCGGCTAAAGGACCTGATGGAGAAGTGGCTAGTTCCAGAGACACGGACCAGGGACCAGGTGTGCGACCAAATCGTGCTGGAGCAGTTCCTGGGCATGCTGTATCCTGAGCTTCAGGTGTGGGTGAGAGAGCGCACCCCAGATTCATCGGCGCAAGCAGCAGATCTGGTGGAGACTTTCATGGCTGCCAGACAATCCAGAAGAGGCTATCACCTGGGTCCACAACAGCAGGACTGGAGAAGACTCTACCAAGTAGCTCAGAAAGAGCCAGAGAAGACAGCCTCTGGTAGGTCTGCGGGTGGTAACAGTCGGGTGTTTAGGCCCTCTAACAGCCCTAATAGCCCCACTCCAGCTGGAACACCTAGAGTAGTTATATGTCACGGTTGTGGTCAGCAAGGTCACATTAGGCCCAATTGCACACTGAAGAAAGTGTCTGATTCCAGACTATGTTACCTACCTGGCCCTAGCAAGCACTTATCTTGTGTGTCTTCTGATGTTACTGTCCCGGTGAAGATAAGTGGAAAGATAGTCCAGGCTTTAGTTGACTCAGGAAGTAGTCAGTCTTTCGTTCTTGAATCTTGTTTGAGGTCTGATTTCCAGCCAGTGGGCAAAGTGAGGGTCCGCTGCATACATGGGGATGAGTCCGAGCACTAGACCAGCGAGGTCCTCATAGAAATTAATGGCCAAAAATACTTGTTAACCGTAGGGATTTTGGATAAATGCCCTTACCCAGTGATTTTAGGCCAGGATGTGCCAGTTCTGACAGAACTATTGCAAAGTGTTAACACAGTCAGTGCTTATGTTACAACTAGAGCACAGGCCAAGGATAAACTAGACTCCAATGTTTGGTCAGAGTTACCATTTGAGGGTTGTCCGGGTGACAAAACTAAAAAGTCCAAGGCAGAGAGGCGTAGAGCAAAGGTGGTAGGTACAGCTGTGCAGGAAAGTCTATCCTTTCCACAACTAGAGGACACTGAAGTCTGTGATGAAGACTTCAAGAAACTTCAACAGGAAGACCCCACACTTAGCTCTTGCTTTTCTTCTGTTAAGACCGATGATGAGGCTAGAGAAGCCATGAGGGAGGGTGACATGTGTTTTGTTGTCAAGAATGAGAAACTGTATCGAGTGAGTGCAGACACAGAGCAGTTAGTGGTTCCTGAGGCTCTTAGAGCCAAGGTGTTACACCTAGGTCACAGCATTCCGTGGTCAGGACATCTAGGCAGGGAGAAGACTGAGAAGAGAATCCTGCAAAGATTTTATTGGCCAGGTTTCAACAAGGACATAGCAGAGTACACTAGGTCATGTCCAGAGTGCCAGTTGTCTGCTCGCTCCAAAAGGGGTTTAAAAGCTCCCCTCATCAGTCTCCCAATTATTGACACACCTTTTAGTCGCATTGCTATGGATGTAGTTGGTCCCTTAGAGAGGAGTAGGGCAGGGCACCGCTATATCTTAGTAATTTGTGATTACGCAACACGTTACCCAGAGGCATTCCCCCTCAGAAATACCAAGGCAAGGCAAGTGGCCAATAGTTTAATTCAGCTTTTCTCCCGTGTGGGTGTCCCTAAAGAAGTCTTAACCGATCAGGGAAGTAATTTCACCAGCAAGGCATTGAGGCAGGTGTACTCCCTGTTAGGGATTCGGGGTATTAAAACCACACCCTATCACCCGCAGACCGACGGCATGGTTGAGAGATTCAATCAGACCTTGAAGTCGATGCTGCGGAAGTTCGTGTCCGAGTCAGGAGCTGACTGGGACCAGTGGCTGCCTTACCTATTGTTTGCCTACAGAGAAGTACCGCAGGCATCCACCGGGTTCTCTCCCTTCGAACTCTTGTTCGGACGGGAAGTGAGAGGCCCGCTTGACATCCTCCGAGAGAGTTGGGAGGGGGACGCTCCTCACCAGCCATCCAACATTGTGAGTTATGTCCTGAAGATGCGGGAGAAGCTGGACCAGCTGAGCTCCAAGGCCCACCAACATCTGGCCCAGGCTCAAACGAGGCAGAAAACATGGTATGACCGGACAGCACGCAGTCGCACCTTTATGTCCGGACAGAAAGTGCTGCTGCTGTTGCCATCATCAGAAAGCAGTTTGCTGGCAAAGTGGCAAGGCCCGTTCAAGGTACTTCGCAAGGTCGGTGAGGTTAACTATGAAGTCTCAATGCCAGACAGACGTCGCTCCAAACAGATCTTCCACGTGAACCTCCTAAAACAATGGATTGACCGACCATCTTCTATCCAAGACCAGCTGTGGGCGCGGACCGTGGAAGAGGAAGAAGAGCCGTTGGAACAATACTTTCCTACTGCGGGTGGTGAGTCAACCTACCCCTCCGTTACCCATTTGACAACTGAACAGCAGGAGGACCTGCTGAAAATCATCCCAAGAGGCCTGTTCCGAGACCAGCCGGGGCGAACTGACGTCATCACCCACGACATCCGGCTAACTTCTCCAGGCCCCATCCGGCAGACCACCACCAGGGTTCCAGCGCGACTGATCCCCGCACTGAAGCAGGAGGTGTTGGCGATGCTGGAAATGGGGGTGATCGAGACATCACACAGCGAGTGGTGTAGTCCCGTGGTGCTGGTGCCAAAAAAGGATGGGGGGCTCCGCTTCTGTGTCGATTTCTCGAAGCTGAATACCATCTCAGCTTTTGACCCATATCCCATGCCCCGTGTGGACGAGCTGGTGGAGCGCCTGGGAAAGGCTGAGTTCCTCAGCACCTTAGACTTGTGTAAGGGGTACTGGCAAGTGCCACTCACCCCACAAGCACAGGAACTGACTGCCTTCAAAGCTCCATCTGGCTTGTTCCAGTTTAGGGTTATGCCCTTTGGCCTTCATGGAGCAGCAGCAACATTCCAGCGCCTCATGGATGAGGTGCTGAGGGGCGCTGAGGACCACGCCGCGGCTTATATCGATGATGTCATCATTCACAGTTCGTCATGGGAAGAACATCTTCAACACCTCAGTGATGTCTTCCGAAGGATTCGGCAGGCCGGGCTGGTAGTGAATGCCAGCAAATGCCAGCTTGCCCGGTCTGAAGTGTGTTACCTGGGATATGTCCTGGGGTGCGGCACCATACGTCCTCAGGTCAACAAGGTGGATGCCATCCGCAGCTCCCAGCCGCCTTCAACTAAGAAGGGGGTGAGATCTTTCCTGGGGTTGGTCGGATGGTACCGGCGTTTTATTCCCAACTTTTCAAGCCGAGCAGCTCCCCTCTCAGACCTCACTCGCAAGACCAGCCCCAATAAGGTCGTCTGGACTTTTGAGTGTGAGGCAGCTTTCCACGACCTCAAGGAGAGCATGTGCCACGAACCGGTGTTGCAGAGTCCTGACTTTTCCTTACCTTTCACGGTGCAAACCGACGCTTCGGGCATCGGCCTGGGAGCAGTGTTGTTGCAGGGTGAGGGGGAGGACAAAAGACCTATACAGTTTGTGAGCCGCAAACTGTTCCCTCGCGAGACTCGGTATTCCACCATCGAAAAGGAGTGTCTTGCCATCAAGTGGGCTCTGGACACTTTAAAATATTACCTTGTTGGCAAAGAGTTTGTCTTGGAGACAGACCACAGGCCCTTGCAATGGCTACATCGCATGCGTGACTTTAATTCCAGAATCACCCGATGGCACTTATCCTTGCAGCCATACAGGTTTACTGTGAGGTATAGGGCGGGAAAGGACAATGTCATTGCGGACTTTCTTTCACGTCATGAGCTGGACCTGGACGTTCTCTCTTAAGGGGGGGGGGTGTGTGACGGGGCGCTTAGCTACCGTCACGGCAGCGATGCGCTACCTATTACAGTTCACAAAGACTGAGTGCAAACGTTGCTTGTATTTGTTTGTCAAGCGTGTTAATGTGTTTTGTTAATCCTTATATTGTTTCAAATCAGCGGTAACCTAGCCTTTTATCAAAACTCCCACAGTAATCCCGTAGTTTCGTGTGCACACTTATAATATCTATTACTACGGTGATTTATATGCTATAGCTACTATCATCAATACATATCTTGCTGTTTAAAACCTTGTTATTTATTTCACAATCATGATCAGTTTCAATAACCACGTAACATATGTTTTCGTTAATTATGTATCTGTTTATTTAGTTTAAAAGGAACATAGCTTTGACATACCATCTTTGTGTCTTACTGGCGTCTCCGGTTTGTTTGTGTAAAGGAAATTTTGCCGCAATTGGGGGGTTTAAATAACGCTATGACTTCCGGGTCAATTGCAAGTGAACCGGAGTTTGAGTTATTAATTGTTTGACTGTTAGTATGACTTGTGGCTTTGCCAAATGTTAGCGGGAATCATAGAAATTATATTTTGTAATTTTCTAGTGTTATAGATGTAGCATTTCGGCTGTTTTTAAGCATTTATGGACTATTCACCTGAGCCACCCCTGCATTGTAATATTGTGTTGGTATGTGCCAATTTCAGGGGTACCTTTAGTCCTAAAAAGATGAGTAGCTTTATTCTCTTGGGGGGGCATGAGATGAGAAGACTTAAGTCTGTGTGATGCTCTATGTAAAGTGGCTTGTGTAAAGGCTGCAAAATTGTGATTTTTTTTTTTCTTTTTTTTCTTTTTTTTTTTTGACTCTTATGTCAATTTATTTTCTTTACTAAACAGTTTTTTTTTTCTTTTTTTTTTCTTTTTCTTGTAAATTTGTAATGCCTTTCTTTGGCCTTAATTGGGGTAAATAAAAATATCCCATCTGTTCAAACTCATCCAACTTCTCCTGAGTGTTTACATCTGCTCACGACGACTCAGCCACATTTACCCCTCAACAGTGACATATCTGTAATCGTCATTGTCATGATTGTATGATCTTCATAAATTATGATAGCAAAAAAAAAAAAAAAAAAAACGGCTTTAGCCTACAACATTGGGTCTTAAGTGGCTTGGAAATGCCAAAAAAAAAAAAAACCACTAAAACTGTTTTTTAAACATAAAAGCGACAAAAAACGACAATCTCACGAATCACGAGAAAAAATATATATCTCAGAAAGAGAGTGCACTATCGCGCTGAGCTGGACTTCCCGTATCAGCTCCGCTTATGAAGCCGGGATCTAATCCTGTTAACATGAAATAAGCCTGCTCCCGAGCAGGTTTAAGTTTGCGCACATGTTTCTATGACAGCAAGTCCAGGATGAGCGTTGAAGAACCAAACAATCCAAGATCATGCCAAATCGCCAACAATCAAATCCAGCTAAGTGAGTTAGCGACGTACGAAGAACGAGCCCCTGGACTTGCTGTCATAGCAACAGGTGCGCAAGCTTAAACCTGCTCGGGAGCAGGCTTATTTCATGTAAACCGGATTAGATCGCGGCTTTATAAGCGGAGCTGATATGGGAAGTCCAGCGCAGCGCGATAGTGCACTTTCTGAGATGTATATTTTTTCTCGTGACTCGTGAGATTGTCGTTTACATTATTAAATTGTTGGAAACGCACATTTATTTTCGACTTGTCGGAGTCTGGCTTTAACTACAGCACAAACTGTTTGCATTGCCCTAAGATTATTTGCGAGTGGCTCTTTCCTTTACACTATTGGAGATGGGGAGAACTTGATGGAAAGTGCTGTCTGTCGTGTCATTCGGAGTTTACCTGGCGCTTTTAGGTTTAAAAAACGGTTTTAGTTTTTTTTTTTTTGTGGCATTTCCAAGCCACTTAAGACCCAATGTTGTAAAGCAGTTTTTTTCTTTTTTTTTGGCTATCATAATTTTTTATGAAGATCATGCAATCATGACCATGCCGATTACAGTATATGTCACTCAGGCTTCACTAACGTGATTGGTACCATAGACTATAGGCTGCCATAGACTGCCATCAAGGCCTCAATGAAGGGGATTATGTGAACAGAAAGGGGGTTCACAATGTAAATGTGCAGCCCAGTTACTATTGGGATTCTTAATATTCCAGATGAATAATATTATATCAAATAAAAAAAAGGCAGTTGACAAATCTTCCATATCACAAATGTGAAAGCAAAATGTCCAGGATCTGTGCATGACTTAAGAATTTCAGAGATTAACATTTATGCACATTATTTGAAAGTGGTAAGAAAAGTTCCACAATTAAATATCAAGCTCACTGTATTACATACACTTATGCTGATCCTAACAGAACTGCATTTTTTCATAGGTGATTATGACATGTTCCTGCCTGCAGACAGGTGTTTTATGACCCCATTCCCTGACCCAAACCAGTTACAATGCAGCTCTAGCCAGGACAAGGGCACACAATGAAATGAACTTTGGCTAACTAAAGGTCTGAGGGTTGCACACCTGACAGGGCCTGTGACATTGTTGCATGTGCCATATTACACAACATTGCCAAAAAAAAAACACTTTTCATTAAATGTTTAATAAAATACAAATATGCTTAGTTCCTTGAGTTTTATTTCAATTGTTCTTTGTAAAGAAAAGCCAGTGGTCAAGTGCCTGCAACAAGTGATATTAGACACATGCCTCATGCAACAAATAAAAAGGAAAAGTTGGCTATACACTGCCCACCTGTAGGCCTATGTCTCCTCTGTCTGTGCAGACTCTTCTGTAGGCCTTTCTGTAGATGTGGAATCCTGCAACTTATATTGCAGCCATAAAGCATACAAGTATAAATTAAGTAAAGTTATTTATGCACTTGCAGGTAGGCTAGTTCCTCCATATGACAGTTATCTGAGAGGGTTTATTCACTGTCCAGTGCAATGGAAACAAATGGACATTACAAAGTCTTATACTTTCTTTCCTTTGGAAAGTTAGAAATTGTCCACTTACTGCACATATTTCAGCCACCACTTTCTTGGGAACAGATACAAGTGTGTATTATGTAAAAGTGCACAAAAGAGGAAAACACAATGTCATTACAATGAACTACACTCAGGAAAAATGTGATCAATAACTCATGGCAAAATATTTTTACATTAACATAAGTTTATCAGGTTTCACTTTCACAAGTCAAAGCAATTCATCATTACTCAAGATTTAACAGTTGAAACGACTATACAGCCTTAATTTAATGCAGCAAAAATTATTTTACAGTGTAGGCTACTAAGATCTTTTTCTTTTTTTTTTGCCTTTTTCTTGGTTGCTTTTATAAACAGACAACCATTTATTTAACAGTGCCTTTTATAAAAGAGACTATAATATAACTAAAAATTACCATTATGTAGAATATTTTGGTACTTCACTTTTATTTGTTCCCATGTTCTAGTGTGGTGACTCTGACATTACAATGAACAAAGTAATTATGCAATTATTAAAATACAAAAATATAGGCTAATAAGTGATAAAAACTTCTAACGGATTTAAATTGTCTGCTACTTTTTGCCAGCCCTCTCTCCTGGCTTTTGCAGACTTTGAGGTGTTCCCTGGCGTTTTGATTAAACATTAAAATTTCGAATAAACTTCGACTATTAGTTCTTGCTCTGCTGAGGAGAAAAACTGTGCGCGCTCTTTGGCCACGCCGAGCAGCCAAGCAGTGTTGCTGATCAATGTTTCTACTATCGATACATATCCCCTTTTATACCAGCGCATGAACGCGCAATTATCTCAGATAACTCAATCCAGCGATACTAATCATAAACAACAGGTGTGTTCGAAGAACCCAATTAGCCGGATCATGATTAGCACGATGATATCATCTTGGATGTCTCATTTGATCTCGGATGTTTTAAGCAACGTACGAAGAACGGGCCCCAGGACTAATGTATAATTTTCTTTTTTTTGGTCCGAACCAAGAGAACCAAACTATAAGTCAACAACATCTTGATTTTAGAAGCATTGAATGTTGTGTAAAGAGACATTCTTGTAGACCAACCCAAAGAACAGCCTGGGGCTGGATTCATGAAAATCTTCTTAAGGAAGAAGTTTGAGAATGCTAAATATTCATATCCTTGTTCTTAAGGCTTTATCTGTAGATAGGTTAAGGGAGGGGAGGGAGGCCTTCACAGGGGAGAGACTATAGGTGACATAGGCTGACCTTATCTATGCAGCCTAATATTGAATTATAAAAGTCTATAATGTGTTATGTGTATGCTAGGTCAAAGAGATGTGTTTTTAGTCTAGAGTTACAATATGGTCATACTTCCTGGTTCTGGTAAGAACTCGAGCTGCTGCGTTTTGGACCAGCTGTAATTTGTTTATTAAGCATGCAGGGCAACCACCCATAATAGCATTACAATAATCTAGCCTTGATGTCATGAACGCATGGACTAATTGTTCCGCATTTGTCAATGAGAGCATATGACGTAATTTAGATATATTTTTACGATGGAAAAATGCGGTTTTACAGATACTAGACACGTGACTTTCAAATGAAAGATATCAAAGAGCACAGGTTTCTAACCGACGACGAAGACTTGACAGAGCAGTCATCAAGTGTTAGACAGTATTCTAGATTATTACGTGAGGACGTTTTTTGTCCTATAATTAGAAACTCTGTTTTTTCAGAATTAAGTAGTAGGAAATTACTAGTCATCCAATTTTTTATATCACCTATGCATTCTGGTAATTTACCAAAATTATTAAAATACCAAAAGTACAATTGGAGGGTATTTATATTACGTACATAAATATGTAAATGTATTAATTCGCTTTTCACAGCCTCGTTGTGTTTATAATGGCGCTCTTGCAAACTATTATAACTCAAACTTTCAGGGAAAATGTTGTTGGAAGCTGAGTGATATTGTCGTTGAAAGTCATGCAATCGTATGGTTTGTTTATAGTTTAGCTATTGACTTCTGCCAAATTTATTTGTGCTTCAAAATTCATAAACGTTGTGTTCATTTGTGAAGATTATCACGATGAACAAAACAGTATAAGAATCATAAACTTTTTTAGTCGTATACCTTATTTTCTGCAATAATCTAAAAATCCTATTGGGTTTTTTGTTGTGGGAACCAGGGTGATGCGAACTTCCGGGTTAGCCTACGAAAATACGTCATCACTGCAGCTCTCTATTATCACTGCCTCCGTTATAATCTTCTGATACGTGCAGCATGATTAAGTTCAAATTGCTGCATAAGGGATACATCTATTAATGAGAGCGCTTGAAGCTTATTTCCACCATGGAATAAAAAAAACCAATAAACAACCATAAATAAACAACTTTTTGTCTCTCAATTCAACTTTTTTTCCTGGCAATTCTGAGTTAACATCTTGCAATTATGATTTATCACCCTCAGCATGAGGGGAAAAAAGGTAATTGTGACTTTTTTTCTCTCGAAATTATTCAAAAAGTCAGAATTGCAAGATATAAACTCAAAATTGCAAGAAATAAACTCGCAATGTTGAGAAAAAAGTCAGAATTTCGAGATATAAAGTCTGTAAATGTGGAGGATTATAAAACACACAACAACAAAAATGAAAGCCTTTGAATAATACACTTGTGAAGATTCACTCAGTTGTTATAAATAGTCAAAGGGGTTTCAGCTAAACATCATTTGTGTTTTGAGAATTTCTGTTCCAAAAGCAGATACACCCTTTAATGTTTTTAAAAGAGTGTGTAATTCAAGTAATTCCAGTCTGATTGATGAGATTACGCAGAATCTGGTGTGGAAGAATGTGACAGGCGTGTGTAGGTGTGATTAGGTGTTTGCATGCTTTTGTCCCTGGTGTAATTGTATGGTGTCAGCATGAGGAAAGCACATGAAAGGTTGAGTATACCCTTGAGGAAAATGTATGAATGCATCACGGGACCTCGGTAACAAAACAAATAACAAAATAACCATAACAAAACTTTGTACTTTTCATCAATCATCAATGTCATCAATCATATGTCATTAAGTCAACAATCTGGTGCACTTTGAGAGTTCAACATTAAGAGCTTCAACCCATAGTCAGTGCATTGACTTGTACATGAACTTTAAAGGGGAATCAAACCTCTATTGAGTTGTGATATAGTGTCTCAGTCTACATTACACTACATACTACTACTACTAATAATAATGTTATAATATTATTCCTGTCAGTAATAGCCATATACTGTAAAACAAATACAATAAAATGCATGCAAGTGATAAACCTGTGAACTTTTATTTTGATGGAAACTACAGTCGAGCTTTTATTTTTAGCGGAAAACGAGTTTACAAATGCGTCTCATTACAAATCTAGTGAAATGATTTTAATTGAGCACCAGATGTGTGGCTGGACAGATCTCCTTCTAGCTATATAAGCCACCATTAACATTATTGAGGAGTTTTGTCAATTTTTAAGCATGGTTGGTTTAATCATGTTAACGAGATTCAGTTTTACTGGGTTAAAACTAATGGATAGACTTTTCATTACTCACCACTAATGTTTCAATTTCTGCAACAACACCATTGACAGATCATTGACATATTGCCAATTAATTTTGGCTGCAACAATAAAACATACCTTTAGGAAAGACTTTTTGAAAATTTAATGCGGAACTATTAAAGGATAAAGATTATTGTTGTCAAATAAGAAATTTGATTATTGAGATTAAAGATGACTTCACCTTAACTTCTAATGGGAATAAATGGAAGTATTTTAAATTTAAATTCGGTTTAATAAACAACAAAGCAAAGAACAGAAGCAGAGGGAGTTAAGTTTAGTTCAAGAATGTAATACACAAACAATGACTCAAGTCAAGATGTTGATATTTATGATTATTTTCTCTTCAAGCTAAATTAGATCATTTGTATTTAATGAAACAAGGAGCTTTTGTAAGGTCTCTTGCAAGATTGTTGGAAGGAGAGAAGAATACGGCATATTTTTGTCAGTTAGAAAAGAGGAGACAGAAGCAATGCAGTTCATAGTTTAATTATTAATGATTGGTTTATCGCAGACCCGAAATTAATATCAGAGGAAATATCCTCATTTTATAGTGATAACTTTACAATAAGTAAATCCACTTCACCAGCTTATTACTCCTCGACAGCGATGCCGTTGAAATACACAGCAAAAATATGACCGCAAAAATGGAACTTCAAAGACAATATTCTAAAGATGGCTGCGCGCTTGTTTCTCTGGCGCATAAGGTCTATACTGGCAGGAAATTACTGAGGTGCCCTTGAGCAAGGCACCTAACCCCCAATCACTCCCCGGGCGCCACAGCAAAATGGCTGCCCACTGCTCCGGGTGTGTGTCCATGGTTTGGTGTGTGTGTGTGAGTGTTCTCTACTTTAATGTGTGCACTGTGCACTAACTTGGATGGGTTAAATGCAGAGGACAAAATCTGAGTATGCATACTTGGCCTTCACATGTCACTTAAGTGTAAGACCACTAGTGAAAATGTTAGTTCATACCAGAGCCGTTAAATATGAGAGTTGCGACACTCTGTGATCTCGCCGCCACGCGGTCACGTGGTTCATGTATCTCTACATAGTTCCAAACAAATCCACATTGCCAATGATTTTAAGCGGGGCAGACAGCAGCAGCTATATTTGCAGCAATTATCGGTATTGACGCATAATGTACATTGATTATTACGTTGACACTTAAATGACTTACATACAATGTCATTTTTTTTTCTTCTGGGGAGTAGCAGAAACACAGCATTAATACGTTTTTGTGTTTCATTTTGGAAGGAAATTGGGTGCTCCCATAACGTAGAATACATTTACACCAACGACCATTTGCAGCAGATTTCAGTAATGATGGAGAGACGACATTAATGTTAGCAGTGTGGTCAATTGAAATGAAACTGGAGAAATGGTTAATGAGTGGAAAAACTATGTTCATAACATTAACGTTACTGTTAACGGGATTCATTTCAGTATACATTTACATGTAAACATACTGTACACAGTATAGCCTACATCGTATGCATGTATTTGTGTGTGTTCTGCTGAATGGTTTGAAAGGATCTAGGGGTACATTAGCCATACTAAAATGAATCCTTTAACAGTATCATTAATGTTATGGATCGTATTTAGGAACATAGTTATTTCATTCAGTAACCATCTCTCCAGTTACACACACACACACACACACACACACACACACACACACACACACACACACACACACACACACACACACACACACACACACGTGTATATGTTTGTATATAATAATAATATACTGTATATAGATACATACATACATACATACATACTCTACCAGCCAAAAGTTTTGTATCAGTAAGATTTTTAATGGTTTTAAAATAAGTAATCTCTTCTGCTCACCAAGGCTGCATTTATTTGATTAAAAAAAAAAAAGAAAAAAAATATTATGACAGTTTAAAATAACTATTTTCTATTTTAATATAAAATAATATAATATATATAAAGTGTAATTTATTCCTGTGATCAAAGCTGAATTTTCAGCATCATTACTCCAGTCTTCAGTGTCACATGATCCTTCAGAAATCATTCTAATATGATGATTCAATGTTGAAAACAGTTGTGTATTTATTCTTTTTTTCAGGATTCTTTGATGAATAGAAAGTTCAAAAGAACAGTGTAACTTTTTATCAATTTAATTCATCCTTGATGAATAAAAGTATTGATTTATTTTATTTCTTTCTATTCATCACACTCAAAAAAATGCTATGTTGGCTTTAATTAACTTTTTTTTATGTCAACAGGTCCCACATAACTAGGTTACGTTGGATTTATGTAACATTATTTATTTCAATTAACTTAAGTTAATTACATAAGGTTAATCCAATGCCGTTTAGTTGAATAAGGTTAACAGTCTTAATTTTGTCCAAAACAATTAAGTTAATTAAGTTCAATTATCCTAAAATTTATATTTTTACATTCAACCAAAACAAATAATCCAGTATCACACAGCAAAAACTCCAGTGCTAAATGAACTCTCCTGGGAGTTTATATGGCTCCAGACTCAATAGTGTTAAAGTGTTAAAATATGAGTGTTAAATTAACACTCAAGAGTGTTAAAGTTAATGAGCTAATTAAGTGATTCATTGAGTGATGATTGACCATTATTGAAGACACCTGATGTTAACAAGCAGAATCTCCAAAGGAGAAAAACAACATTTTTAAGACACCGTTATGGTGATCAGTGTTTGCTTTAGTTGGGCTCTTGACCCTTACATCATTAACATTAGATTTTGTTTGGCTGTTGCATCTGAGTTGTAACTCTCAGATGAACAAAGAGAAACGTTGATCAGGTGGTGTTGGTTATGTTTTGACATATTCATAATGACCTGAATCACTGAACTAATTTAGAGTCTAATCTCTGACTTAAATGTATATTGTTGATTACAGCATCACTGTGATTCTACAGCATAAGATCCAGAATTTTCTAAATAATCTAAAGAATTTCTTAAAAGTTCTTTCTTTTTCTATTTTTAGTCCCCGACAGCTTTTTTGCTTTATCCATCTTTTTCGACGACAACAGTCACTAACGTTACTCGTTCCTGCTCGCTCAGCGCTCACGGCGCCCGCGCCCACTCGTGATTTTTAAATTATTATTTAATTCCTATTTTTAACAACATGAAAAAGACTATTCAAACATGACATTAAAATATAAATATAAAAAATTACAGACATTTCTTGGGGGTGCTGGGCAGGTGCTATGGCTATTATAGGGGGAGCTACAGCACTAGCTCCTCCCTGGCGCCGCCACTGGCCCATACATATTGAAAGCCTATAGTTATCCTTCTTAACCAGCTTAGAAAAGCGCCACGTTTTATTTTGTGTCACCATACTTGGTCGTATAACTACTCGTGCACGCACTGAGATGAGAGAGGTATGTATCAACTCGTCTTAGTTAAGGGAATAATATCCCTTTAAAGCATTTTCACTAACACTTTACAATAAGGTTCCATTTGTTAACTTTAGCTAAAATGAATTAACAATGAAAATACTTCTAAAGCATTTAATTACCTTGTTAATTAATTGTTCATTTCAACATGTGCTACTACATTATTTATATTTATGTATCTGTTAATATTATTTAATGGACTTGAGCTGACATGAACTAACAACAATGTTGAATTTGTATGAACCAGAGCCGTTGAAAAACAGAGTTACGACACTCCCATAGACTACCATGGGAACTTTGGAATGCGGAAGTAACGCGTGTCGTGGAGCAGCCGATAGTTCCAAACACTGATAGTTCCACACAGAACCCCATTCATTTTCAGCGTTTCCGAAGTACGCTCGCTGGTAAGTTGATGAAATTACTGTATTTTGGACATTTGAACGCATTAGTCGGCTTCTCATGAATCTAGTCAGTAGTTGTAATTTATGTAGCCAACTTTAGTTAATGTTTATTGGAAGAGAATAGTTAATTGAGGCAAGCTTACGTAATCAACACTTCACTAACGTTAGCTACCAGTCAGAAATGTGTAAATTCAATACTGAGGTCATAGTTAAATGTGATGTCGCACTACATTGTATTCAGAGTTTTTTTTTTGTCAACCCTATTTACATACATGACGTGGTCAGAATATTAGAAATACATCTGGATATAAAGCAAATAAGTACAGCAGCAGCACCCCCACAAATAAGACCTCAATGCTAAAATGTGTAAATTAATGTACACCTCTATGACAGTATAAAAAAATCTGAACATTATAGAAAAGCAGAATTTATGGCTGAGCTTTGTACGGTATGTACCTAATGCAATAAAAATATAATTTGTTGGATGAGCAAAATAATCATCCAGCGTCTTCCATAATGTTATTGTGTAAGAATAACCATTTGAATAACAATATTGGTTTATATATATATATATATAATTTTTGTTCTCATTTAATTTCAAATTATGTACAAGAGTACAGAGTCATAATTATAGAAATCATGACAAATGTCCAAATAGATATGTACCTAACAGTAGTACTCTCACTTCTATAATCTTAACCTCATGAAAATGTTTAGGAAACATAATGTATGGCGGAATAGCACTTTGGGGAGTACTTCGACTCGGCGCAGTAAAAAGTCACGTTTGTTCTATTGACAGAAGTGAGAGGAAGAGGATCAGGCGTGACTTTTTACTGCGCCGAGTCCAAGTACTCCCAAAAGTGCTATTCCGCCATACATTATAGTTATCCTTTTTAACCCGCTTAGAAAAGCGCCACGTTTTATTTAGTGTCTCCATACTTGGTCGTATAACTACTCGTGTAACTGTTTTTAAATAGGGAAAACGTTGATGTGTTTGGTCACTTCTAAATTCATTGCTGTTAGATACCATTGAATATACTGGGCTAAGCTAAGTGCTTTCAAAGTGTCGCCGCGCGGCAGAACGATTGAGTGCACGCACTGAGATGAGAGAGGTATGTATCAACTCATCTTAGTTAAGGGAATAACATAGTTTAATATGAAAAAACGGTGGAGTATCCCTTTAAATTTATGGTTTTTCTAATTTCAAACAAATTTCTAATTATTTTATCAGAATAACAATTTCAGCAAAAATAACTGTATATCGAACATTCCATGCTTGCATTTGTAAATTGCAAAAGAAGAAATTGCACAGAAAAAGAGTAGTTCTGTGACGAGTTGAACATCATTTACAGTAACACTGACACAGCATCAATAAATTATAGCATTCTATTTCAATCCATCATACTGGACTGATCAACATCTAGTGTTGCACCTATAGCAGTTGGAGAATCCATTGGAGCGGTTTGTTACCTGGTCACATGAGCTCGTCAGACTTGCACACTCATAACAGTTGAGAGAGTGTCCTTTGGTAATTAAAGAGAGAGAAAGATATCAATGATCTGTATTTGTACTCAGTAACATTACAAACACTTTGTAAAAAAAAAAAATATATATATATATAAGAATGAACAGAAGACAAACTGAGATTTGCAGATCCATCTTTGATGAGAAGGTGAATGAATTAATGTCTGTTTAAGCGCCCATTTCATAGATGTAAAAGAGCACACACAATCCTTATTTTAATATAAAATTGCAATGGAATGGTAAAAGGGTGTTGGTACCCGACAGGAGGGCCTCCACTCGAGGATAGAATATGATGAACAAGTCTAAAAATGTAAAATGCACAAGAGCAGGTTTAAGCACAGACATACTGTCACGGATCTATGAAGGAGGACTCAAATGCAGAACGAGTGTTAACAGGTTTATTGACAAACAGTTGACAGATGACAAGATGTGGTCAATTCGTTCTGTCAGAACGAGAGTCGCAGATCCAAACGCAAGCAAGCAGTTTATTGCAGACAAGCAGAAACAGGGGTTATACTCAAAACACCACATATAGCAGGCGGGCAACCAGGATAAACAATCTCAGGAGAGGAAGAGTGACATGGATAAACCCAGCGCGGGTGCAAACTGGAACTGGATGATGAAATTCCAAACGACCTCCAGAAGCCTGGATACACAGACGAGACTGAGGAAATAACTCCACAAGGAAACTCAGGTACAGGAACTGGGTAAGAGAGCACAGACAAGAGTGATGAACCGACACCAAACAATGTAACACAGAAGAACACAGTAGCACAACATCTAACGAACTGGCAACACATGAGGGAAAGAGCACACATATAAAGGCAGCTAAGAACAAGAGGAACAGGTGAGCACACTCAGGTAAATGAGGACTCAAACAAGGGAGCAGAAAACATGAGGAACAGGCAACAACACCCAGACAAGCGAGGACTCAACTAGACAAGAGGGCGTGGTACAGGGAAACAAGGAGGCAGGAACAGAGAAGCACATGGCCAACACAAACAAAGACAAAGCCATGCGTTTAACCACAACACAAACATAGAGACATGAAACAAAGACAACACAGACAAAACTGACAGGGCAGAACCCTGACACATACATAAACGTAAAAATCATTTGATCTTTGTCCATCTGAAAACTTTTGACATTTATTACAGCAATTTTTACCCGTTTGTTGACCTGCTGATTATTATCAATGATGCTCTCCCAACCCTGCTCCTGGGGCCTGTACCATGAAGCCGGTTTAGGTGGCTAGCCAGCTATGTTTCAGTTTAGTTTCAGCCAACCCTGGGTTTTAGGTACTATGAAAGTAGCTTGGCTTTAATCGGTGTTCGTTGCCATGGTATCTTACGCTGCACGGCTAACCTGCTCCGGGGCAGGTTATGTTCTGGATTCGAGATCTCAGACTGAAGTTTGACCAATCAGCTGAGAGCAAAGAAACATATAGGTGACGTAACTTATTCCAAGTGTCTGTTGCAATGACTTCACCTTTTCTTCCAAATCCGGTGGACATCTCAGCGCAAATTGTTTGACGAGCACTTCGTAGAGAAAGAGTTTTTAGCCAGACAAAATCCCCTTGCCTTTCCTGATAGTTATTTGTATGAAAGATACAGATTTTCCGCGGAGGGAATGTCTTATCTTTGCGAACTTCTTGAGCCGCACATAAAGAATTTAACACGTCGAATTCATGCACTTACTGTAGGCTACCGCAAAAATATTGCGTTGCGGTTTTTTTTGTTTTTTTTTGCAAGTAGTACTTGCACGGTGGGTGACGCACAGAAGCTAGGGAAAACACGGTTTGTCGAACCATTCGTAAGGTGGTCCTCGCTCTGCAGGAGTACATGAAAAGTTTCATTAATAGTGTTCCCCGGACATTTATCGACCATGTCCATAAAAGAGGGCTTTTATAAAATTGCCAGTAGCTAAGATATATTGATAGGGTGACATCACATGAACACTTTTTTTTAAGCAAATTTCACAAATGTACTATACAATATAATACATGTTAAGAATTATTTTGAATCTTTTTTTTATTATTCTTCTGTTAATCTTATGATAGGATTCCCTAGAGTCATTGCAACATGTATGCAGTCTATTGCTCCAATCTCCACTGCTCTAGGGGAACATGAGGCAGATTATGTTAATAGGAAGTCCTATCACAGCCTTAATGTTCAGGTAGAGATGATGTGAATATGTGAGATGATTATTTTCTGTGAGATGAATCTTTAAATTAATAGTAACATTAACAGATATAACAATGATTTACTAGGCTAAACATTTCATCTGCAGACGACTTGTGGTCATGAACATATATGATCAAGTTTGGATGCCAAATGGCCTGGCTCCAGTGCTTGACTCACAAATTTTACATGAGTCTGTGTTTTGTCAGCGCTTTGAGGAAAGCGAGTTAAATTTGGTACAATACAAAACACTGTTAATTTGAACTGAGCTAGAAAAACCTACACAATAACCCCCTATCATGACCCTCAGACAGGGCCACAGCACCGCTTCAGTGTGGCCCTCAGTAAAACCAGAGTGAAGATAGAGATGACCTTTGGCATCCTAAATGCACATTTCAACTGTGTTCAGCCCTTAAGAGTCACCAGAGCGGGCATCAGAGATAGTGGCTGCATGTGCCATTCTGCACAATATAGTCACCAGTAGAAAGGAGCGAGAAACAACACAAAACCAGCTTCTCCCCGATGAAACTGACCCGATCACACTTGACCACCCAGCTGGTGCAGATGTAGATGCAATCACCATACAATATTACACTTAATAAAAGCACATTGAAACTGCAGATATGTCTCAAACTGTTTTATTGGTTTTGTGGGATGGGAGGGAGAAAGAGAGCAAGAGAAAGTTGCATTAATAAATATTCATACTAAAGTGTTACTTGGTTAAATAAGTTAAACATACATACATACATATATATATATATACTGAGATCAGTTTTATCCAGCTGTTTGATTTTGTTTGGAGCCTCCTCAGCTCACAGTCAGCTCCTTTAGTGTGCAGTCTAGTTCAAGTCTCCTTTAGTGTGCAGTCTAGTTCAAGTCTCCTTTAGTGAACAGTCTAGTTCAAGTCTCCTTTTGTACAGGGCCCTGACTGAGTCTGTTTCCACCTGAAACATGATCATTACAAGTTTTCTGGAGGCTCATCAAAATCACTAAAAGTTCCTTGACTTCCTACAAACACAGGACTGACTGTAATTTATGTCAAGGGTTTAAAATCCTTACACATTTCTTCTGAAGGCCATTGAGGTAGAGGCCTCAGTTTCTGGGGCAGGTTGTGAAAAAACCTACAATAAAAGAGATGTGTAAGGGCCAGTCCCTTTTTTATGCCACACATTCAAATGTTTGCCATAATAAAAAGCCCAGTGCATTCACATCAGCAACTGTCTGAGAACAAGTGTCTTCATTTCCTCCACCCTAATAAATATAAATAGGCCAATGTAAAGCATAAAGCAGGTTATGTTTGGTGTTCTGTCTTCTGCATACTGACCTCTGTGTGGGAGACTGTGTGTGTGTGCTGGCTTCAACAGGGACACTGTATTTCCCTCTGCAGAACATACAGTCAGCCATATTTAAAACTTAAAAGTAGTAATGTATTGCACACGTACCCAGTGTTACTTGCTTAGAGGAGCCAGCACCAGGGTCAGACTGTACAGCACCTGTAATCCCATCCATAATCGGCCGTCCCTTATTGCCTACTCAGAGCCAACTCCTCCGCCAGTGTATTCTGGTTTTCTGAATTGAATTCTTTATTTCTGTTTTCTGCAAACAAGTGTTTGTGATAAAATGTTCACAAAAGTAATAAAAGGTTGTGGTAAATACTCACCACTTTGAATTATATTTTAATATTTTGTCTTTATCTGCTGCCAAGAACATTAAGAGTTGGGGTTGCATCTAAAAATCAATGAATATTATTTTTTCTTAGTACCGGTACATGCACATTTTTATATATTATAAAAATAGGCTATAGGCTATATTACACATATAGGCTACACATACATACATAATTTTACATAAATATAGAACGTATTTGTTTAACTTAGGCTACACATTAACAATCAGCAATCTTTCTCCAACAGTCTTCTCTTGCTTTGGCAGCAGAGACCGTATTGTTTCGAGCTTGAAATACATATTTAAATTCATTTTAATTATGAATGATTATCTCTTGCTCCTCCGCGGAAAAATCGCGACCCGCGATTGGTTGTTCAGTGTCGACGTCACTCTTTTATGTGCACGCGCGCGTGGAGTAATCATAGCTTGAGGATCAAAGCCTGAGTTGACAGAGAAAGTTGATGAGCTGCATCATGGTACCAATAAAGCCTGATTGCATCGGTTTGGTTTTGTCAACTCAAAACTAATCCTGTAACCCCGAGTTTGTTCAGCTACCTTCATGGTACAGGCCCCTGGAGTACCCCCAACACTGCACGTTTTCTTTGTCTCCCTAATCAAACACACCTGATTCAACTCATCAGCTCATTAACCCATGTGATAATGAGCTGATGAATTGAATCAGGTGTGTTTGATTAGGGAGACAAAGAAAATGTGCAGTGTTGGGGGTACTCCAGGAGCAGGGTTGGGAACCACTGCACAATGGGACAATGGCGGAGCGGACGCGGAGTAGCCTACGGCAGGTGCTGCTGGAGTTTGCTCAGCCAAAACCAAATATAAGTACAATACTAACTTCAACAAGAATGGTTTTTGTTGCAAATCAAACTTCAAACCGAGACCTGGAACCGGATTAAAGCAATTTACTGGAAATATGGCGTATCGAGGCGGAATTATTATTTGCATCTTAGCTCTCCTGCTGCTTTCGCTCCGTTGCTGCTGGCCTGGTCGAGCTGGCGGTGTTGCGCGGGGAAGCGTTGTTGTCTTCGCTCAGCTGAGTCATCAAGCTGTATATCAAAATATCCTGAGCAATGGAACGGCCAACTTACCAACTACTGTCCGGCCACGCTCTAGGATGAAATCTTCAAGTCCAAACTACAAGCTAACCAGCTACCTGCTAATCACGATCTTACTGGCAGGTGACGTTCATTCAAACCTGGGACCAGTTTGCAAAGTTTAACGAAAGCCATTTTTGCCGGATAGCGTTACACCTCAGCTTGTAAACGCCACTGAACTGCATCAAGGAAGTGACAATCGATCTGTAAGTCCGATCGCAACTCCACAAAACACTATTCTTAACCTGAATGGCTGTAAAGAACATTTAAATAGGATAAAAGACTAAAACCCAAAGGCCTGCTCGGCGGACATTTGAATATAACAGAGCAAATTGAGGGTCTGCTGATGGATTCGAATTTGGACTTTCTTTTTCTCTCGGAATCATGGCTAACTGAGTTATCACCAAAGACTGCTTTTGCTGTACAGGGATATCATGTTTTTAGGAAGGATAGAAAATCAGGTAGAGGAGGAGTCCTTCTGTATGTTCGTAATCATTTTAAATGTGTGGAGGTTCATCTTAATTCAACGCAAGATCTAGAATGTATTATTGTTACTATTGTGTCTTGTCTCTTTAAATGTCTTTTACTGTGGTTGGATTATACAGACCCCCTAATTCTACAAAGACATTTTATGATAAATTGAAATCTGTACTAAAGGAAATTGGTACAAAAAAGGAATTAATTGTTTTAGGAGGGAAAAAGCTAAGAGATATCAACTTAAAAGTATATCAGATCAGTTGAATCTTACACAAATGATCCTTGGCCCAACAAGGATTACTCAATCAACACAAACTCAGATAGATTTAATTTTTACTAATAAACCTGAAAGAATTACAAAATCATTTAATTTGGTAACAGGTATGTCAGACCACAACCTGACCTTAATTGTAAGAAAGTTGACAAAAAAAAAAAAGGTTTTTATACAGACAAGAAGGCAAAAGCTTTTTTAATATTATACCAAAATCCCTAATTGGCCAATTCGAGGAGAAATTAAAGCACCTGGACTGGAATGATGTTATGCAGTCTGGTGATATAGAACAAGCATTTATCTATATGATGGATAGAGTTAATACGACTAAAAATGAATTTAGTAAAAATATATCTTACTGGAGTAAAGTACATCTGCCATGGTTAAATGAACAGCTCTGGAAGCTAATGAAGCAGAGAGACTTGGCATTAAAGGCTGCTCTTAAATCTAAATTACCACATGATAAGAGAAAATTTCAGAATTTGTGAAATAAAGTAGTAAAAGAATTAAGACAGGCCAAAGCTAATTATTTTATTAAATTAATTGAGGATTCTAAAGGAAATAGTAAATTAATTTGGAAAAATATTGATCAAATTACAAAGAAGGAGAATAAATCAGTTCAAAATTGGATTATACGGGACCAATCGAAACTAACAGAAGATAAAGAAAAAATAGCTAAAATTTTTAATTGCTTCTTCTTGAACTCTGTACAGTGTCTGGCTAGGAAATTTGGTGCTAGATCTGGAGGACTAGAACCCATAAACAATGAAACGCCTGTCTTCACTATTGAAAATGTCTCAGAATCTATTGTATTGAAAATAATTGATAATTTAAAAGGATCTAGGTCAGAAGATGTTTATGATACCGATGCACGATTTTCTAAAACTTATAAATAAATTCTTTGCAAACCTCTAACACACTTGACAAATCTGTCAATAACAAACTCCTATTTTCCAAATTGCTGGAAGGCGGCAGTAGTGACACCTATTTTTAAAGCAGGTGATAGGACTCTTCCATCAAATTATAGACCCATAAGTATCCTTCCATTAGCATCAAAAATTGCAGAAAGAGTAGTTTGTGATCAATTAGTTTCTTATTTAAACGAAAGTGAAGTGAATCTACACCCAATGCAATTTGGGTTTCGGAAAAATTATTCTACTGAAACTGCTAATTGTTATTTTCTCGAACAAATTAGAAGTCAACTTGACAAAGGTGGTGTTGTTGGAGCTGTGTTTTTAGACTTAGCAAAGGCATTTGACACAGTGAATCATAACTGTTTAATGTCAAAACTTCAGAATTTTAATTTATCAGATGCTGCCTTGATGTGGATGAAATCATACCTCAGTAATAGAAGTCAATGCACAAGAGTGGCTGATAAATGCTCTTCATTTGCTAGCTGTCCTACGGGGGTTCCTCAGGGGTCAGTTTTAGGACCGATTTTATTTAGTATTTATATTAATGATCTGCCTCAAGTATGTCCAGGTGTAAATGTTATAATGTATGCAGATGATACTGTGCTTTTTACTCATGCAAGAACTAAAGAACTAGCTGCAAACAAACTGTCATCTGCAATGGTGAAAGTCTCAAATTGGTTGAATGAGTCTTGTTTGTCTCTAAATGTAAGTAAAACTGTATGCACGTATTTCACTGCACGAAAACAAAACTCTGTGAATCCAGATATCATATTTAATGGTGAAGCAATCAAATTTGTGACACATGTTAAATATTTAGGAATAATAATAGACCAACACCTGTCTTTTAAAAAGCAAGTAAAAAGGGTTATAAATAATGTTCAATTCAATTTGAATAATTTTAAAAACATCAGGCACCAGCTCTCTGAATCAGCTGCACTTCTTTTAGTACATACTCTGATTCTCCCTCACTTGTCGTATTGTATAACAACTTGGTCACAAGCAGATGCAACTACACTTAAGCCTGTGTATTCCCTTCATAAACAAATCATGAAAGTGTTAGATAAAAAAAACCAAGGGACTACCATCATTGCACTATTTTGAAAAGGTTACATTTTTTTAAGTTTTAATAATTTTGTATTTTATACTGATGTGTGCCTGATGTACAAAATTATTCACAATCTTGCTCCACCCCCTCTTCAGGGATGCGTGACCCATAACGGAAGTGCAGGTAGGACTAGAGCATCTGTCAGGGGAGATTTGGTACCGCAGTACAGAAAAACAGCCTTTGGGCAAAAAGCTTTTTCAGTTAGAGTAATGGGGTTGTGGAATTCCTTGCCTACAAACATTCCAAGCCTCAATAGCTTCTCAATTTTTAAAAATAAGCTTATGTACTATATCACAACAGATCTGCAACCACCAATGACTGTGTTGTACATTATCTGTTTTATATTCTGGTTTTAAATGTTATATTCCTGGACCTGTATGTATTGTGATGTTTTATGTGGTGTATATGTAATGTATGTTATTTTATTTGTTTACCTGCCCAGGGACAGCAGATGTAAACTAGCTATTAGCTAATTCTGGTGCAATTACTTTTAATTGTGCATTGTCCCTGTAAAAATAAACAATAAAATGAAATGAAAGCAATGTCAATCATCATGGGGGTTTAAAGATGAAGATTGTCACTTGAAGCCAGTTTTGTTCAGTTGGTCAGTTTGTAGTTTCTATTTTCTGGTGACTTCTCTGATATATGATAAGTCTTTACTACCAACATTACATAATTGTGAAATTAAAAACAACAAATTTTGCATTAAGCTGTTTGATGTCAAGCAGATGCAGTGTTATATTGGTAAAAATATAATCTGCTGCCCCCTGCTGATCAATGATGCTAAATGCAGTTTTACTCTTTATTTAAACCACTGTTACTACAGTACAACAGTGCCAAAAGAAAATTATTATTATTATTTTGCAATATATCTTTTGAAGTTATTTTGAAGTTCTTTAGCATTACTCCAAACTTGATTTCAGAAATTGCCTTGTTTAGTAAAGTATACCAATTTATAAAACATTTATTTACATGTTACAGCCTCTTCTCTCAGCTTTAGCAGAGGCCGGTCACAAAGGGATTTAATAGCACATCTTTTTGCAGTCCATGTGATTTGAGTACATTTTGGAGAGCTTAATCAGGCCAATAAGATATTATTAACTGAATCTCTTCCTTTTTATTGTACAAATGTGACATTTCAAAGTATCTACTATATATATATATATATATATATATATATATATACAGTGAGGAAAATAAGTATTTGAACACCCTGCTATTTTGCAAGTTCTCCCACTTAGAAATCATGGAGGGGTCTGGAATTGTCATCGTAGGTGCATGTCCACTGTGAGAGACATAATCTAAAAAAAAAATCCAGAAATCACAATGTATGATTTTTTAACTATTTATTTGTATGATACAGCTGGAAATAAGTATTTGAACACCTGAGAAAATCAATGTTAATATTTGGTACAGTAGCCTTTGTTTGCAATTACAGAGGTCAAACGTTTCCTGTAGTTTTTCACCAGGTTTGCACACACTGCAGGAGGGATTTTGGCCCACTCCTCCACACAGATCTTCTCTAGATCAGTCAGGTTTCTGGGCTGTCGCTGAGAAACACGGAGTTTGAGCTCCCTCCAAAGATTCTCTATTGGGTTTAGGTCTGGAGACTGGCTAGGCCACGCCAGAACCTTGATATGCTTCTAACAGAGCCACTCCTTGGTTATCCTGGCTGTGTGCTTCGGGTCATTGTCATGTTGGAAGACCCAGCCTCGACCCATCTTCAACGCTCTAACTGAGGGAAGGAGGTTGTTCCCCAAAATCTCGCAATACATGGCCCCGGTCATCCTCTCCTTAATACAGTGCAGTCGCCCTGTCCCATGTGCAGAAAAACACCCCCAAAGCATGATGCTACCACCCCCATGCTTCACAGTTGGGATGGTGTTCTTGGGATGGTACTCATCATTCTTCTTCCTCCAAACACGTTTAGTGGAATTATGACCAAAAAGTTCTATTTTGGTCTCATCTGACCACATGACTTTCTCCTATGACTCCTCTGGATCATCCAAATGGTCATTGGCAAACTTAAGACGGGCCTTGACATGTGCTGGTTTAAGCAGGGGAACCTTCTGTGCCATGCATGATTTCAAACCATGACGTCTTAGTGTATTACCAACAGTAACCTTGGAAACGGTGGTCCCAGCTCTTTTCAGGTCATTGACCAGCTCCTCCGTGTAGTTCTGGGCTGATTTCTCACCTTTCTTAGGATCATTGAGACCCCACGAGGTGAGATCTTGCATGGAGCCCCAGTCCGAGGGAGATTGACAGTCATGTTTAGCTTCTTCCATTTTCTAATGATTGCTCCAACAGTGGACCTTTTTTCACCAAGCTGCTTGGCAATTTCCCCGTAGCCCTTTCCAGCCTTGTGGAGGTGTACAATTTTGTCTCTAGTGTCTTTGTACAGCTATTTGGTCTTGGCCATGTTAGTAGTTGGATTCTTACTGATTGTATGGGGTGGACAGGTGTCTTTATGCAGCTAACGACCTCAAACAGGTGCATCTAATTTAGGATAATAAATGGAGTGGAGGTGGACATTTTAAAGGCAGACTAACAGGTCTTTGAGGGTCAGAATTCTAGCTGATAGACAGGTGTTCAAATACTTATTTGCAGCTTGATCATACAAATAAATAATTAAAAAATCATATATTGTGATTTCTGGATTTTTTTTTTTTTAGATTATGTCTCTCACAGTGGACATGCACCTACGATGACAATTTCAGACCCCTCCATGATTTCCAAGTGGGAGAACTTGCAAAATAGCAGGGTGTTCAAATACTTATTTTCCTCACTGTATATCTATTTATTATTTTTTTATTTTTTTTTTTACTTTTAAAAAAAACATAAAGACACTGGTTTATGGGTTTACAGTGGGGCTGTGAATATTTGGGTAGACAGAGAATCGACTTGATTCACGATCCATGGGTCTTCGATTCAAGAACAATTTTTTTCTAATTCAAAACGATTCAATTTGAAATGATTCACAATAAAATTTTATGCCGATTCGATTAACTATTCGAATCTGCGTTTTTTAAAAGTGCATTCACAGGATTATTTAAATGTTTCCCCTAATGTACTAGTCTGGGTGTGAATTAGCCTACACATCGGCCTTCGTGTGGGGCCAAAAAAAACAAAAAACTTTTGTCCATTTTTATATGTTATTTCTTAATGACTCTTATTTTAATCATTTACATAAGGCAAAATTTAAAAAGGCTTTAAAAGTATTGTTAGTTCATGTTAACTATTGTGTAGGAACTTATTACTGTGTTCCAGGTACATAAACATGCACTGCTTCCATTATTATTTTTTATTATTATAAAAAAATATATTGAATGTAGTCTCTCATTCACCGCTATAGAACTGGACCCAACTATGACGACTTCTGCTTCTGAGAAACCCGTAAATGTGAAAGGGTCTATTGTGAGAGAGCTGTCATCTGCTCATGTGTTAGGCCTAGTCCCTGTCCCAAATGACACACTTCATGCCCACTTGCGTCTTGTGGACTGACAGCCGCATACGTGTGTCCATTAAGTCCACAAGACCGTAGGGTGTCCCATTTGTTAATTCTAGGTTTCAGAAGGGTGCTTGCTTGAGCCCCCCTTGCAGGATTTGTAATCGATGCATCAAGAAAATCCTTACACCCCTAGTTCACAGAGATTATCGTCCCCTAGCCGCTAGCCATCAAAATTTCAAAACGGTTATGATGTAACAGTCTCGTTTACTGAAATCATGTGACTTTGGCAGTTTGATTTGACCCCCGAATCACTGGTTCAAAACGTTTCGCAAAGGTTTCAAAGCTGCACAAAGTGTGTTTAGAAAGCGTCAGTCACTATCGCCTGCCGTCTCATTTGCTCTAGTCTGTGACAGCATCAGAATCGAGGTGAAGCTGATAGCTGTGGTGAATATGCAAATTAGCCCTGCCTCCTTTTCACTAATTTTATGTTTTAAAAATAAACATTTTCGTTACATGATTGTTACATTTTGTTTAATATTTCATAAAATCCATATATATTTCCTTCAATTAATCAGATTTTGTATATTGTTTTAAGTTCCTCACACCAGGTCAAATCTTGTACTGATGAAAACACGAGCTATATATTCAGTAAAGAGTGTCTGATTGTAGAATGTGAAGATCTGCTGTATTCAGTGCATCATGAAGTAGGAGAGCAGAGAACAGCAGAGGAACAGGAAGCTCTGGGTGACACTCTGAGCCCCGTTACACAGGTTCCCCGCACAACATGTGACGTTCCCAATGCCAAGACTAACTGATGTTGCGGCGTCACAAAATGATTTAGAGACACAGCCTTTTACAACCACTGTCTGACTTGCCACAGTCACTGATGGAAAAAAAGAAAGAAAACGGAAGTGGATTCATGAATGAAAGCTGAGGTGTCTAAGTGGGTTATTGGTATATGAAAACTGTATCAAATGCATAAGATTAAAGAAGATTTTTAAAAAATCACTTCATCTTCTCACATGTTGATGTAGTGCAGCGGTCTTGAATCCCTGAACAGTTCAATACTTTTGAGCAGTTCCTCTGTTCATCACAATAGTAACATTTGTTTCCATTCGGGGCATTAGAGGGATCTACAGGAAGAAGAAGAAAACAAGCTTTCTTTACCTTGTTCTGGTCTAATTGTGCACACAACATACTCTAGGTGCTCATTTTTCCAATGAAAAGTTGTGTCCTCATAATCTTTTGTAAAACTGGAATAACTGGCTTCTATGTTTAGATGTCTTTGGCCCGTGTTGCATTCATATTTCAGTCGAGCCTCACCAGAGTTGGTTTGGCGTGGTTCATGTCTGCAGTCTCAGAGGTCTGGTTGTTTGGCACGAGTGTTCAGACGGCAGCATTCACTATGAAGGTAATATGATGTCAAGAATCGCATGCGCAGGGTAAGATTTGTGAAAGTTTACATAAGATTGCAAGCGTAAATTAAATTTGCATGCGCAAGAGAAGATTTTGTAAAGGTGTAAATCGCCTTTCAAGTGTAAGAAAAAAATATTTGCAGCATTTACTGTTAGTCGTAAGTGTAATGCATGTATTGTGAAACTGCAGCTTCGTGCTAACGCAAAATAAATAGGATCTGTATTCTTCTGACTTCCATTTTTCCGCTCTTACACTTTTGGCACGTTTTTTTCGCACAAATACGGCCAAAAGCACTGCACTGTGAACAGCAAAACAGATTATTTGCGTAAAATCAAACTTTGTGTAAAAAATAAGCTGTTGCAAATGTCTAAATTACTGGTGTGCAAGGGGCAAAAAAAGTTCCAGTTTTGGCACGATTCTCTCACTCATTGAGTTTTGCAAGTGCAAAGAGGAGGGCGGGTCCACCTTCATGTAGCCAATCAAATGAGCTTTTTATTTTGTGATAAAAAAAATCGAATATTTTGCGTTAGCACGAAGCTGCAGTTTCACAATACATGTGTGGCGAGCAGGACGAGTGAGAGTGATTAATGATGAACCACACCTGCACGACGCACCGGTCTCGTATCTCTCACGGAAGAGCGGAAGCACAAAGGAGGAGCGACGACAGTGAAGAGCGAGAGAGGACAGGCCTGAACTTGTGTTGTGTTTTGTTTTATTTTATTGTGACTGCAGTCGTCCGTGAGGGGCTGCTGTCTTTTACTTTCGTTTTGTATTTGTGTTATTTTGAATCATTAAATGTGTTTGAATGTTCGCCGGTTCCCGCCTCCTTCTTCCCATAACATCTGAACTGCGTTACAACATGCATCACACTTACGAATAACAGTAAAATGATGCAAATATTTGTTTCTTACACTTGAAAGGTGATTTACACCTTTACAAATCGTATCTTGCGCATGCAAATTTAATTTATGCTTGCAATCTTATGTAAACTTTCACAAATCTTTCCCTGCGCATGCGATTCTTTATGACATCATATTACCTTCATAGTTCACACTTATTCAAATAAACCGCACTAATAGAGCAATTGCACCAGGGGTTTGTTTTAATTGAACCAAACCTGATAAGTGTGAACAAACCCAAATTCCCTTCCGGCTGACGTCACAGTCCCCAATAGAAAGTCCCATGACAAGTATTTCTTGGTTAATGTTATATGACTGTAAACTGTTGACTGTAAGTACAATACCTGAAGCATCTTGAACATTACACAGGTCTGTGTTACAGCAGTAAGAAGAGAACTTTAAACTGCCGATGTTGAAGGACCCAGTTGTACAGTTACTTGCTGGAAAACACTGTTTACTTGTCACTGGAGAAGTATCAGTTGGCCCTGCAAAGACAAACTTTGTAATATAATATGACCATTAAATAATTTTTTTTTTCTCATTTGAAAAATATTTAAAATTTAAATAATATATTATGGAATAATGATTTGAGGGAAAACTAAATTAATTTCAGTATATTATATAGAATATTTTATGCATGCAGTTTTAAATTCTGTCTAGAAAAGTAGTAGCCGTTCTGTGACGACTGACAAGTTCAACAATTTTGCAGCACCAATAAATTATAACAAATTATATAATCTGTTTGAAACATTTGTTTACTTTATACATTTTTGTGTATTGCTTTATTGTATTTAAATGTTCAGTTCTTTTTGTTATAAGAAATACATTTATTAAACCTCCTATAGTATGACTATGACATAACACTTTTTTGCAACTTATTTAATATCATGATAATACCGTATACTGTGATAAAAGCTTCAGCAATTATCGCAACATGAAAATTTTATACTGTCACATGCCTAAATCCACACTGGACTTACCAGCATATGTCATACTGAGACAGTTACTTCCACTGGGGCATGTCTTCAGTTCACAAGCGCCCGACTGACAATCAAAACAGCTGAGAGAGTGTCCTTAAGAGAGAGAGAGAGAGAGAGAGAGAGAGAGAGAGAGAGAGAGAGAGAGAGAGAGAGAGCGTGAGAGAGAGAGAGAGACATCAATGATCTGTATTTGTATTCAATAATATTAAAAACAAACATAATTTGTCTCTGTACCTGCAGTGAACAGAATGAACAGAAGAAAAACTGAGATTTGCAGATCCATCTTTGATCAGGAGGAGAATGTAATAACTTACCCGTTTCAGCACCCATTTTATAGTTCCTCAAAAGAGGAGGATCTTCATGAGAAAATGAAAGTTTAGCACAAAGACAATGAAGGAAAAACAGTAGATATTAAATTATTTACTTGCAATATTACGACTTCAGCAGAGCTCTAGTATGGAAATTAATCTGGCTCTTTAAGTATACTTAATGGATAGTTAATCTCCAAAACCAAAAAAAATAATAATTCTATCATCATTTACTCACCCTCATGTCATTTCCAAACCCAAATCCATTCATATTATGGTAGCATTTTATGGTAACACTTTATTTTACAGTGTTCATATGTTACATGTACTTACCATAGTAATAACAGTAAATTATGCATAGTTACATGCAACTAATCCTCAACAAAATCCTAATCCTACCCTAACTCTATAGTAAATGTACCATAGTTGCATAATTTTACTCAGTACTTAAATATATAATTACACTGTAAAAATAACACCTTAAAATAAAGTGTAACCCACTTTATTTTACTTTCCTATTCTCCATGTACATACTATTTATTTACTATAGTAATTAGAATAATTGGGTAATAGGTTCTAACCCGGAACCTACCTCTAACCCTAACCCATGTAGTTACCTTATATTACCTAGTTACCTACATGTAAGTGCACATACTGTAAAATAAAGTGCAATCCATAATATCTTTTGTGTTCTGCAGATGAAAGAAAGTTATACACATTTGGAACAACATGAGGGTGTGTAAATGATGACAGAAATTTCATTTTGGGACAATAATATATAACATCTTAATAAAAAACATCTTCACAATAAAAGATATAGATATACAATAAAATATATAGTCCTATAAATTGTTCTAAATGTAAAAGAATAGCAGAGTTCACACAACTAACGACAAACTATCATTGGAATCAAGTTCAGAATTATTTTTTTCCAACTGATGAATGATAAAATGATAACATTCTCATTCACATGCTAGTGGAATGCTCTCCCCACCGGATTGCAGAATCCCTGGCAACTTTCAAAAGACAGCTGAAAACCCATCTCTTCCGTGAGCACTTAACCTCATTTAAAAAAAAAAATTCTCTCCTTTTTCCTTTAAATCCTCGCTTATCGGGCTTATGCTACTCTGAACAATGCCTGAACTTCGTATTTTGAGCACTTCTTGCGTTGTTTCTTGCCTCTTCACGATGACTCGCTTAATTTAGTCCTAATTTATAAGTCGCTTTGGACGAAAGCGTCTGCTAAATGTAAATGTAATGTAAAATAAAAACACTGACAGCCAATCAGAATCCATCCTGTTTTAAGATTGAGCTCGAGCATTTCAAACAGCAGAGGACATAAGCGTGCGCTTAGAATAAAAATATTGTTTGCTGTTGGGGACATTAATATAGTAATCTTTAGTTATGGTTTCTGGTGTGAAAGGGCCTTTGTTCACATTGTGAACTTATATGTTCACAATGTGACAAGAACTTGTAAAAAAAATTTACATACAGTAACTTAAAATAATGATTTCCTTTGGAAATGATAAATGGACCAGCAAGTTCAGTATGTGCTGGTGTTGATTTCCTTCCACAATAAACTACTGTGCTCAAAGTTCTTTGTTTTATATATTTTTGTTTTAAGATCTTTAGTTAGAAAGAAAAGCACATTTCGTTTTCAGATGGAGAACAGCAAAGTTGGTCCACCAGTAGACCATGCCTTAAACCAGTTAAAAACTGCCTGAACAAGGATTCATCCGATCCAGACAGGGCAGACGAGGCTTGTTTTGGTTTTGTTTTCAGTAGAAGGTATTTGTGCTTGCTAAGTCTTTGGAACGGACTGTCACACACATAATAATGCTTAAGGTACAACTGATGTTATGAAAAAAATGTTATTGAGAAACCAGTCTACGAATAGTTCACATTCTCTTTTCACTCAGAGAGACTGTTTGTCTCACAACTGTAGCCAAACACGTCAAGTGATACAGTACATTTAAGCATTAAAATGATGATGTGATAACGTGACTGATAACATACTGTAATGTACTTTACTTGAGTCATTGAGTTCAATTTAAACTGAAAACTTGTGCTTTTACTTAAGTACATTTTCAAAGATATATTTTAATTTTTTTTACACTTTTCAATTTCATTTTGACTACAAGTACTCTACATTTTTGCAGTGGTGTTCCCAGGATTTACGGTCAGGTCGTTATAATTTAACAAAGTTTTTTTGGGTTACTGTATATTGCCTAGCTGAGAAATAAAGTGCAACAGTATGGTTCTGGAAGTAAAAACACAATTAAAAAAACTCCATAAAGAAAATAAATGTAAAATAGCATGTATAAACCTTTTAAGACAGACCATTTATGAGCTCCGAGGTTAAGAAATATGCTTCTGTAGAAGTCAGTATGACTTATTTTTTAACACTAAAATCAATTGGTCATTTTTATTGATATAAAAATTCTTATTTTGATGCCCACTATTAAATGATTTTTATGAAATGTTATAAACCTAAAAAAACAGTTGCCATTTAAATAAACAGGTGTAATTACACTCACCTAAAGGATTATTAGGAACACCATACTAATACTGTGTTTGACCCCCTTTCGCCTTCAGAACTGCCTTAATTCTACGTGGCATTGATTCAACAAGGTGCTGAAAGCATTCTTTAGAAATGTTGGCCCATATTGATAGGATAGCATCTTGCAGTTGATGGAGATTTGTGGGATGCACATCCAGGGCACGAAGCTCCCGTTCCACCACATCCCAAAGATGCTCTATTGGGTTGAGATCTGGTGACTGTGGGGGCCATTTTAGTACAGTGAACTCATTGTCATGTTCAAGAAACCAATTTGAAATGATTCGAGCTTTGTGACATGGTGCATTATCCTGCTGGAAGTAGCCATCAGAGGATGGGTACATGGTGGTCATAAAGGGATGGACATGGTCAGAAACAATGCTCAGGTAGGCCGTGGCATTTAAACGATGCCCAATTGGCACTAAGGGGCCTAAAGTGTGACAAGAAAACATCCCCCACACCATTACACCACCACCACCAGCCTGCACAGTGGTAACAAGGCATGATGGATCCATGTTCTCATTCTGTTTACGCCAAATTCTGACTCTACCATCTGAATGTCTCAACAGAAATCGAGACTCATCAGACCAGGCAACATTTTTCCAGTCTTCAACTGTCCAATTTTGGTGAGCTCGTGCAAATTGTAGCCTCTTTTTCCTATTTGTAGTGGAGATGAGTGGTACCCGGTGGGGTCTTCTGCTGTTGTAGCCCATCCGCCTCAAGGTTGTGCGTGTTGTGGCTTCACAAATGCTTTGCTGCATACCTCGGTTGTAACGAGTGGTTATTTCAGTCAAAGTTGCTCTTCTATCAGCTTGAATCAGTCGGCCCATTCTCCTCTGACCTCTAGCATCAACAAGGCATTTTCGCCCACAGGACTGCCGCATACTGGATGTTTTTCCCTTTTCACACCATTCTTTGTAAACCCTAGAAATGGTTGTGCGTGAAAATCCCAGTAACTGAGCAGATTGTGAAATACTCAGACCGGCCCGTCTGGCACCAACAACCATGCCACGCTCAAAATGGCTTAAGTCACCTTTCTTTCCCATTCTGACATTCAGTTTGGAGTTCAGGAGATTGTCTTGACCAGGACCACACCCCTAAATGCATTGAAGCAACTGCCATGTGATTGGTTGATTAGATAATTGCATTAATGAGAAATTGAACAGGTGTTCCTAATAATCCTTTAGGTGAGTGTATGTGTACATTTACTTTGTAAATATATTGATGTTCTAAGTTGTATTGTAATTATATTACAGTCAATAAATATTAAATTGAATATTAATTAGGGCTGTCAATTAGTTAATTTTTTATAAATTTGAATTACTTGTTAATTAGTCGCATTCAACATTTGCAGAGAAAAACAACCAAATGCCTCAAATAAATGAAATTTTCACACTGAAACAAAGACATTTCTTTATCACTGAATCACTGAATAGGCATAAAAAAGTAGCTTTAGTAGATTTAGGGGTTGTATTATATCTGGAATAAATTATGAAACATGAAAACCCCAAAAGGGGAGGAGCCTGATAAAATAATTTAGAGTACCGTTTCTATGGTAACGCAAAGTCCAATTTTGAATAACATTATATTTAAGAGGATACTATATATATATTATACTTTTTAGAGGATAATATTATTTTATAATTGTATGTGACAAATACTAGATTACATGTTTAAGAAGTTTTAGCATGAAAACCAAAGTTTCAATTATTAAAAGTGTGTGCGTCGACTTTTTGTGACAAAGGTCAAAACTCCTGTATGATGTAGATTTTTTGAGGTGCACTCTTGTCATAAATTCATCTATTACTATTCCTAAATAATTTGTAACAAAAAACAGTGGTAAAATATATTATGGAGTCTCAGACCTTTCCAATGATATACAGTTTGTCAAGATTAGATTAGGATTTAATTGTAATATAGTGAAGTAAACTTCGGCTTCCCGCTAGCGGGACGGTGACAGTTAAGAGAGAAATTCCTCTCACTTTTTTATTTTGCTAGGTTACTTCTACTTTTTTAGCATTTGAGTATAATTGTAAAGTTTGAATGTTTTTGGCTAGATACTTGGACTTTTAATTCAGTATCCATATTTTCATTTAAGTATAATCAAGTGCTTTTTACACCGCTGGTTCTTCTCACCTTATTGATGAAAAGGAAATGCAGTCTGATGAATGTAGTCAAAACCCAGAAATGAGTTCCATCGTTATGAATGTTTTTTTTTAAACTTATGCATTTTATAATTAAACTTTTTTAGTATTTCTTTATTGCACACTGCACATCTTAATAGTAAGCCTAAAATGTGTTTAATATCACTATTAGTAAGAATAGTATGATCACTGTATAATATCCAGAGTGAAAAAAAAAAATACTAAATTGTATTTGAAATACATTTATTTTGTGCCAAGTATACTACAAACACATTTAAATATTGATGTACTTAATAAAAATACCCTTGTACTTTTGGTATACTAAATTGGTGTACTTAAAGTCTGCTAAATTGGAACAACTCATTTTGTACCAAAAGTACAATTGGAGGGTATTTATATTAAGTACATAAATATGTAAATGTTTTTGTAGTATACTTGGCATAAAATAAATGTATTTCAAATACATTTTTGTATATATATATATATTTATTTATTTTTTACTAGGGAAGGAACACAAGCTCAAGATCAGTAATACCATCTTATGATTTTTTAAAAAGCTTTCACTTGTCTTGTAAAAGGCAGTTGCTAACAAGTGGCTAAACTGGGACATAGAAAGTCATCAGCCGAACAGATAAACTCATCTACTCATTCGCTTTCACAGCCTCGTTGTGTTTATAATCATACTCTCGCAAACAATTATAACTCAAACTTTCAGGAACATTTTTTTTAAACAAAGACTGAAAGAGTTGTTGGAAGCTGAGTGATCGTGGCGCTGAAAGTCATGCGGTCATATAGTTTGTTTATAGCCTACGTTTAGCTTTTGACTTCTGCCAAATGTATTTGTGCTTCAAAACAGTCTTTTCATCATAATAGTAACATGTCTTTCCAATGGTACCAAATGTGGCGATGGGCTCAGAAACAGGGACACCAAATGAATAAACCAACTACGCCACCCTGGGGGCTTATTACCAGGGAATCGCCCTAAACAAATTAGGAGCACACAAGGCTCACAGGCTCGTATTGGTTGGAGTCAGGCATGAGACATGGGTGAAAGATACAAACAATAAAATCACTTTATTGATTAAAATGATACAAACAATAAAAAAGGAAAGAAAAAAACAAAAATAAGAAAAAGGAAATTCAAAATGGGACACTCCTGGCGACGGAAATTGGGAACGGCAGCCAAATTACTCCACTCAAGGGGCCTCCCTATTCTCCTAAAAGAAAAGAAACAAAGAAAACCACAAACACACGTGCACTCACACTGCACTCAGTCAAACACCTCCAGGTGGCACAGCAATCACTCCAAAATACCACCACCAAGATGAGAAAGGCTGCCGCCCTTAGTTTCCTTGCCGCCCAGGCCTACAATAAAAAAACACACATCAGACTCATACACCACAAAATAGAGAAAACAAAAAGGAAAAAAAACAAGAAATACACAAAAACAATTATTTGACCCAAATGAACAATGTTCGTCTCAAACCAGTATGATAACAAGCATTCTCATCATAGACAGATACATTCCAGATGATCGTCACCTCACAACATTGTTGAATTTTACACGTTCACCATTTAAATCAGGGTACTCTCATGAGAACAATTGGATAACCGGATATCCTAGACAGCATCCGGAAAATACAGACCAGGTGTTTGTTTAACTCGTACCGGGCCACAAAGACAGCACTTGAGCCAAAAAGAAAGAATTAAACAAAACAAACATTCACATAATAATAAATAAACCAAAAAAAAGAAACTTAAATTAAAACAATGAACAGTGATGACTAAGAATAATGAGCATCAAGAGTCACTTTAAATACAGCTCCTTACATTCTGAGTACCCAATATCAAATCCCAGGCAATAAAAACATCCACACCAATTCTCATGGAATGAAAGAGAAAAGTTAACGTTAATGGTGCCGTTGAGGTCAAAGACGTCGCAATGACGCTAGTCAGTAAGGCTACACAGCAGAGCAGCACGTAGTAAGTTTGTGGTCGCTCAGCAGTTTATGTTGAACCGGACTGTTGATTAAAACGTCCAGTGAACGACAATGACAACGACAGCCCACCATAACCTGAACAGCACGTCATTAAAGAACCACGAAACTCATCCGTGTTTCTAGAAGTTCGCACAACAACGAACGCCGCCGAGTGTACGCCGATTAGTTCCCCTGTCCACTCTCCAGCTCTTGCACACCGCGCCGGAACAACAACGACATGACGTCACGTGTAATGCCCTCACAGGTAACGTACACCAACCGCATTTATAGTCACCATAACTAGAGCTAAATCACCATCCAGCCGAGCATTAATAGGCGGAGCTAATGCCTACTGCTACACAAAGAAAAAACATGTTGTTTTTCTAATCTTTCATCGATATGTTTGCCTGTAAAGCAACATTCATTTTCATCTGACATCATAATCAGATTCCACCCTTATTTTTTTTCTTGTTAAATGTTATCTAAACTGTAGACTGTAAAGTACAATACGCATCTTGGGCATTACACTGGTCTGTGTCACAGCAGGAAGAAGAGACGTTTCCAATGCCGAGGTTGATGGAACCAGTTGGACAGCCAACTGATAAAGCACATCTTTTCACCTTCACTAGTCTAGTAGTGTTGACTGAAAAACGTCTCAGGTTACGTATGTAACCCTGGTTCCCTGATAGGGAACGAGACGCTGCGTTTGAGACGCTGTGGGAACGCCCTGCATGATTGCGTCGTGAAGCACGTGTATAATCAGTCCAATGGAAAGACGAGACGCCATAGGCGAGTGACTTCATCGACCAGGAAACAATAAAGCACCCCTGAAACCAGAACGTGTTAGCTTCTGGTAAGCCGGAAGCAAGTCGATCAGGGCACCTATCAGGGAACCAGGGTTACATACGTAACCTGAGACGTTCCCTTTCAAGGGAACGAACTCGAGCTGCGTTTGAGATGCTGTGGGAACCCCATACCCACTACGCCATAATACCAAATGCTCGTACTGTGTGAAGTCCTTGCGCACACCAAGAAGCAAGCAACCTAGCCCCATGAGTGGAGAGGTCTAGATCATAAAATCTGACAAATGTATGTGGTGAGGACCAGCCCGCCGCATTACAAATATCCTGAAGAGAAACTCCCGAAATTAAAGCCTTAGAGGCAGCCATACTCCTCGTAGAATGGGCCCGAACAGCCAACGGTGAAGGCTGTCCAGCCGTTTCATAAGCAAGTGAGACAGCCTCAACTACCCACTTGTTCATTACCTGTTTAGATGCAGGGCAACCTTTCTTAGGTGACCCGAAGCAGACAAATAATTGCTCTGATTTACGCCACAGGGCAGCTCTGTGAACCTAAGCATCCAAAGCCCGAAAGGGACATAACAGATTACGTTTTTCCTGATCTGGGGTATTAAATGGTGGAGGATAAAAGGCCTGCAGCACTATTGGGCCCGCAACATTAGTAGGGACCTTAGGGATGTAACCCGGTCTAGGGTGAAGAAATGCCTTCACCATACCAGGTGCAAATTCCAAACATGAAGGATCAACCGACAAGGCTTGCAAATCTCCAATTCTCTTGATAGAAGAAATTAGGGATGTCCCGATCAGGTTTTTTTGCCCTCGAGTCCGAGTCCGAGTCCGAGTCATTTGATTTTGAGTATCTGCCGATACCGAGTCCCGATCCGATACTTAATACATAAAAAAAAAAGAATAAAGAAGAGCGAAAAAACAGATCCAGGATGTTCCTTATTTTTTATTTAATTCACCTTATTTTAACATTCAACAACTCTGTTAACAAACAGAGCACTTCTGTGAGGTAGCTTGAACAATCTAGTAATAAATAAATTCTTCACTTTTGGACTTTAGTGCAACAGCAAATATAAAAAAAGTCTAATATATAAACAAATAGCACCTCAACTTAAAATACCCGGCAGGTATGTAAACAAATAAAAAATAAAAAATAAAAGTGCTACAGTGTTTGCAAAGCCAGTAATGTGCTTTTAGGAACTGCACTCCTAACTCTTACGCCGGTTTCACACTGCACTGTTAGCAGAGCGTGCAGTGCGTATTTTTTCGCCGCCCATGTTAACAGATTAAACCAGGCTTTAGAGCATTCACACTGCGCGCGGAGGCGGCGCGGCAGTGAGTAGCAGAGCAGAAGTGCCGCGATCGTTTCGGCGCCGAGTCTATTTTTGCTGCGCCGCTTTTGCTGAATTAAAGTGACAATACATTGATCATGGCCAAAATACACCGCAGTTTTATCCAAAAAGTGCATTGATGATATCTATTGTGTTTTAAACAGTCAATCAAATGACCAACAGCAATTTAAAAAGAAAACAAATGTCCAAAAACAAACTTGTTGCCATAACAATAAAAACAAAGATGAACCAAAAGTTATATAAATGAAACTATTAATAAAATAAGCTTCTTGACAAGTCTTTTCTCTTAAATGTATTTGAAAACGAAATAAAGCAATGCCAACTTATCCATTATAGAGTACTCTGTCTGTAGCCTACACAACCCGCGGTTCAGCCGCGCGTGACAAACGCTGCCAGTGTGAAAGCAAAACGCGCGTGTCCTGCTCCTGCTCACCATACACACTGCTCCTGCGCTGCTTATGCTCTGCTAACGCGTGCAGTGTGAAAACGGCGTAACTCTGTGCCACCGCATAACTATACATGTGTTAAAAAATAATGAGAATATATATACATATATATCCGAGTCCTGATCGGGAGGTAACGTCCGATTCCGATCGAGTCTGAAAACACGTGATTGGGCCCGATTTCCGATTTCCGATCACGAGATCGGATCGGGACATCCCTAGAAGAAATAGCGAGAAGAAATAAAGTTTTTAGAGTGAGGAACTTTTCTGAAACCTCTTCAATGGGCTCGAAGGGAGCCAAAGCCAGACCCTCAAGTACAATGGCCAAATCCCAAGCCGGTGCTCTAGAGTGCAATGCAGGTCTCAACCTCAATGTACCATGGAGAAAATGAATAATCAGAGGATCTCTCCCAAGAGAAGTGCCCCCCAGAGGGGTGTGGTAGGCCGATATAGCCGCCACATATACCTTTAAAGTAGAAGGAGATAATCCAGCAGAGAAACGGTCTTGCAAGAAATCAAGAACTGTACCAACAGGGCAGTTAACAGGATCTAGGTGACGTTCACCACACCAGGCAGAGAATAATTTCCATTTAAGTTTTCTCGTAGAAGGTGCTCTGGAATGGAGAAAGTCGAGAGACCGGATTCTATAAGCCGGGCTCCCTCAGAGGCCAGGCCCACAGTTTCCACAACTCCGGATGAGGGTGAAATATACCCGTGATGTAACGGGGGCAGGGAACAACACAACGCTTGAAGTCTTGCTTGCTCGCCATTATAGTGATATATATTGAACTTGACAGACAACAATAAATATGACAAGGACAGATATACAGAGAGCGCTTGCTGAAGGCACAGAAGCTAACGCAGTCTGGTTTCAGGGGTGCTTTAGAGTTTCCTGGTCGATGACGTCACCAGCCTATGACGTCTCGTCTATGACGTCAGGGCGTTCCCACAGCGTCTCAAACGCAGCTGGAGTTCCCTTGAAAGGGAACATAAATGATACAGGCATGCGCAGTTAAATATTGTTATGGAACATTTATTTATATATGTCAAAGTAGAAAATGATTGTCTATCCAATAATGTATAGACTCACAACTGCAAAGCGGAAGAGAAAATACAAACAAAATCTCCTATATTTATACAGTGAGGTCCAAATAATGTGAGGTCCAGGAGCAGTCGTGGCCTAATGGTTGGAGAGTCAGACTGGTAACCTGAAGGCTGCGGGATTCCTTATAGACCTTATGTAGCCCTTTTCAGCGCTGTTGTCTCTCGTTGTCTTTTGTCTTCCGGTTTTCACTGCGATCTTACGTATTCTATTTATGAATGAATAGCTCGTTTTAAAATCTTCCCGGTCTACTGACATTTGTTAAGACATCTGCTTTAAACATTACAATCCTCATGATAACTTTCGTTAACTCTACAATAAGTAAATCCACTTCACCAGCTAATTACTCCTCAACAGCGATGCCATTGGAATGCACAGAGCGACCGCAAAAATGGAACTTAAAAGACAATATTCTAAAGATGGCTGCGCGCTTGTTTCTCTGGCGCATAAGGTCTATACTGGCAGGAAATCACTGAGGTGCCCTTGAGCAAGGCACCTAACCCCCAATCACTCCCCGGGCGCCACAGCAAAATGGCTGCCCACTGCTCCGGGTGTGTGTCCATGGTTTGGTGTGTGTGTTCATTACTCACTACTCTACTCTAATGTGTGCACTGTGCACTAACTTGGATGGGTTAAATGCAGAGGACAAAATCTGAGTATGCATACTTGGCCTTCACATGTCACTTAAGTGTAAGACCCCTAGAGAAAATGTTAGTTAATAAAAATTCCACATTATTGTTAGTTCATGTCAGCTCAGGTCCATTAAATAATATTACCAGATACAATCTGATATAAATAATGTCGTAGTACATGTTGAAATTAACAATTAATTAACAAGGTAATTAAATGCTTTAGAAGTATTTTCATTGTTAATTCATTTTAGCTTATAGTTAACTTATGTAAATGGAACCTTATTGTAAAGTGTTAGTGAAAGTGCTTTAAATTTATCTATTAGTTTTTCTAATTTCAAACAAATTTCAAATTATTTGATCAGAATAACAATTTCAGCTCAAATAATTGTATATCGAACATTCCATGCTTGCAATTGTAAATTGCAAAAGAAGAAATTGCACAGAAAAAGAGTAGTTCTGTGACGAGTTGAACATTATTTACATTAACACTGTCACAGCATCAATAAATTATAGCATTATATTTCAATCCATCATACTGGACTGATCAACATCTAGTGTTGCACCTATAGCAGTTGGAGAATCCGTTGGAGCGGTTTGTTACCTGGTCACATGAGCTCGTCAGACTTGCACACTCATAACAGTTGAGAGAGTGTCCTTTGGTAATTAAAGAGAGAGAAAGATGTCAATGATCTGTATTTGTACCCAGTAACATTACAAACACTTTTTGTAAAAATATATATATATATTTTTGTACCTCCAGTGAAAAGAATGAACAGAAGACAAACTGAGATTTGCAGATCTATCTTTGATGAGAAGGTGAATGAATTAATGTCTGTTTAAGCGCCCATTTCATAGATGTAATAGAGCACACACAATCCTTATTTTAATATAGAATTGCAATGGAATTGTAAAAGGGTGTTGGTACCCGACAGGAGGGCCTCCACTCAAGTCTAAATGTTCCACGTATGCGGTTGTTAGTTCATTTATCTATACAGCAGCTCTGGAGAAAACAATGTCATCGACCAGCTCAGTTCAGTTCTCATACAATGTTGTCAATGCAGTCAGATCAGTAATATTTTAATATTAAGAGTCCCCTACTAAGCAAGCCAGAGGCGACAGTGGAAAGGAACCCAAACTCTATCAGGAGACAGAATGGAGAGAAAAAAACCCCAAAAAGGTCCAGACCAAAAGAACAAAGAGAACCAAAAAGTGTGAACCCAACCTTAGAAACAACATGATTTTAGAAGCATGGAATGTTATGTAGAAATATGTCATTCTTGTAGATCAACTCAAAGAACAGCGGGGCCGGATTCATGAAAATCTTCTTAAGGAAGAAGTCTGAGAATGCAAAATATTCATATCCTTAAGGTAGAAAATGAGAAGGAAATAGCAGTTAAGAAGAATTCAATTCTGTTATCATAGAATGTTTCGTGTTTCTGTCCCCAGGTGGTGCTGATGAAAATCTCAACGCCAGCATTTTTGATAATTTTCACAGAACTTTCATGGCCCACAGAATGTTTTGTTGTATGAATATCTGAACAAACAATATCAAAAGAAAGAAAAGCCTCTGCTTTTAAACAACAACATCAAAACCTTTTATTCTACCTTCATGCATTCTTTTGTATCAACACGGTGGGTATATCTCATAAAAAAGCTACATTTTTAACAAAAAGCTGAGAAAATCATGTCCAGGTGTTGTGCTGAATTCTGACCCTTGCCATGCAGTTTATCACAAGGTTTTGTATTATTTACGGTACTAAATTTAGGATTGGTGGTGTTAAGATTAGGCCAACTGGTAGCGGCTTCAACGAGGGGGCTAATAATTTGGCAGGGAGTCGAAATTTGGCACTCCTGTTGGGATTCAAAAGATAGCTCGAGTCCATCGACACCCCCAAAGCTTGCACAGTCCCATTCCTCTTTATGGGTTTGACATTTCATCCGGTAAGGTTAGGCAGTGTCACAGTGAGGCTCTGTGATTAGAGACTCTTATTATGAAAATGACTCTTATTTTGACACTGGACTGTGAACATACATGCACTTCTCATTGTAACATCATAACATACTGTTCGAATCATAACATCTGTTTTGCACAAATTTGAACACCAGTTAACACAGATGTTTGTCACTGATCATGTGCGTTGTTTAATGTCGATCTTGTCCCCATCATGCCATTTGCTCCTCAGTGTAATGTTTAATGATTTGTAAATTGCACTATGTTGATTTATGTATTGTGTTATGTTTAATGTTTACATATAACCATTTACATATTATTATCAGTGCAGTTTTTGTAGGCTGCTCATTGCTTCTCCCTCTGTGAAAGATTGGGTCTTCTCTTGTTTTAAATTTCCCTCCAGTTTTCCTACAGGTTTGTGTTGTCCTCTATGTTGATTTTTTGGGTTTAAAAACAAAAAAAGGCTGTATTTTCCTGAGTTCACTTCTGTATATGGTAGGGTACAACAGGGCTAAAGGCGCTCTGGGGTGAAGGCGCCTTTGATTTTATGTTCCTCTAAACGGCTAAATTTACTTTCCTTTTCTTTTTGAGAGGAAAAGATTTTCCCCACGCAGATTCCAAAATGGGTTCAAGTTAGTTACACCGTGTTGACCAACAGAAAGCTGCTTGTAAGTGACGAACTGTGTCAGCTGTGCTTATTACATTGCTCCTGTTGACAATAGGCAATGGACCTTTATGCCTGCAACATTTCCAAATGTAACCATATATTTACATGTTTTATCCATCAGAGTCAACGGAACCAACTATCCAAACATCAACACCAGATCAGACACTCCGCATAATCGATAATTATCACCTGAAATCTGATAACCTGCACCTCATCATCACACACCCTTTATATTTCACCGATCCATTCCCTTCAGTGACTGGTCTCGTCTATGACAAGCGCCTCAGACTGCTCTCTCGAGTTATCTTCATTGTTGTCTACTTACTCGAAGTCCTTTTCTTCCCGTCATTGCCGATCTTCATCACCCTGGTTCGACTCGTCCTCTTCAGCCTGCAAAGACATTCATCATTCCGTTCAGCTAAGTCTTCACTATATCAACGATCTGTTATCATCGCATCTGCATTCCTTCCCTGCATTACTCTCCCTCTGCACTATAATAAACTTGTTATATTCACCTAAACCTTGTCTGTCCTCTTCTGTTTGTGACATTATGACTGTAAACTGCTCTATGGCAGTAAAGTAATACATGGAGCATCTTGGGCATTACAAAGATCTGTATTACAGCACAAAGAAGATACTTTTCTAATACCATGATTCATGGAGTCATTTGCACAGCCAGTTGGTGAAGAATTAGCCTGGCAAGTAACTCGATCACCATTGGCACGGCTCAATCCGAGGGGCGGGATAAACGGTTGTCTTTCTAATTCCATCTGCACGCAATAGGATAGCGCTACAACCAACCAGAGCGTTTTCCCACCTAGTTGATAGATTAAACTTTTGCCGTATCTGGTCGGCAAAACTCCGAACACATCTTCCTTTTTTTAAGAATGACTTAAGTGCCTTTCTTTGTTCTTTTCTCAAAGAAAATCTTAACTCCAAGTCTTCCAGAGTCGCGGCCAAAGCCAATTCGAAAGACCGCTGTTCGCCAGCAGCAGCAGCCATTCTTTGTTTTCAAGTAGCAGGGAATTCACACGGAACCGTCACAACTCTGTCGTCATTATGTTAAGCCCGCCCCACCGACTCTATACACGATTTGATTGGCCTGACTAGAGTTTGGTCTTTCCAGCACAAAAGTCAACGGAGCTGGTAAGTCCCGCCCCCTTCGCTAACCCCGCTGGACCTCTAGGTTGAAAAATCGTCAATGCAAGTGAATGGGAGAAAATAATTATTTTCTGGTCCCGTTTGAATTGTGCCATGAATGTGAACATATGTTGTCTGTGAATTTTTTATATAATCTTTCGTGTGAAGAATGCTACAATTTAGCGGGTAGAAGTTTGATACGGTTAGACTTTGTGTGAGAGCACTTTGTGGACTAGGCCTTGTGGACTACGCGTTTGAAACGTCACCACCATTCGCACACGGACACTAGCTCACGGATCCCGCTAAACATGACTGTGTCTTTGGTGCACTTCACCGCCTTCTTTCAGGGAGAGGACAAAATCGTTGAGGTTGGCGAAAACCACGGGTAAGTCAACTTTATGGGGTGACGTCACATAGGCGACATGTAGTCTTTCTCGTTATGCCTTTTACACAACTGCTAGCCGAAGAATCATACCATATACTGTCAAACTCGTAACATGAAAGATTATATAAAAAATTCACATACAACATATATGTTCACATTCATGGCACAATTCAAACGGGACCAGAAAATAATTATTTTCTCCCAATTCAACCTAGAGGTCCAGCGGGGTTTTACGGAAGGGGCGGGACTTACCAGCTCTATAGCCTAGAAATCTAGACGCACCCTAGCAGCAGCAAAATTTATTTCTGGAAAAACCAAACTCTAGTCAGGCCAATCAAATCGTGTATAGAGTCGGTGGGCGGGCTTAACATAATGACGACAGAATTGTGAGTGACGGTTCCGTGTGAATTCCCTGCTACTTGAAAACAAAGAATGGCTGCTGCTGCTGGCGAACAGCAGTCTTTCGAATTGGCTTTGGCCGCGACTCTGGAGGACTTGGAGTTAAGATTTTCTTTGAGAAAAGAAAAAAAGAACAGGACTTAAATCATTCTTAAAAAAGGAAGATTCGTTGTTCGTAATTTTGCCGGCCAGATACGGCAAAAGTTTAATCTAACTAGCTCCGCTGGTGGGAAAACGCTCTGGTTGGTTGTAGCGCTATCCTATTGCGTGCAGAGAGAATTTGAAAGACAACCCTTTATCCCGCCCCTCGGATTGAGCCGTGCCAATGGTGAGTTACCAGACCTAACATCTTGATGCTAGCTAGACTACCCTGGCTGCAAAATAAATTTTGCTGCTGCTAGGGTGCGTCTAGATTTCTAGGCTAGTGAAGAATACCTAACAAACACAAATGATAATGGAATAACCAGTTCAACTGCACATTCTTGTGTACATTTTTATTCATAAATATAACTAGAAAGTGTTTGTCTTTCCAATAATGTATCAACTCACAGATGCAAAACAGAAGAGAAATGACAAACCTTTCAATATAAAATATGAGCTCCGATATTTACAGTGAGGTCCAAAAGTCTGAGACCACAAGTGAAAATGCTTTCAATTTAGCGTTTTTCTATTTTCAAGCAAATATTTAAATTACAAATTATATTATTAGAATAACAGTGAGGTCTATCTTTAAGTAATCAAAAAGTAGTCCTAAAATGTGTAATGTATTAGATTACGTTACTATACAGTTTTCATCATGTAATTTGAATTCAGTAATGAGAACTTCAGTTAAAATGTCTAAAAAAAGCATATCAGTCTTGTGTAATTTCAACATCATTTACATTAACAGTCGCAGCACCAGTAAATAATACCTGCATCTTCATCAGTAAATTATAATAATACATTTCAATATTGTATACTGTAGCAGTTGTAAAATCCACTATAGCATGTTGTCTGTTCACAAGAGAACTGTGCACTCTTAACAGTTGAAAGAGTGTCCTTTAGTAATACAACAGAGAGTTTACCTTTTAATGATAAACCCTTTCATTATTCTGTCTGGTACAGGTGAGTTTTAAGTTTTTACAAGCATTAACATTATTTTTTAACATACAAATGCAGCTAATAGATTATTAATACAACATCAACATATTAATACAACACAATTAAACGCCAAAATAATTTTGCATTAAGCTGTGATCTCCAGTAGCCTTCGTGTTTGATGTAAGCAAATGCAAAACTAGGTCTGGGCCCACACAAGATCTTCTGCTGCCACCTGCTGATAAATGATGCTAAATGCAATTTTAAACTTTATTTAAAGGACTTTGAAAAATTTTCCAGTTTCAAAAGAAAAAGGAAGTTGCAAGTAGAGTGAACTATGTTCCCATATAACATTCATTTATCAGTAGCAGAAATGTTGAATTGAATGGCTCTCAGTATGGTCAATTTATTATTATTTGCCTATTATTATTGTTACATGTTGTTTTGGTCTATTCGATAGCCTCTCGGTTCTTAAAAGCTGTGGATCGGTCTTTTCTGTATTAGTTTAGCAAAATACGATACTGGTTCTCATTAAAATGAACAAAATGAACATTTTGTTATGACTTACTCACCCTCAAGTTGTTCCAAACCTGTATGAGTTTCTTCTTCAGTTGAACACAAAAGAAGATATGCCTCTTTAAAAGAATGTTGTTAACCAGACAGTTGACGGGATATGACGGTGAGGAAATTTTCCCACCGGTTAATTGACGTGTGGATTTTTCCCGTTTTGCATCTCGCTTTTAAAACGCTCATTTGTAAATAAAATACTCAAGGCTGCATGGGCATTCATAACGAATCCGTGTATCATTCGTTCAGTCGTTTTTTGATTTAATATTGAAAGTAGAAAAATGAGAAAACAGTTCCTATTCCGTTTTTTTTTTTTTTTTTAACGAAAAACAAGAATTCAGCTTGATTTTTCGTTTTTCATTCTGAGGTAGAAAAATGAATAAACAGTTAGAATATTCGATTTCTACATGTGGGCGGGAATGAAACGCCCCTTTCCTCTGATTTGTCAGCCGAAGATCAAACTGTCGGTTCTTCCTCAGTTCTGCACTGCAGAATAAGAGTCCTCTGCTGTGTGGATTTATTGCATTTATTGCAACTTCATTTCATCATTTTTTCCATCAACCAGACTAACGAATGGCTCGACACAACCCGTACTACTTTTGTAATACTTTTGTAAATACAAAAAAATACAGAATTTTCCAAAATTACGTTTTAATAGTATTTTCGTGCAGTGAAAGTGGGAGCGGGAACATGTGTGACGTAGCCATGCACACTTACTAGACCGACTCATTCTAGCGTTTAATTGCTGAGGAGTCGTCTAGCCCACAAGCCTCAGAAGGACTGGAATAAGAAGGATGCAGTCTTCCATTTGAGAAACACCCTAAATATACACAGGCAAACAAACTGAGCAAAATGAAATGCAGGTGAAACTAATCAGTAACTATGGAAACAAACTGGCACACACTAAACTATAGGTCAGTTAACAATGACAGGAAACACTGGTAAACAGAAACAGAACCAATAGGGATGCACAATATATCAGCCACCATATTGGTATCGGCCGATATATTTGTATTTTTAATGTTATCGTTATCGGCCCGATAAGAAAATTTGGCCGATATATTAAAGCCGATAAATAATGGATTATTTCCTTCAGCTGAGACACTTCAGATGCACACTGTTCAACATGATGGTTTTGAATTGCTTGAAATATGATTGGAATCACTTTGAAAAGGAAAATATAGTTAAGAGCAACATGTCAAATAGGCTTCATAAAATTATAATGAGAACATCATTATATGTGTGATTAGGACATGAGACTTGTTTTTGTAATCAGGCACTCAAAAATTGTATAAATTTGGATTTAGACTTATCGTCCAATATATCGGTGATCACCTTTCAAATATAAAGAATAATCGGTAATTGTTATTGTCCAAAATGTTGATATCAGTGCATCCCTAAGAACCAAACCATGATGAAACTAAACCTAAACAGAACCTAACTGTGACAGTGACTTCCTCCATTTAATAGGGAGAAGAAGAATTTCAAGAGTAATTTATGTAACTTTATTTGAAAGAAGGAAAGGAGCAGTTTAATGTCTATCCTTGTATTGTTCACCTGGCTGCGGTTGATATGGGATTTGGAAAGTGATTTGGTAAAAAAGAATGCAATACTTTTTAGAGAGAGTAATTAGTACAGTCTAATTACACTAATAATAACTTTTTTCCTAGAGTAACTTATCCAACACTGATCATTTCTGATTATTATCTTTAGTATTTCTGATCAGTAACAGTGAACAGGAAAATCCTGATTGAGGAAATGTAAATATTGTCCGTACAAAGTCCTGTAAAACTTTTGAAAAATTAAATAATGATCAGTGCTGGGTAGTAACTGATTACATGTCATCTGGATTACGTAATTAGATTCCCAAAATTAAGTAGGCTACTTGTATTACGTTTTAAAATACTCCTAATCAGACTACAGTTATTTTTCTATTGATATTGTTTTATGGTGCGTAATTTTAAACACCTTTTACCATATTTTCATTATTCTCAGGTTAGGTAAAGTAAGTCAAATCTGTCCTAAATGATAAGCATTTGAATTTCCATATACAATATTTAGATCACAGAAGACTTCTCCATGGTTAGTTCAGCTCAATCTTTTGTAAAACAGAGAGTTATGGCAGTCGAGCTTCTTAATTTCAATTATATATTTTTTTTATTAAATACAGGTTAACTAGTTAACATAAAAGGTACTAATATACAAAACAAAAATAAAAGTAAATCAAAACCAAATCATTTACAAGCTTTAACTGCAGGGGGCGCAATAGCAAGGCATCCAACACCGGAGACGTCCTTTACGGGTCAGTGTCTTCCAGTCCTTTTATAGTCCATCATACTTTTTGATATTTGGAAACCCCCTCAGCATGCATTCAGTCCTTTACAGACAATCTGTCCAATCTGAAGTCTTGAACTGTCATAAGTTCTGGACATTCCTTTCAGACCTGTCTATATAATGCCTTTCGCCTCTTCGTCCTCCTTCTTCGGACCTTTTCTTTGTTGCATTCTGTGCCTCGTCCGCAACACATACGACGTTGGACGGTAATGCTTGCATTTTTCTTCTTTCTTAAGCAAAGATCTTTCTAATAGGCTACATGTTTTGTTCCTCACTATGCTTTTTAATAAATGCTTAAAACATTAAGTGTGCTATGTTTTTCTTTAGAAACCACTTTCTCAATAAACCATTTTACAAAAACAATTGCAGTGTTTTACTTTACTAACCATTTTCCTTATCGATTTGCAACAACAATTTACAGTGTTTTTCTTCTTAAACCAATTTCTTCATAAAGTTACAATGATTATTACAAGTGTCTTTCTTTATATAACACTTCCTTAATAAATCGCTTAACAACTTCTGGTGTCTTGCTTTATAAAAAACACTTTCATTATGTTACAATTATGGTTTACAATAGGCTACATAAGTGCTTCATACATAAAAAGGCAAAATTATAATATATATATATATATATATATATATATATATATATATATATATATATATATATATATATATATATATAACTTTTTAATTCTTTAATATGTATAAATAAATCCATATATTTATTTAGCCTTTTGTTTTGACAATCTATTTTTATTTGTTTTATTTTCTTTCATAACATATAACATAACATACGTGTGTCCATTAAGTCCAAAAGACTGTAGGGTGTCCCATTTGTTATAGATTTCAGAAGGGTGCTTGCTTGAGCCCCCCTTGTAGGATTTGTAATCGATGCATCAATAAAACGCGTGAATCTTTACACCCCTAGTTCACAGAGATTATCGTCCCCTAGCCGCTAGCCATCAAAATTTCAAAACGGTTATGATGTAACAAAGTCTCATTTACTGAAATCATGTGACTTTGGCAGTTTGATTTGAGCCCCGAATCACTGGTTCAAAACGTTTCGCAAAGGTTTCAAAGCTAAAGTGTGTTTAGAAAGCGTCAGTCACTATCGCCTGCCATCTCATTTGCTCTAGTCTGTGACAGCATCAGAATCGAGGTGAAGCTGATAACTGCGGTGAATATGCAAATTAGCCCTGCCTCCTTTTCACTAATTTTATGTTTTAAAAATAAACCCAGAAACAAATGCAAAGTTGATCATTACATTTTATTTCAGTGATCGTTACATTTTGTTTAATATTTCATAAAATGTATATATATTTCCTTCAACTAATCAGATTTTGTATATTGTATTAAGTTCCTCACACCAGATCAAATCTTGTACAGATGAAAACACGAGCTATATATTGAGTAAAGTGTGTCTGATTGTAGAATGTGAAGATCTGCTGTATTCAGTGCATCATGAAGTAGGAGAGCAGAGAACAGCAGAGGAACAGGAAGCTCTGGGTGACACTCTGAGCCCCGTTACACAGGTTCCCCTCACAACTTGTTGGGACGCTCTAGGTGACACTCTGAGCCCCGTTACACAGGTTCCCCTCACAACTTGTTGGGACGCTCTGGGTGACACTCTGAGCCCCGTTACACAGGTTCCCCTCACAACTTGTTGGGACGCTCTGGGTGACACTCTGAGCCCCGTTACACAGGTTTCCTGCACAACATGTGACGTTCCCAATGCCAAGAGTAACTGATGTTGTGGCGTCACAAATAGATTTAGAGACACAGCCTTTTACAGCCATTGTCTGATTTGCCACAGTCCCTGATGGAAAAAAGAAAAGAAAACAGAAGTGGATTCATGAATGAAAGCTGAGGTGTCTAAGCGGGTTATTGGTATATGAAAACTGTATCAAATGAATAAGATTAAAAAATATATATTTTTAAATCTTCTCACCTGTTGATGTAATGCAGCGGTCTTGATTTCCTGAACAGTTCAATACTTTTGAGCAGTTCCTCTGTTCATCACAATAGTAACATTTGTTTCCATTCGGGGCAGTAGGCGGATCTACAGGATGAAAAAAAATTGCTTTCTTTACCTTGTTCTGGTCTAATTGTGCATTCAACATACTGTAGGTGCTCATTGTTCTATTGAAAAGTTGTGTCCTCATAATTTTTTGTAAAATTGGAATAACTTTCCAATGTGTTCACACTTGAAGTTCGGTTCTCTTGGTTCTTTTTGTCTAGACCAAAAAATGATACATTTAGTTCTGGTTCGCTTAGCATTCACTTTCTTAGCACCACTTTTCTACCGTCACGGACATGGTTCCGGTGCAGGTTTCCGGCCTGTGTCCATTCTTGAACCGTTCTGCGCATTTCTACAACAGAAAAGGGGTTTCTGGGCTGGCCCGGAAAGATCAGTTCAACTCGGTTAAAAACTTGCTGGTCTTGAACAGAGCCAGGGGCCGGAGAAATGCTGTCACTGTCCCTATGGCATTCTCAATGAACAATGTAATAGCTTTGCACTACATTGCTCTTGTGACATCACTTCCTGTTTTTGGCTTAGATCAGGGTTCACCAATCTTGGTCCTGGAGGGCCGCTGTCCTGCAGAGTTTAGCTCCAACCCCAATTAAACACACCTGAACCAGCTAATCAAGGTCTCACTAGGCATACTAGAAATTTCAAACAGGTGTGTTGGAGCTGGTTGGAGCTAAACTCTGCAGGGACAGCGGCCCTCCAGGACCGAGATTGGTGAACCCTGGCTTAGATGTTTACATGTGTTTGGCCCGTGTTGAAAAAAAAAAAAAAAAAAAACCTTGCCCTTTGAAACATCTCTTATCAGGCTTATGCTACTCTGAAAAATGCCTGAACTTTGTATTCTGAGCACTTCTTGCGTTGTTGTTGTTTTTGCCTCTTCATGATGACTCGCTTAATTTAGTCCTAATTTGTAAGTCGCTTTGGATAAAAGCATCTGCTAAATGACTAAATGTAAATGTAAATGTGTTGCATTCATATTTCATTCGAGCCTCTCCAGAGTTGGTTTGGTGTGGTTTATTTCAGCAGTCTCGGTCCGCTTGTTTGGCACAAGTGTTCAGATGGCAGCGTTCACACTTATTCAAATGAACCGCACTAATAGAGCAATTGCACCAGGGTTTGTTTTAACTGAACCGAACCTGATAAGTGTGAACAAATCCAAATACCCTTCTGGCTGACGTCACAGTCCCCAATAGAAATTCACACTACAATTATTTCTTGGTAAATATTATATGACTGTAAACTGTTGACTTTAAGTACAATACCTGGAGCATCTTGAACATTACACAGGTCTGTGTTACAGCAGGAAGTAGAGTACTTTAAACTGCCCATGTTTAAGGACCCAGTTGCACAGTCACTTGCTGGAACGCACAGTTTAAACTTCCCTGAAGGACTAGCGCCTGTACCTGCAAAGCAGGATGAAAAGACAAACTTTGTAATATATGACCACTAATTATTATTTTTTCTCATTTCAATTATTTTTTTTAAATTTACAAATTATATAATGGAATAATAATTAGAGGGAAAACAAAATTAATACTTTGGTATTTTATATAGAACATTTAAAGCATGCAATTGTAAATTCTGTCCAGAAAAGAATTAGCCGTTCTGTGACAACATATGAGTTCAACAACATATATTTACATTTTGTAGCACCAATAAATTATAGCGTTATCTCCATCAGTCAGTTATAACAATACATTTCAATCTATCATACTGGACTTACCAACATATGTCATACTGAGGCAGTTGGTATTTCCACTGGGGCATGTCATCTGTTCACAAGTGCCAAACAGACACTGATAACAGCTGAGAGTGTGTCCTTTAGTAATTAAAGAGAGAGATATAGAGAGAGACATCAATTATCTGTATTTGTATTCAATAATATTGAAAACAAACACTATTTGTCTCTGTACCTGCAGTGAACAGCATGAAGAGAAGGAAAACTGAGATTTGCAGATCCATCTTTGATCAGGAGGAGAATGTAATAACTTATCCGTTTCAGCGCGTATTTTATAGCTTATCAGAAGGGGAGGGTCTTCATGAGAAAATGAAAGTTTAACACAAAGACAATTGTGATGAGGTTCAGATATTAAATAGCAAGGAAGGAAGAAGACGGGGGTCGGTTGAACTGGGACTCTCGTTTTATTCACGTGTTGTTATAAAAAAATTTGTTTTAACTGTGTAGGACTACAGATGGAAATTAGCATAGTGCTAAATCTGGTGCAGCCATCTTTTTAATGTAACTGCACATTGTCCTGATATAAATAAACTAAACTAAACTAAAACTAAACTAAAAAGAAAAGGTGCGCACAGAGCGCGTTCACCGTGCACAAGCACAGCCACAAAACAATCAATAATTCAGAATATTAAATCGGTGATCTTTCTCAGGAAGGCATCAGCAACAGCCCACGAGGTCCCAGTCCGTCTCTCTCTCCACTCTTCTTCTGGTGTTTATTGCCGGATTGGCAGACCAACATAAATGGTGCATTCCCGTCACCTACTGATCTGGAGTGGGGAGTATACTTGGCTTTGGAAGAAATGAGAAAAAAAATAAAAACATTAATTCTATTTAAATATTAATTCATGAATTCTTGATTGTCTTGACCCATTTCCTAACAATACTTTTATTGAAATTGTATCAACTTCCATCCATCCATCGTAACTCGAATTAACTGTTGTCTCTCCCTTTCATATGCTGCACTGTTTCTAAATCCCCGCAATTATCACAGTTTCCTGTATCATGCTTCCCTATTTTATAAAGACTATAATTTAATGCAGTGTGACCACTTCGTAACCTTGTAATAATGACATATTTTTTCCTATTTCCATATCTTTTCCTCTCATTTCCAACCCGTTCCTGAATTTGATAAAGATGTCTTCCTTTAGAGTCACTATTCCATATCTTTTGCCATCTTTTACTAATTTCAATTGCTATTAATCTCTTGATTTCTGATTTACTTAATGATACATTAATTTCTATTTGTGGATCTCCACTCTCTCTCTCACTCCGGTTTATATCCGGTCTCTCCACGCCAGTTACTGAAACCAGACAAAGGTGTTCATCATCTGCACTTGACCTACTTACTCCCCGCTCTGTTCCGTCCTCTCTCTCCCGCTACAGACTCCGCAAAACCACGCCCTCATTAAATGTGAGTGAATGTTTGACTATTCTTTTTTAATTCTTTACTGAAAATAATGTCAGAGTCAGTTAGAATAATTTTTTTTTTTTTTGCCAATTTATTATGTCAGGTAAATGTATCATGCCAATTTCATAATCAGTTCAAAGATAATAGATACAAAACATCAAATGCTCTGGAATAAAGAGAGAAGATGCAAACCTTGACATTATAAAATACATGATGCGAAGTGTTTTACATACCAGGGGCGTAGCCAGAATTTTATTTTTGGGGGAGCCCATCTTAAAATGAGGGGGCAACTAATAGGCTATATGAAGAGATTGGTTCCAAAACTCGACAAACGTTATTTAGTTCCCGCTAAAAATCTGTATTGTATCTGGTCGGTGTTGAACAGTCCATTTTTAATGTTACGTAAAATGCGATATCCGCCGTGTTATTCTGTCATGTTTTCTCCCTTTCCGTTTCCCTTTCTCTGCAGAATGCGATACGCTCAACTAATCACAGCGCAGTCAGCGCACCATTCCACGCTTTGTAAACCGTAACGACGGCGCTTTGAATAAACCCGGCATCCTAGTTTTCCTTCTTTGTGATCCACACTTTAAAAAAAAATTAATAATAATAATAATTTTGACGGCATTGGTGACCCTGTGGTGGTTTTTGCGGTGGGGAAGAAACGTAAGCCATCGAAATCTAATAATTTAGGCTACTTGAGAAGATTAAGAAGATGAGGCACGCGGGAGGAAGAAAAATGCCGCCTGTTGCTTGTTCTCACACGACAGCATCAAACTTATGTCACGCTGACACTTTGACCCCAGGGGATCTTTTGAAAAACTTCCAATTGTTTTACTCAAAGTCAACGAAAACCGAGCAGGACCAAGCCATTTTACAGCTGATCGCCGTAAAAAAAAGTTCAGGAGGTATTTCTTAGCGATGGTGATTTAATGTCGGTTATTTTTAGTCCAGTGCCTGTAAGTTATATAAGATTAGTATTGACCAAGTTCAAAGGTTGTCATATGTGGATCAACTTACTTTGTTGTGTATTTTCAACAGTTAAAATATGAAAAATAACTTTTATGAATTTATTGCATTTTGGGGGGAAACTAATCCTTTTTTATAATAAATATTTGAAAATCAAAATCTGGATTTGAAATTTTTATGTTATTATAACCTAAATATGCTATGTGAAAGTTTGAAACAAAAAATAGTGGTTTTAATCTTTCCACTATTGGTAATAAGAAAACACATTATTACTCAAATTAATCATAATGGATTTATCGGCGTTATGAAACCAAACTCTTCATACACAACAGATATAGGCTATACAGGAAATGTGGTCATCACTGGTTGTGAAGGCGGTTCATCAATTGCAAACAAGTCATTGCGCATTGTGCCGAATTCTATCCATAACCGTGAGTACCCGCCGTTACTACTTCCAAAAAAAAAAATGGAAAAAAAGAAAAATCTCGGAAACGCTCAATTTGTCGTTTCCCTCTCAAACGTGATTGGATTGTGCAGGCGCCACTGATTGGGACAGCCTATCAGCAATCATCTTCAGCTTTCCACCAAAGTCAACTCCATGGTCAGATTTAGATAAGAGACGAAACCATGGACGAAACAGTGGATGAAGACGCAGCAGGTCCATCCCGGGAATGTGCCAACCCTTGGCCCCACCTCGCCAGACTATTTCAATTTCGTGACAAGTTAATGATAGTTTTCGCTTAAAGTGTTTGCTGTGTTTACCAATGTAAGCACTGTGGCAGTAGTAATGCAATATTTAGAAAATGTACTCTTGTACTCTTGATACTCAAGTACTTTTAAAAACAAGTACTTCAGTACTTTTACTTAAGTAGACATATGACTGTAGTACTTTTACTTGTACTTGAGTAAAATTTAGCAAGGGGTATCTGTACTTTTACTCAAGTAATGAAGCTGTGTACTCTGTCCGCCTCTGGTTATATTCACCTAAACCTTGTCTGTCCTCTTCTGTTTGTGACATTATGACTGTAAACTGCTCTATGGCAGTAAAGTAATACATGGAGCATCTTGGGCATTACAAAGATCTGTATTACAGCACAAAGAAGATACTTTTCTTATACCAAGATTCATGGACTCAGTTTGTGAAGAATTAGCCTGGCAAGCCAGACCTACATCAAGATGTTAGGTCTGGTAACTCACCATTGGCACGGCTCAATCCGAGGGGCGGGATAAACGGTTGTCTTTCAAATTCCCTCTGCACGCAATAGGATAGCGCTACAACCAACCAGGGGTGCGTTTCCCGAAAGCATCGTTGGCCAACTATGGTCGCAAGTTCATCGCAATGTCCATTGAAATCTATTGGTAACGACGGAACTTGCGACCATAGTTGGCCAACGATGCTTTCGGGAAACGCACCCCAGAGCGTTTTCCCACCTAGTTGATAGATTCAACTTTTGCCGTATCTGGTCGGCAAAACTCCGAACACATCTTCCTTTTTTTAAGAATGACTTAAGTGCCTTTCTTTGTTCTTTTCTCAAAGAACAGCTTAACTCCAAGTCTTCCAGAGTCGCGGCCAAAGCCAATTCGAAAGACCGCTGTTCGCCAGCAGCAGCAGCCATTCTTTGTTTTCAAGTAGCAGGGAATTCACACGGAACCGTCACAACTCTGTCGTCATTATGTTAAGCCCGCCCACCGACTCTATACACGATTTGATTGGCCTGACTAGAGTTTGGTCTTTCCAGCACAAAAGTCAATGGAGAGTTGCTAGACTATAGCCTAGAAATCTAGACGCACCCTAGCAGCAGCAAAATTTATTTCTGGAAAAACCAAACTCTAGTCAGGCCAATCAAATCGTGTATAGAGTCGGTGGGCGGGCTTAACATAATGACGACAGAATTGTGAGTGTGACGGTTCCGCGTGAATTCCCTGCTACTTGAAAACAAAGAATGGTGGCTGCTGCTGGCGAACAGCGGTCTTTCGAATTGGCTTTGGCCGCGACTCTGGAGGACTTGGAGTTACGATTTTCTTTGAGAAAAGAAAAAAAGAACAGCACTTAAGTCATTCTTAAAAAAGGAAGATTCGTTGTTCGTAGTTTTGCCGGCCAGATACGGTAAGTTTAATCTATTCTCGAGGTCGGACATCCGGGACTTTTACTCCCATAATGCACTGCGCGCGCATAGCAACGCGGCGAAGGGTAAAACAAACAAGCGCCCGCTATTAAGCAACACGAAGCGGAAGACAAACGAGCGCAAATCCTTCGGCAAATCATGCCGAAAAAGTGTTCTGTTGTTGTCTATATACTGATAAGACATTCTGTAATAAAAGAAGAAGATCTGTATTCGGCTCCCGAGCCACATCTGTCTCTTTGGCAAAAATCATGTGGCTCGCAAGGTCTCTCACCCTTGACACATCAACAGAGATCGGCTCTCTGCAGAAAAAACAACCAATTACAATTCCCTTGTTGTAGCCTAGTACAGCCTACTGAAGTTAATAAAAAGTTTATGATAATAATAATATTAATATTAAAGTTGTACCGGCAAAAGTGCGTGTTCAGTGCTGTTCGCGAGTGTCACGAGTCACCACAGCAATCAGCTAACCACTTACGTTTCTGGTAGCGCTAACCTACAGCTCCTGCACTGGGATTCAAGCTGGCGAAAACCATTCTAGAACAGCGGCGAAAATGTAAAAGTAGGCTTTATAAATTTTAACAAACAATTTTATTGAAACGGGTACTTTTAATGCGCAAAGAGACATTTCACCCGCTGGCCGCTGGTACTTTCAGTTTTTCCTCAGAGACCCTTTATGTCCTATAAATGTGTCATAATAATCCGCGCAGATTTCAGTTAACGATTCTGTTTAAAGTTATAAATAACAAAACATGAATTAATGAGAAAGAAAAGAACAGGATGTGCTTTATATTGAAAATAAATATTAAAAGCGCGATAAGTCGCGAAAGAGAACTGAACTCTACTGACATCAGGATGCTGTCTGCGCGCACCGAGCGCAACACGGACAAGCATAGTAGCCTTTGTCTTCGGTTGCGCGCCTAAACGGCCAAATAAACACAGAAATATTTCAAAATGCCAAGTCGAGTATTTACGTAAACACAGCAGATGTAAGTAACTGTGTGCATTCACTCTCTCTCTCTCACACACACGCACACAAAAGAGGATTTATGCTCATCACTTGGTAACTCAACCTCACAGTGAAAGCCCTGCACAATTAATTCCATATTGCAACTTATTTATTGTTTGCTGAATATTTGTTTGTTTTTAGTTGTCTATGGACCGTTTTTTTTTTTTTTTTACTGTGGCTCTTTTGGAAAAATGCATTATCCAAAAATGAAAAAATGGCTCTTTGGTCAAAAAGGTTCCCGACCCCTGATATAGCGCCTTTCACAGACATGTAACGTTAGCTAAGTTAGTCACAAAGCGCTTTATTACATTCACTTCTCACCACCGACATACATTCGCATACACAGATATCATTCATAATTAATACAAAGTAGTCTGTTAGTATCCATAACTGACATAATCCACAGCAAAACTTCTGTGAATAGATACCTTTTTGATTTACCTCGGGCTTTGCCTTCGGTTTGTTTTACCCTTCAAACATGGCGGCGGCTTGTTGCTATGCAAGTCACATGATTTGTGACGTAACGCCGACCAAGAGAATCAACTAGCTCCGCTGGTGGGAAAACGCTCTGGGGTGCGTTTCCCGAAAGCATCGTTGGCCAACTATGGTCGCAAGTTCATCGCAATGTCCATTGAACTCTATTGGTAACGACGGAACTTGCGACCATAGTGGCCAACGATGCTTTCGGGAAACGCACCCCTGGTTGGTTGTAGCTAGCTAGACTACCCTGGCTGCAAAATAAATTTTGCTGCTGCTAGGGTGCGTTTGGATTTCTAGGCTAGTGAATAATACCTAACAAACACAAATTATAATGGAATAACCAGTTCAACTGCACATTCTTGTGTACATTTTTATTCATATAACTAGAAAGTGTTTGTCTTTCCAATAATGTATCAACTCACATATACAAAACAGAAGAGAAATGACAAACCTTTCAATATAAAATATGATCTCTGATATTTATACAGTGAGGTCCAAAAGTCTGAGACCACTAGTGAAAATGCTTTCAATTTAGCGTTTTTCTAATTTCAAGCAAATATTTAAATTACAAATTATATTATTAGAATAACAGTGAGGTCTATCTTTAAGTAATCAAAAAGTAGTCCTAAAATGTGTAATGTATTAGATTACGTTACTATACAGTTTTCATCATGTAATTTGAATTCAGTAATGAGAACTTAAGTTAAAATGTCTAAAAAAAGCATATCAGTCTTGTGTAATTTCAGCATCATTTAGGCTACATTAACAGTCGCAGCACCAGTAAATAATACCTGCATTTTCATCAGTAAATTATAATAATACATTTCAATATCGTACTGGACTTACTATCATATAATTTTACACTGTAGCAGTTGTAAAATCTACTAGCATGTTGTCTGTTCACAAGAGAACTGTGCACTCTTAACAGTTGAAAGAGTGTCCTTTAGTAATACAACAGAGAGTTTACCTTTTAATGATAAACCCTCTCATTATTCTGTCTGGTACAGGTGAGTTTTAAGTTTTTACAAGCAATAACATTATTTTTTTAACATACAAATGCAACTAATAGATTATTAATACAACATCAACATATTAATACAACGCCAAAATAATTTTGCATTAAGATATGATCTCCAGTAGCCTTCGTGTTTGATGTAAGCAAATGCAAAACTAGGTCTGGGCCCACACAAGATCTTCTGCTGCCACCTGCTGATAAATGATGCTAAATGCAATTTTAAACTTTATTTAAAGCGCTTTGAAACATTTTCCAGTTTCAAAAAGAAAAAGGAAGTTGCAAGAAGAGTGAACTATGTTCCCATATAACATTCATTTATCAGCAGCAGAAATGTTTAATTGAATGGCTCTCAGTATGGTCAGTTTATTATTATTTCCCTATTATTATTGTTATATGTTGTTTTGGTCTATTCGATAGCCTCGGTTCTTAAAAGCTGTGGATCGTCTTTTCTGTATTAGTTTAGCAAAATACGATAGGCTACTGGTTCTCATTAAAATGAACAAAATGAACATTTTGTTATGACTTACTCACCCTCAAGTTGTTCCAAACCTGTATGAGTTTCTTCTTCTGTTGAACACAAAAGAAGATATGCCTATTTTAAAGAATGTTGTTAACCATACATACAGTTGTTGACGGGATGTGACGGTGAGGAAATTTTCCCACTGGTTAATTGACGTGTGGATTTTTCCCGTTTTGCATCTCGCTTTTAAAACGCTCATTTGTAAATAAAATGCTCAAGGCTGCGTGGGCATTCATAACAAATCCGTGTATCATTCGTTCAGTCGTTTTTTGATTTAATATTGAAAGTAGAAAAATGAGAAAACAGTTCCTATTCCGGTTTTTTTGTCTTTCTTTTTTTCCAAAAAAAACGAAAAACAAGAATTCAGCTTGATTTTTCGTTTTTCATTCTGAGGTAGAGAAAAATTAACAAACAGGGGGGAATGAACGCCCCTTTCCTCTGATTTGTCAGCCGAAGATCAAACTGTCCCGTCATCGACAAAACGTTGCACAACGTTTTTTAAACAGAAATGCGTTGAACACACTGTTCTGATGACGCAAGAGTTGCAACTATGGCAGCTGAGAAGGCCATTCTTTGTGTTCTTTTTAAATAATTTTCTGAGCCTGATGAAGTCGGTGTAAATATGTGTTTAATACTACAAAATATGCCCGATGTTACAGTTACTGCACTTGCCGCCCAGAACAAAAGAGAACATCCCAATCGAGTGAAGGGATTGCTGAAACTGAAATGGAAGCACACATCTTACCTAATTCAGACTAAAACACATCTATTTAGCCTCACACACTGACTTTATTTGTAGTTCATGCTGTTTTAATACCCTGTATTTTCTTTCTCATTTTTAGGAAAAGCACTTAATTACCATTGTTTATTTCTATACCAAATGTCATACACTTGCAATGAAGCTAAAAATATAAACAACTACATCATTATGTTGATATCCTATTTTTTTACAATAAAACTTACGACAAACATGTCTTCTAATATCCTCAGTTGTTGCGTATACCGAGCTGCATCGAACACATTTGTAAATTACTTTCCTTGAACCCATTGTGCGAGTTCACTTTAATACCGTTGCTGCTGATTGGACTGCAGTTCTGACACACCCACCAAACAAGAGAAAACGTATCTCAAACCCCATTGCACCAGTGCACGCCGTTTCCAGGAAACATGACATTCAACCCGGAAACCGTAGCAAAACGTTGCGCACCGTTTTGAACTTGAACGTGCCCCAGTTCTTCCTCTGTTCTGCACTGCTGAATAAGAGTCCTCCGTTGTGCGGATTCTTAAAGGGTAACTAAACCCCTGGTCAGAGCATGACTCCACCCACTGGCAATATTTGAAAAATTCTGGAAAAATGGGCAGAGCCCAGCGGAGGGGGGCGTGCACCTGGAGTCTCTCTGTAGGCAAGGGCGTGGTTAGCTGTTACCCTCTGACGTCACAGGGTACCACAACTTCCAATAGGAAAATTCAACTGCAGTAGCCACTGTTCAACCTGATGAGGGCAGCAGTCAGACGTTTTTACACCAAATATTGTAAAATTAAAACACTTTAAACCTAAATGTCAAAAAAATTACTTGAATCAATGAACAGCATTAATAAAGCCCCAGTCTTACAGATCATTAACTAAAAAAAATTGTTTTAGGGTTTAGTTATCTTTTAACCATTTATTGCAACTTCATTTCATCTTTTTTTCCATCAACCAGACTAACGAATGGCTCGACACAACTCGTACTACCCGTACTACCCGTACTACGTCTCATTCTAGCGTTTAATTGCTGAGGAGTTGTCTAGCTTACAAGCCTCAGAAGGACTGGACTAAAAAGGACGCAGTCTCGGTAGGATGCAGCCTTCCATTTGAGAAACACCCTAAATATACACAGGCAAACAGACTGAGCAAAATGAAATGCAGGTGAAACTAATCAGTAACTATGGAAACAAACTGGCACACACTAAACTATAGGTCAGTTAACAATGACAGGAAACACAGGTAAACAGAAACAGAACCAATAGGGATGCACAATATATCAGCCACCATATTGGTATCGGCCGATATATTTGTATTTTTAATGTTATCGCTATCGGCCTGATAAGAAAATTTGGCCGATATATTAAAGCCGATAAATAATGGATTATTTCCTTCAGCTGAGACACTTCAGATGCACACTGTTCAACATGATGGTTTTGAATTGCTTGAGTTGAAATATGATTGGAATCACTTTGAAAAGGAAAATATAGTTAAGAGCAACATGTCAAATAGGCTACATAAAATTATAATGAGAACATCATTATATGTGTGATTAGGACATGAGACTTTTGTTTTTATAATCAGGCACTCAAAAATTGTATAAAAAATTTGGATTTAGACTTATCGTCCAATATGTCGGTGGTCACCTTTAAAATATAAAGAATAATAGGTTATTGTTATCGTCCAAAATGTTGATATCAGTGAACCAAACCACAATGAAACTAAACCTAAACAGAACCTGTGACAGTGACTTCCTCCATTTAATAGGGAGAAGAAGAATTTCAAGAGTAATTTATGTAACTTTATTTGAAAGAAGGAAAGGAGCAGTTTAATGTCTATCCTTGTATTGTTCACCTGGTTGCGATTGATATGGGATTTGGAAAGTGATTTGGTAAAAAATAATGCAATACTTTTTAGAGAGAGTAATTAGTACAGTATAATTACACTGGTAATTAGTAACTTTTTTCTAGAGTAACTTATCCAACACTGATCATATCTGATTATTATCTTTAGTCTTTCTGATCAGTAACAGTGAACAGGAAAATCCTGATTGAGGAAATGTAAATATTGTCCGAACAAAGTCCTTTAAAACTTTTGAATAATTAAATAATGATCAGTGCTGGGTAGTAACTGATTACATCTGGATTATGTAATCAGATTCCCCAAAATTAAGTACTTATATTAACTGTTAAAATACTCGTAATCAGACTACAGTTATTTTTTCTATTGATATTGTTTTATGGTGCGTAATTTTAAACACCTTTTTTACCTTATTTTAATTATTCTCAGGTTAGGTAAAGTAAGTCAAATCTGTCTTAAATGATAAGCATTTGAATTTCCATATACAATATTTAGACCACAGAAGACCTCTCTGTGGTTAGTTCAGCTCAATCTTTTGTAAAACAGAGACTTAAGGCAGTTGAGCTTCTTATTTTCAATTATATATATATTTTTTTATTAAATGCAGGTTAACTAGTTAACATAAAAGGTACTAATATATAAAACAAAAATAAAAGTAAATCAAAACCAACACCAGAGATGTCCTTTACGGGTCAGTGTCTACCTTAAATAATAATAATAATAATAATAATACTACATTTTATTTATAATGCGCCTTTATACTCAAAGCGCTACAGCATACAGAACGAAATAGTCAAACAATCAAACATTGCAGTAAAAAATAAGTATAAAAAAATACACAGTTTATAAATTAAAAGCTTGACTAAAAAGATGTGTCTTAAGAATGACGCCACTTCTCCAACGCTAACTTGACCGCCAACAACTCTCTGTTACCAATGATATACAATAACACAATGAGTAACCACACCCACACACATCAGAAATGAGACAGCCGATTCATGAACCGTGACACAGGCAGACTGGCAGAGTACACATATTTAGATTGAGATAGTCATTAGGCTGATGCCATGTTTCACAGAGGCATAAGAAGTCAAGTTTTTTTATCCAAAACAATGTCACAAAGTGAAGCCGCTTTGTTGTTAATAGAGCGAGTGTTCAGATGTGCAAACCTGATTGTGTCAAGACGGACACCACAGCTGGATGGAGTAGACTTCTGGAGGTAGGAGAAATTAGCAGAGCAGACATGACGCGAAGATAAATGATGACGAATTGACGATCCAGACGCCTCTGAGACCAAACTGTGTTTATATCTGCTCCGCTAGAATGCAGGTTCCGGCGGGAGCCACGATGAACGTACTTTGGCCGTCGGAAAAGTTGTAACGATCGCAGTTGTATTTCCAAAACACCAGTGGCAGGGGCAGAAAATGACGAAGCTGTAAAAGTTCCGTGGCACAGTATTTTATCATGCAGTCCGGGAGGTATAAGTGAATCTTGCCGTAGACCCCAAATAATGCCAGTATAAAAACAAATAAAATCCAGCAAAGCTGCATATTAGCAGATATCAGCCGATATAAAACCAGTCAGCAGCACCTTAAAATAAACAATTTAACGCGGTGATGGAGAAGGGCAGCCACAGTGCAACAGCGTCCTCTCACACCAACCAATGAGGTCATGTTTGAATGTTTGTCATTATTTTCCAGTCCTTTTATAGTCTATCATACTTTTTGACATTTGGAAACCCCTTCAGCATGCATTCAGTCCTTTACAGACAATCTGTCCAATCTGAAATCTTAAACTGTCATAAATTCTTCTGGACATTCCATAATGCCTTTCGCCTCTTCGTCCTCCTTCTTCTGACCTTTAATTTGTTGCATTCTGTGCCTCGTCCGCAACACATACGACGGTAGCCTAATGCTTAAATTTTTTTTTTCTTTCTTCAGCAAAGCTCTTTCTAATATGTTTTGTTCCTCACTATGCTTTTTAATAAATGCTTAAAACATTAAGTGTGCTATGTTTTTCTTTAGAAACCACTTTCTCAATAAAACATTTTACAAAAACAATTGCAGTGTTTTACTTTATAAACCATTTTCCTTACAAAGTTACAATGATTATTACAAGTGTCTTTCTTTATATATCACTTCCTTAATAAATCGCTTAACAACAACTTCTGGTGTCTTGCTTTATAAAAACACTTTCATTATATAAGTTACAATTATGGTTGACAAAAGGCTACATAAGTGCTTCATTCATAAAAAGTCAAAATTATAATATATATATTATAATTTTATTATATATATATATATATATATATATATATATAAAATATATAACTTTTTAATTCTTTAATATATATAAATAAATTCATATAATTATTTAGCCTTTTGTTTTGCCCATAAATTTCAAATCTATTTTTATTTGTTTTATTTTCTTTCAGAACTATTTTTGTTAGAATTAGTTTTTACAATTGGTTTATATTTTTACTTCTATATCATTTTTAATTCAACTTTTGGGCGTTTTTCTTTTTTTTTTTTTTTTTTTTTTTTTTACATTGCAGTTCCTGGCTTCTGTAGCGTTGCGTCTAATATTGTTACTACCTCTAAAAGAAAAAGAATGCATTCGAATTAAATATATTTATGAACTACATTTTCTTTTTGCCAATATATAGGCTATATATATATATAGGCCTATATATATATGAATACATACTGTACATACATACACACTGTCACGTTTTTCATGGACTTTTACCCCTGGTTTCACAGACAGGGCTTAAGACTAGTCCTAGACTAAAATGTAAGTCTGAGCTGTTTCCACTGAAATAAACTTGCACTGACTGATCTTAAAAATATATCAGTGCCTTTTTAGTTTTAAGATGCACATCGGTAATGTTTTTTTTCTAAGCATGTTTATAAAAATTACTCAAATGTCCTAATTGATCTATGGTCTAATCCTGGCTTAGTCAAAGCCCTGTCTGTGAAACCGGGCCATAGTTTGTTTTCATCTGTTCTGTCTAGTCTAGTTTGTCTTATTAGTTCATTCTGTTCCCTTGGTTACCCTCATTAGTTCAGTTCTATCACCTGTGTCTTGTTAATTAGTATATCAGCGTCTAGTTAGTCATTATCTTCATCACCTGTTTTGCATTCATTTTCTCTGTGTATTTAAGTTCCTGGTTTTCACTCTTTCAGTTGCCGGTTATTGTTTGTGTAAAGTGCACTCTGTTTGTGCATAGCACACTGTTTCGTGTATTCGCCTGTTGGAATCTATTGTGAGAATTAAACCTTTGTTATTATTTGTATCTTCGTGTTTGCCGCCTTCTTCATCTACCTGGAGACGTTACACACACACACACACACACACACACACACACACATATATACATATAATTTGGAGACTATGAGCATATGAACCGTTGTGCCATGCAGCTTATATTTATCACGCATTAAAAATGCCCAAAGTCAATCAGTCAGTCTGTGGATGAGAGTCCTAAGTACTTGTTGGAAATGTGTAACTGTCAGAGAAGTCAGTTAATATTTCATGTTTATTTAATTATTTTGTTAAAGACTTTTAATTTGAAACTGCTTTGTAAAGTACTGTTTGAGTTGAGACTTTTATTATGAAAAGCACAGAGTGACTCAGGAAGAACGTTGTCTACACCGCATGGCGAGTTGAAGCTGTATTCCACATTTCTAATGAGTATTTAAGTTAATTTACTCATCTGAAGTTACAGAAGATATCACAAAATGCAAGATTAAGTTCTCCTTTGGTAATAAGCAGCCAATGAAGTAAGTTTGTCATTTATATTGTATGTGATTAATGTGGATTGTATTGCTGTGTGGAAAAGAGCGATATCTATACAAAGACTATAGTTGCTGTTAAAGTGAATTTAACTCTGTTCAGAAAGTTTACAAAGACAACATTTATTTATTTGATTTATTTATGTCCTTTTATATTCTTTATTGTAACTTTATTTTTGTATGTTTAGTTCTCACGGCATCTTGAGTTGGATGGTTATCCTCATGGTGAACCAGTCAATAAATCGCCTGTCATCAGAGAATCCTTGTGCTCGTGAAATTACTGGGGGGAGCTACAGTGAGAATTCATCTGCTCTTCACGGGTAGGAGAAGGAACGTTTCCAAACAGCAGTCAAGTGAGCGTCAAGTTAACTCCAAGTTCCATCATTCTGGATTCTACAAGCATTGTAAACACTGGTAACCAAGAAGCTAGTGACATGCTCATGCACAGAGTTTAAAGGCATTGTCAAGTTAAGGCCGACAAGAAGATAAGCACAACCAAGTTCAAGTTAAGGTGCTTGAAGTGGACTTATTCTTGCCATTTGCTAAAAAAGGACTCTTTAAGTGTTCAGTACAGTGTTTAAAGAAGTTATGGTGTTATGTACTTACCTTTTCAAGTTTAAGTGATTTTTTGAGCAGGTTTCAAGCTGCAAGTAAGAGAATTAATTGTGAAAAATAGCAAAGTGCAACGCCTAAAAATAACCTGATCTAAGTGTTATTGAATTTCGGTTACAAGTTTAATATACAGGTGATTTAACTGTTAAAATACCACTTTAACCATAGTTAATAATCAAAAGAGAAACATCTGTCTATTTAAGTTCAGTACAGTTCACGTTACATGTACAACTATTCTATTAGAGTAGTCAGTGTAACTAAGAGATACAGAAAATGGCAGAAGGCGGTCAGTCTGCTAAGAGTGGCAAAGAAAATATAACAGATACTGTGCAATCACAGCAGCAGCTAGAAACCCAAGAATGTGTAGACACACAAGCATTATTAGCTGTTGATGACACAACAGAGCAAGAGCCACGAAGAAGTCAAAGAGCACGCAAACTTACTGAGAAAGGTAAAGAGTTACATGATGAAAGGCTGACTAAACTTAAAAATTGCTTTCAACGCTCTTATGAGAAATGGAAGACTCTTGCTAGAGATGCTAGACAAAGACTAATGGGGCGTCTCTCCAATGACATGTTGCACAGCCTCATTGATGCAATCAGTGGTTCTTCAAATGATGTAAATGTTGCTTATGAAGAGTTGCGACAAAATGTGAGTCCAGACAGTGATACTCGCCGCAGAGTAGACACTTGTGAAGCAGTCACAAAAATGATAGTTGAGTCTGCATGGAGTCGTCTAGGTGAGGGAGTTGAGGGTCAAGATCCTCTTAGACCAGAAGCATGCTGTATTGATACAGGTTCAGTGTTCTCATCCATAGCCTCCAAATCAAGTTATGGACATTCCAGGTCTTCTCAGTCGAGCTCCAGAGGTTCAAGTTTTTCCTCCGCTAAGAAACAAGAGGCTGCTGCAGAAATTGCTGCAACTGAAGCAACATTAGAAATATTACAGCAACAAGAGCATGAACTGGAAGAACTACAAAGACTTGAGGCTGAAGATAAAAGGAGAATAGCAGAACAAGAAGCTGAAGAATTGAAGCAACGACTAGAAAGAGAAGAAGAAGAAGCTAGGCTTCGTGTTAAGATTGAAGCTGAAAATGCTGCTAGACGGATGGCATTAGAAGACAAGCGCAGAGAGCTTGAGCGCTTGGAGACACTAAAAAGGTTGAATGCTGCAAAAGCACGAATGCAAGTCTACGAGCAGAACGAAGACTCAAAGGAAGAAACAAGAGAGCTACTTCGTGACTGCACATCTGTAAAAAAGAAGCATGTGCCAAAGTTAAGCAGCTCCGTGTTACGAAGCATACCTCCACAGGAAAGTGTAACAAAATCACATCAAGAAGCCAGCACTGCAGACCTTGTTAAGGTGTTAGCAGAATCTATCAGCTCAAGTCGTCTTCCTATACCTGAACCTGCAACATTCTATGGAGATTCTCTCAGATTTAGTGATTGGAAAATCTCATTTCAAACTCTGATCGACAGAAAAAACATACCAGTGAATGAGAAGCTTTACTACTTGCGCAAATATGTGGAAGGACCAGCTAAGAAGGCCATTGAAAGTTACTTCCTGCTAGGCACGGAGTCAGCATATCAAGCAGCATGGGACGTACTAGAAGAAAGGTATGGAAACCCATTTGTCATTGCTAAAGCCTTTCGAGACAAGCTTGATTCATGGCCAAAGATTGGTTCCAAGGACAGTGTTGAGCTGAGAGAATTTACTGACTTCCTCAGAGGCTGTGAAGCAGCTATGTCTCAGATTAAGGGTCTTGAAGTCCTCAATGATTGTAATGAGAACCAGAAAATCCTTTCCAAGCTTCCTGATTGGTTGGCCTCAGCGTGGAATCGTCAGGTCATAGAAATTGAAGAAGAAACTAAGACATTTCCTACCTTCAGTCGGTTTGTAAAGTTTCTAACATGAGAAGCTAAGATAGCTTGTAACCCAGTGACATCACTTCATGCACTGAAGTCTAATGAGATCGGAAAGGGAAAGGTATCAAGAAGTCAAGACACTAGAGCAAAGGTGTTAACAGTACAGTCCAGAGAAAAAGCAGATGCTGTAAAATGTACCTTCTGTGAGAGACCAGGACATGGTATTCACAAATGTCGTAAGTTTATGGACAAGAATGTTGCAGAGCGAGTCAAGTTTGTCCAAATGAATAAATTATGCTTTGGATGTTTGAAGCCTGGCCATCACTCAAAGAACTGTGAAGACAGGAGTGTCTGTGAGAAGTGTCAGAAGAAGCACCCATCATGTTTACATGAGGATCGTATCAAGGAAGCAAAGAGGACTCCACAGTCAGGTCAGTCAAAAGAGAAGTTAAAGGAAAGAAACCCAGAGTTGGTACAGGATAAAGATACTGCAAGTGAAGCAACATCTAATCGAGTAATACAGGATGTAAATAATACTCACACCTCTACAATTGTTCCAGTATGGGTTTCAGCTACCAGTGAACCAAATAATGAAGTTCTGGTATATGCACTTCTTGACACCCAGAGTGACACTACCTTCATTCTGGAAGAGATAGCTCAAGCTCTTGAAACAAAGAAGGAATCTGTGCAGCTGAAGCTCTCAACGATGGTATCCAAGAGTACAGTTGTTCCATGCCAGAAGATAATTGGTTTAAAGGTGAGAGGATTTTATTCAGATAAGAAGATCTCTTTGCCAGTAACCTATTCTAGAGAGTTCATTCCTGCAAACAGAACTCACATTCCTACACCCAAAACTGCAAGAGTGTGGCCTCATCTAATGCATATAGCTGAGAAGATTGCTCCTAAACAAGTTTGTGACATTGGCCTCCTGATTGGCTACAACTGCCCTCAAGCTCTTCTTCCTAGAGAAATTGTGTCTGGTAAAGAAAATCAGCCATTTGCTCAAAGAACGGATCTGGGATGGAGCATTGTTGGCTGTGGCAATTCCTCTGTAGACTACGGAGATGCCATTGGAGTGAGTCATCGCATTATAGTGAAACAAGTGCTGCCAAGTCTACCGTCATCTCTCAATCTTACAAGTGAAGTTCAGTACATATGTAAAACACAGATCAAGGAAGTAATCACTCCACCAAATGTCATCAAAGCTCTTGAGTCTGACTTCAATGAAAAAGCAGCAGAGGATAGTTGTATTTCTCAAGAAGATCTACGTTTTCTGTCAAAAATGGAAACAGGCATCAGACAAAAAGAAGATGGTCATTACGAAATGCCTTTGCCTTTCAAAGAGGACAGACCAAACTTGCCCAATAATAAAGGATGTGGTATTCATCGCCTCAAAAGCTTAGAAAAAAGGCTTAAAAGAGATGAGAAATACTATAGAGACTATGTAGACTTTATGAATGAGACAATTGCTCGAGGAGATGCTGAGAAGGTCCCAGCTGAAGAAACAGACAAGAACCCCGCTTGGTACATTCCCCATCATGGGGTTTATCATCCTCAAAAACCTGGAAAGATCCGTGTAGTCTTTGATTGTTCAGCAAAGTTCCAAGGTTCATCCCTCAATGACCATTTGCTAACTGGTCCAGAGTTAACAAACACCCTTGTAGGTGTTCTCTGTCGCTTCCGCAAGGGTCCGGTGGCAATCATGTGTGACATAGAGCGTATGTTTCACCAATTTCATGTAAAGGAAGAAGATCAAGACTACTTACGGTTCCTCTGGTGGGAGAAAGGAGATCTAGAATCCAAGCCACAGATCTATAGGATGAAAGTACACCTTTTCGGTGCAGCCTCATCACCCGGGTGTGCCAATTACGGCCTCAAGCATATTGCTGCTCAAGGTCGTGGTTGCTTCAGTGAAACTTCCGTTCGATTCATAGAAAGGAATTTCTATGTCGATGATGGGCTGACAAGTGTCTCAACTGTAGATGAAGCTATCAAACTGATAAAGGAAGCAAGAGAACTTTGTAGCACAGGAAAGCTTCGTTTGCATAAATTTGTGTCAAGCAGTGAAGAAGTAAAAGCATCAATTCCTCAGGAAGAATGTGCTAAAAGTGTTGTGGAACATGACTTGGCTTTGGGTGAGCTTCACATGGAAAGGGCACTTGGTGTGAAATGGTGCATCAGATCTGACAGCTTCCAGTTCAGAGTATTCGTTAAGGAACAACCACTCACTAGAAGAGGAATCTTGTCCACAGTGGCTTCTGTATATGACCCACTTGGCTTTGCAGCACCCTTCATTCTTGTTGGTAAGCAAATACTGCAGCAGATGTGTCAAAATAAGGTGGGCTGGGATGAACCACTTAAAGATGAGTTGTTGACAAAGTGGGAAGCTTGGCTTACAGATCTGCAAAACCTGGCTGATGTGAAGATTCAGAGATGTTATCTCCCGTCGACCTTTAAGGAAGTTCAGCGTTATGAGCTTCATCATTTCTCTGATGCTAGTGCATCGGGATATGGAGAATGCACATATCTCAGAGCTATTGGCATATCAGGAGATGTTCATTGCTCCTTGGTTATGGGCAAAGCCAGAGTTGCTCCTTCTAAGGTGACAACCATACCAAGGCTGGAGTTATCAGCGGCAGTAGTTGCTGTACAAACAAGTGACTTGCTCAGAAAGGAGCTGGAGATAGACAACCTAGAAGAGTACTTCTGGACTGACTCAAAGGTTGTCCTTGGGTACATTAATAATGACGCCAAAAGATTTCATGTCTTTGTTGCAAACCGCGTTCAACGCATCAAACAAAGTACAGATAATAAACAATGGAGATATATGGCGTCTGAAGAGAACCCTGCCGATTATGCGTCCAGAGGCCTTACAGCAGAAGAGCTCATATCCTCCAACTGGTTCACAGGACCAAAGTTTCTGTGGAAAGATGAACTGCCCAGAGATAATACGGTGGGAGAGATCATAGACAATGACCCAGAGCTACGAAAAGCTCAAGTTCATAAAACTCAAACAAAGGAAGAAAGATCATTGCTTGATCGACTTCACAAGTTTTCGGATTGGACAAGAGTGGTAAAAGCTATTGCAAGACTTCAGAGATGTTCCAAGGAAGTCAAAGGTCTAAGTTCAAGGGTTAATGAAGCCACCAGTATTGAAGAAAGACAGGATGCAGAGCTTACCATTATCAAAATGGTTCAACAATCAGCCTTTTGTGATGAGACCCAGAGACTCCGGCAACAGAAGGAGATTGAGTCCAACAACAGCACAAACAAACTGCATCGCCTGAATCCCTTCTTAGATGAGCATGGAATCCTCAGGGTGGGAGGTCGCTTAGTACATTCTGCATTACACCCACATGTGAAACACCCAGCAATTCTACCACGACATAGTCATATATCAACATTACTCATCAGACATTATCATGAGCAAGTGTATCACCAAGGGAGAGGAATGACTATCAATGAACTGCGATCAAACGGTTTCTGGATTTTGGGATGTAGCAAAGCAGTGTCTTCATATATCTACAAATGCACTAGGTGCAGAAAACTGAGAAGATGCACCGAAGAGCAAAGGATGGCGAACCTTCCTCAGGAACGTATGGAGACAACCCCTCCTTTCACATACTGTGGGATGGACTGTTTCGGTCCTTTCTACGTCAAAGAAGGAAGAAAGGAGTTGAAGCGCTATGGGCTTCTACTTACATGTATGTGTTCCAGGGCGGTCCATGTAGAAATGCTGGATGATTTATCCACTGACGCATTCATTAATGCTTTGCGTGCTTTCATTGCCATACGTGGACCTGTGCGTCAACTTCGATCTGACCAGGGCACTAATTTCGTTGGTGCAAGACGAGAATTTGCTGAAGCACTAAAGGAAATGAACCAAGAACGCCTGAAGGAGTTTGGCTGTGAATTCATCATGAACACCCCATCAGCCAGTCACATGGGTGGCATTTGGGAGAGGCAAATTCGAACAATAAGAAGTGTTTTGACATCCATTCTGGATCAATCATCTCAAAGACTTGATAGTGCCTCACTAAGAACATTTCTCTATGAAGTCATGGCTATCGTGAATAGCAGACCCTTGACCACAGAGTATCTGAATGATCCATCTGGTCCGCAGCCTCTTACACCAAACCATATCTTGACTATGAAGACTTCAATAATTTTACCACCACCTGGAGAGTTTGTCAAGGAAGACCTTTACCTTCGTAAGAGATGGCGTAAGGTGCAGTATTTAGCGAATGTGTTCTGGTCACGATGGAGAAAGGAATATCTTCTAAACCTGCAACACAGGCAAAAATGGCACAAACGTCGTAGAAATGCAAAGGTTAATGACATTGTCATTATGAAAGATGACACAGCTCCACGCAGTCAGTGGAAACTAGCGAAGGTAACAGAAGTGCATAGTGGTACAGATGGCTGTGTGAGAACAGTGAAGTTATTGATCAGTGATTCGACACTGGATAAAAATGGCAAACGTGTTACTAAACCGACTCACCTTGAAAGGCCCATCCAGAAAATAGTTACCCTGATTGAAGCAGATTAAAGCGTACCTTGTGTCTACCATTCCTTGGGTTAGTCCATAATATTTTTGATTAGAGGTTATGTCACTAAGTTCCAAAAATCACAAGAAAGTGCTTTGGTGGGAGTGTAACTGTCAGAGAAGTCAGTTAATATTTCATGTTTATTTAATTATTTTGTTAAAGACTTTTAATTTGAAACTGCTTTGTAAAGTACTGTTTGAGTTGAGACTTTTATGAAAAGCACAGAGTGACTCAGGAAGAACGTTGTCTACACCGCATGGCGAGTTGAAGCTGTATTCCACATTTCTAATGAGTATTTAAGTTAATTTACTCATCTGAAGTTACAGAAGATATCACAAGATGCAAGATTAAGTTCTCCTTTGGTAATAAGCAGCCAATGAAGTAAGTTTGTCATTTATATTGTATGTGATTAATGTGGATTGTATTGCTGTGTGGAAAAGAGCGATATCTATACAAAGACTATAGTTGCTGTTAAAGTGAATTTAACTCTGTTCAGAAAGTTTACAAAGACAACATTTATTTATTTGATTTATTTATGTCCTTTTATATTCTTTATTGTAACTTTATTTTTGTATGTTTAGTTCTCACGGCATCTTGAGTTGGATGGTTATCCTCATGGTGAACCAGTCAATAAATCGCCTGTCATCAGAGAATCCTTGTGCTCGTGAAATTACTGGGGGGAGCTACAAAATGTGTCCTGCTCCACTTCACACACTCTGAGGGAAAGGAGAATTATAGAATGACGGGACACTCGTTTATTTGACACTTTATTCAACAGGAAGAAAACTCATTCCTCACGTCATTACGTTATTTTACGTCATTGCAAATGCGCAAGATCAATCCGATCAAGTGTTTACATGTCCTCTCGATCAGATTAGTAAAGGAATAAACCACCCCTTTCAATCCGATCGAAATTTAATTCGGATCGAGCTCAATCGAGTTGAGCCGTCAATCATTTGGTTGCATGTCGTAGCAATGTTTGTGAAAAACGCCATGCAAATTAATGGGAATTGAATTGAATTTGATCACACACTCAGCTGCTTTGAAACAATGTGTATTGTGAGAAATGCTAAACAAATAAATGTGAATTGAATTGAATAAAAATTATTCGATTTTGATTAGTTTAGCCTGTTGTCACGAGACTGGTCTCGATAGATCCTTGGCTTAGATCATGCAGAGAACATCAATATCAATTTTGCCATAATTGACCAAACTTCATGTCTGCCTTTGGGATTGAATAGAAATCCTACTTTTTCAAACTCCTCTTAGACCGTTGGTCTGATGAAAAACGCTATACAAATAAATGTGAATTGAATTTGCTCGCATACTCATAACTGTACAACTTAACTGTAATTTCCTTTTTTGAAGTGATTCCAATCTTTAAGCTTTAATATATCAGCCAAATTTTCTTATCAGGCCGATAACGATGACATTAAAAATATAGCCCCAAACCAAATTTCAGTTTCCAAAATTTCAAAACGGTTATGATGTAACAAAGTCTCGTTTACTGAAATCATGTGACTTTGGCAGTTTGATTTGAGCCCTGAATCACTGGTTCAAAACGTTTCGCAAAGGTTTCAAAGCTGCACAAAGTGTGTTTAGAAAGCGTCAGTCACTATCGCCTGCCGTCTCATTTGCTCTGTCTGTGACAGCTATCAGAATCGAGGTGAAGCTGATAGCAGTGGTGAATATGCAAATTAGCCCTGCCTCCTTTTCACTAATTTTATGTTTTAAAAATAAATCCAGAAACAAATGCAAAGTTGATCATTACATTTTATTTCAGTGATTGTTAGTTAGTGGAAGTTCCTCACACCAGGTCAAATCTTGTACAGATGAAAACACGAGCTATATATTCAGTACAGCGTGTCTGATTGTGGAATGTGAAGATCTGCTGTATTCAGTGCATCATGAAGTAGGAGAGCAGAGAACAGCAGAGGAACAGGAAGCTCTGGGTGACACTCTGAGCCCCGTTACACAGGTTCCCCGCACAACATGTGACGTTCCCAAGGCCAAGACTACTAACTGATGTTGTGGCGTCACAAAATGATTTAGAGACACAGCCTTTTACAACCTCTGTCTGATTTCCCACAGTCCCTGATGAAAAGAATAGAAAATGGAAGTGGATTCATGAATGAAAGCTGAGGTGTCTAAGTGGGTTATTGGTATATGAAAATCAAATGCATAAGATTAAAAAAGATATGTAACGCTGAGGTTGAAGCAGAGGCAGAAGCCAGATCCACTAAATAAACTCAAAACTTCACAGATTCAGACATAGACTCGGACATGGAACAGAACAACATACAAAGTCAAGAACCCACAAACACTGACACTAGACACAGGGTTTAAGTACAGAGGCAGACAAGCTTAACAAGATAACAAGAGGGTGTGGCTATAGGAAACATCTGTGGAGACTAATAGACATTAAACATGATGGGGAACTAAATATGGAAAAAAACAGGGGAACACAGACAGGAATCATAACACTTCTCACCTGTTATTGTAATGCAGCGGTCTTGACTCCCTGAACAGCTCAATACTTTTGAGCAGTTCTTCTGTTCATCACAATAGTAACATTTGTTTCCATTCGGGGCATTAGAGGGATCTACAGGAAGAAGAAGAAAACAAGCTTTCTTTACCTTGTTCTGGCTGACGTCACAGTCCCCAATAGAAAGTCCCATGACAATTATTTATTGGTAATGTTTTATGACTGTAAACTGTTGATTGTAAGTACAATACCTTGAGCATCTTGAACATTACACAGGTCTGTGTTACAGCAGTAAGAAGAGAACTTTAAACTGCCGATGTTGAAGGACCCAGTTGCACAGGCACTTGCTGTAACACACAGTTTAGCTGCCACTGGAGAAGTATCGGTTGGACCTGCAAAGTAGGACGAAAAGACAAACTTTGTAATATAATATGACCATTACATCATTTTTTTCTCATTTAAATTTTTTTTAAAATGTACAGAATATTATGGAATAATGATTTGAGGATAAAGTAAATTATTTCAGTATATTATATAGAATATTTTATGCATGCAGTTGTAAATTCTGTCTAGACAAGTAGTAGCCGTTCTGTGACGACTGACAAATTATAGCAAATGATATAATCTGTTTAAAAAACTTGTTTACTTTATACATTTTTGTGTATTGTTTTATTGTATTTAAATGTTCAGTTATTTTTGTTATAAGAAATACAATATATTAAACCTCCTATATTATGACTATGACAACACTTTTTTTGCAACTTAATTTCAATATCATGATAATAGCGTATACTGTGATAAAAGCTTCTGCAATTATCGCAACATGAATATTTGATACCGTCACATGCCTAAATCCATACTGGACTTACCAGCATATATCGAACTGAGGCAGTTGGTATATCCACTGGGGCATGTCTTCTGTGTACAAGAGCCCAACAGACACTCATAACAGCTGAGAGAGTGTCCTTTAGTGTAGAGAGAAAGAGAGAGAGAGAGAGAGAGAGAGAGAGAGAGAGAGAGAGAGACACATCAATGATCTGTATTTGTATTCAATAATATTAAAAACAAACATGATTTGTCTCTGTACCTGCAGTGAACAGAATGAACAGAAGAAAAACTGAGATTTGCAGATCCATCTTTGATCAGGAGGAGAATGTAATAACTTACCTGTTTCAGCACACATTTTATAGCTCCTCAAAAGAGGAGGATCTTCATGAGAAAATGAAAGTTTAACACAAAGACAATGAAGGAAAAACAATAGATATTAAATTATTTACTTGCAATATTACTATTTCAGCAGAGGGCTCTAGTATGGAAATTAATCTAAAATGGTAGCACTTTATTTTACTTTCCTGTTCTCCCTTTATATACTGTTTACTTACTATAGTAATTAGAATAACTGGGTCATAGGTACTAACCCTGAACCTACGTCTAACCCTAACCCTAACCCATGTAGTTACCTTATATTACCAAGTTACCTCAGTTAAAGTGCATGTACTGTAAAATAAAGTGCAACCCATTATATCTTTTGCGTTCTACAGATGAAAGAAAGTTATACACATTTGGAACAACATGTGAGTAAAGGATGACAGAATTTTCATTCTTGGAGTAAACTATCCCTTTAAAGGCCTCTTCACAATAAAAGGCAAAAACTATATCGATTTGTCCTGTAAATTTTTCTAAATGTAAAAGAATAGCAGAGTTCACACAACTGTAACGACAAGAAACTACAGTATATCATTGTAATCAAGTTCAGGATTATTTTTTTCCAAATGATGAATGATAAAAACATTGACAGCTGTAAGCCCGACTCAGTCGGCCCAATGGAGGCATCCGATCTCTGCGCGTTACTGTCTTTCCTCGTGGCAAAGTAATTTGATTAAATGAAATAAATTTTTTCATATGTATTATCTCGTTATTTCATCTGACTCAAGGTTATAATGATATCTGTGCATCATTAAGTGCATGTTTGACTATTCTTTTTTAATTCTTTACTGAAAATAATGTCAGAGTCAGTTAGAATAAAATCAATTTTTTAGCATAGTTTACAATTTATTATGTCAGGTAAATGTATCATGACAATTTCATAATCAGTTCAAAGATAATAGATACAAAACATCAAATGCTCTGGAATAAAAAGAGAAGATGCAAACCTTGACTTTATAAAATACATGATGCGAAGTGTTTTGCATACACTTCACATCACGGGCTGGTCTGGGTTACAGAATCATGCTGAGCCTCTTGTTGCAATTCATTATATACCCAAACCAAGATAGAAACTCCTTTCACATGGAAACATTTGCTAACAATGGGAATTTGCATTCAAAGTTTACTTTGAGAGCAGGAGGCCATTTACCTGGAAGACGCACCCTCCTCTTTATGCAAGTTATCTCTAAACTCTTAAAAACTTTATTACCTTTTGTTTTACTTCTTTGGGAATGAGACCTTTGTACCAGTCGCACAGAGACATTTCAAATGATACCAAACATGTGTAATACTGTATGATATTTATTCACATTAAACTATATAGATTCTTGGGTGAATTTTGGTGATCTCAGCATGAGAGAGAAGGAATGGGGAAGAGGGCAAGAGATGTAGATTAGGATGATTCTGAGGTGAGACTTGCGTCTCGAATGGTCAACGTGATCTCATGAGAATACGTGTGTATTTTTACGTAAAGTGTAATTCTACCATATGTACATTTACTTACGTTTTATACACACAGAAACGTATAATACTGACGTATTTACAGCACTAAAACGTAAAATATTTACGTATTAACAGCACAAAAACGTAAATTATTTACGTATGAATAACTCTACCGACGTATTCTTATTTATGCATATTAAAATCGTGGCATTAATGTTTTGACTCTATTGCATTCAAATGTCTTATCAATTACGTTTTCAGTCGCATTTAAATGCAGTTTACTCAAGAAATAGGCTAATAACAGTTTGTGCCTTCTGCTGCAAACTCGTTTCGGAGGATTAGATACACTTTAAAACCTTAAAAATACCTTATTTAATCGTTTAACCATTTTGCAATATTTAGTTTATTTACAGTGAGACACAAAATGCGTTTTGTCCAATAGAACAATAATACACCAAAACCCAACATAAATTCACAAAAGACATCAATTTGATTAGCTTGATATAATCCAAATCTTTAGAATCCATACGTTTGCAAGAAAGATATCCACATTCAGCCCTTTATCCAGCGAGTGATCTTCATCTCCATTTCACAGGCTATCACAGCAGCGCAGTCCGTAACTGTCAAATCCCGCGCTCGTGATGAATTCAAATTCAAAAATTGCGCCCTCAAGAAGCGTTACGACATGTTTTACGGCAGTGATATCAAACGCTCATTGGCTCTGGCCTATGTTCGTCACAGATTGCTACATGCCGTATTTCAGTCGGCAAACTACATTTGAAATGGAGAAGCGCGCGCGCCTTCACACAGAGCGAAACCGGATTAACATTTGAAATGGATTAATAACTTAAATTCTGCTCTGTACCTCATTCAAAACTATTATATACTGACAGAGAGGACTGTGACTGCAACACATCGTCATGTGAACGACTTTTGGTACCGGTTTTGACATTTTCGCAATAAATAAATTATTGTGATTACACGTATGTTGTTTTTCTTCATAATTGTAGCCTATGTAGTTTAAAGAAATTGTTATGGGTAGGTTTAGGGGTAGGAGTAGGATTAGCTGCTAAAAAAAATATTTGAATGCTATATTGTTAATAAAATTGCCATTTCCTTACACATCTCTGTACGTTTTATCCTTTTTATATTCAGTATAAAATTGGTAACGTTATGTTTAGGTTGGGAGTAGGGTTAAGGGATCTTCCATTTATCTATAAAACAGTAAAAGGTCAATTATACAGATATCTTAATGATATGAAAGATTCGTACATATTTTACGTTTTGTAGCTGTAAAAACGTAATAATGTTACGTTTAATTGTTGCAAATACGTCCATATCATACGTTTCAGCATCTATCCAAAACGTACAAAACGTACGTTTGCTATCTTTGGAAATGACGTATTAATACTATGTATTAACAATGAGACCAGGCTGGAATGGTGCACAAGAGTGAGTTCAAATGTTAATTTCATTTGTTCTCTCAGAGAGTTGCCCTCTCTTCCAGTTCTTCCAGTTTCTCCAGTCTTACACAGCCAATCAGAATCCATCCTGTGTTAAGATTGAGCTCGAGCATTTCAAACAGCAGAGGACATAAGCATACATTAAGAATAAAAAAATTGTTTGCTGTTGTGGACATTAATATAGTCATCTTTAGTTATCGTTCCTGGTGTGAAAGGGTTAAAGGGTGAAAGTTAAGTAACTTAAGTGTTCACAATGTGACAAGAACAATGTACATAACTTAAAATAATTATTTCCTTTGGAAATGATACATGAAATAGCAAGTACAGTATGTGCTGGTGTTGATTTCCTCCCACTATAAACTGTGCTCAAAGATCCATATGTTTTAAGATCTTTAGTTAGAAAGAAAAGCAAATTTTGTTTTCAAATGGTGAACAGCAAAGTTGATCCACCAGTAGACCATGCCTTAAACCAGTTAAAAACTGCCTGAACAAGGATTCATACGATCCAGACAGGGCAGACGAGGCTTGTTTTTGTTTTTTGTTTTTTTCAGTAGAAGGTATTTGTGCTTGCTTAATCTTTGGAACGGACTGTCACACACATAATAATGCTTAAGGTACAACTGATGTTATGAAAAATGTCATTGAGTCTACGAATAGTTCACATTCTCTTTTCACTCAAAGAGACTGTTTGTCTGACAACTAGCCAAACACGTCAAGTGATACAATACATTTAAGCATTAAAATGATGATGTGATTACGTGACTGATGATAACATGGGAGTATTATTTTGGTGTATTTGTACTTTACTTGAGTCTGAGTTCAGTTTAAACTGAAAACTTGTGCTTTTACTTAAAGCTGCAGTCCGTAGTTTTTCCTCTTTGTCGCCATCTCTGTTCGAAATCTGCAATTGCAGTTATTCGCGAAATTATCAACTTTACGTGGGTTGTGCCTCGGCATGGCACAGCGCGGATGAATCTAATGTTTTGAGGAGAATGTGCGGCTGTCAGTCGGTGTGGAGACTGACATTCGGAATCACAGATTCAACTTTTGGAAGTATGACCAACATAAGAATTTTCACCTTAAAATGTCGTCTGAACAAGTAACATCCACTTTTGTTCTGACCAACTAAGGGAAAAAAAGCATTGTGTAAATCGCGCTGATTAAATCTAACGATCACTTATCATATCACGTCAAACTGCAAATTATACTTTGTTCTCAAATTGTTAATGTTAACAACATCAGCATTGCGTGACTACACTTAATGTTTATTAAGGCTACCTCTAGTTCAGTTTCCATTTCTGTGCAGTCTAATTTCTAATTGTCCTACCGTAAAACTTCAAATAATAGCCGAGTCCCAAATAGACACCTGTCTCTTTTACACGCCTGGTGTGACTACAGGTTTGGATTAATAAAGGCCTGTCTCAAATATAGGCCCGGTCTGTTTTTTAGTTTCGGGTTGTATTTAATCTTCTAAAACCCATCAGATCGTCTGTTTAAGCCAGTTCTATGGTGCAGATTGCGCACGCAAGAGAGCCCTGCGCATCTGGGTGAGAGCTGTTAGCGCAAGCAAGGCAGGCAGAGTTAGCGGAGGCCGGAGAGGGAGAAGTGGAGGAGAGCGAAGAGGAGGAGGAATTTGTCAATGAACTTGTAGTTGAGGATTGCGGTGATGATGATAGTGATGAATAGGGTCCTTTTGTATGCCATGATTGCAGTTGTTTTACAGGATAGCCTTCATTCTTTCTTGTTGATGTGTTTCAGGCAACTAGTAGAAGCAGCGCTGCGTCGCGTCTATGATAACGCGAGGTATCGCACACTGGACGCGCACTTTGTCAGTTTATGGCCAGCAATATTGTTAGGATATTATGCAATTAAGATCATGTCTGTACTATGTTATGATTGTACTGTACAATTAAATACAACTGTTGCAGCAGTCTGAATTCACTTTACCTCAGAGCGTCCGTTAACTGAATGAATTGAGAATATCACCTGAAAATCCGATACATCAGCAATTTTCATTCAAGCAGCTGATTTCTGTAAATGAATGTAAAATTAAATGTATATTGCAGCACAGGGTGAAGTCAGTATACATTAATGACGATTTGAGACAATGTACACTCATAGAGAATAATGTTTTGGAATTTGAAAGATGTGGCACTGCGCTTCTCGTCTGGTGTGCGACCCCCTTTAGACATACGGAAATATAGTAGGCTAATTCTTACATTATTAACTGATTTGTTAAACACAAACACAGATTTGGTAACCTCCTACTGTCATGCTTTCCGTCTATCAGCCTATGCTATTTGGATCGTTATCTCTAGGCCTACACTCAATGAACAACATCTCAACACTAAATTAAAGGCCTGTCTCATATAGACACCTGTCTCAAATACAAGCCGGAGCAGTTCGGGCGATTTGGTAAAATAAAAGCCCGGGCTATTATTTGAAGTTTTACGGTATATTAATGTTCCTTAGAACTGGTTCTTACCTGTCCAGCAGAAAAAAAGCCGTCTCTGCGACCGTTTTGAACCCCTTCTAAACACGGAGTTCACCACCACAATGACGCAAAGACATGCTCGAATTTCCCGCGGAAATCTACCAGTACCACTGTCTGGAATTAAAAACATTATTACAAGCTTACACTCTATAACAAAATACAAAATAAAAGAATTCAGTGGCTTAGTTAATTTTACAGTAATATTAAATTTTATTAACTTAATAAAATCTCAGAATATTGTTTACTTTAAAGAGAGTTAAACTTACTAAAATAATTGACTAAAAATCCAACAGTTAATTTTATCTAAAATTTACAGTTATATTAAAGTTTTTTTTCACAAAAAGAATTTTGTATTTGACTAACCAATTATTTATTTATAATACACTTACTTAAAATATTTGAGAATGGAGAACTAAACTGATCTGTTTTAAGAAACAAAATATATTACTTAATTCAAATCAATATTATTAATATATAAAACACTTAAGAAATTGAGTAAGTTTACTCAATTAGAACAATGCACCCCTCCCCCACCCTCTGACATGACGTCAACGGTTGACTGAGCGCGGGCTGTTTGAACTCTCCAGTCCAGAACAGTTCTCTCTTCTCAGCGTCGCAGAATTGGTGCATTTCCTCTGTGAAATTCAGGTTTGTGTATCTTTTATTTTATCTATAAAATCATTACTGTGCTTTAAATAATTTTACTGAATGCAAAACAACATACAGAGGCGTAATGTGACACCTAAATGAGAGTTGTGCCTGTCTTTTCGTGTGATTGAAACGCCTTGCATAAAACACACGACTTTATTCCTAATGATAATGAATATAATTAATTTGGATGATAAAATGTCCTCAGAACTGTGCACTGTTTGTTTATTGGCAGGTTATGGAGTCAGTCGCTTGCAGTATCTTTCGGCTATGAGTGAAACAGGACGGTGGTCTAAAGTTCGAAGGGTAACACTTTATATTACGACCCGCAAACAACTGCGTAAGTAAACCGAAACTACGGTGTACGTTTCTGTAATTATAGTGTACTTCCGTGTAGGTATAAGGGAACAATATGTTAAGTTTTGGGTAATAAAGGGGTAACAAGCAGATATACAACCTGCAAAGAACTTCGTAAGTAAACCGAAATTACGGTGTATGTTTCTGTAATTATAGTGTACCTCCGTGTAGGTATAAGGGAACAATATGTTAAGTTTTGGGTAATAAAGGTGTACAACCAGATATACAAGCAAATTATTTATAATGTAATTATTTTAAAACTAACAGGTACCTATTCTGTTAATATATTCCAGGCAAAAATTGTACGTCTGTTGTATATAAACGTTTTTATCACATTTCTGGAAAAATATGTTCTTGTGCAATGTAGTTACAGGGTAATTTTGACATCTGTGGGTTGTAAATTAAATATATATATATATATATATATATATATATATATATATATATATATATATATATATATATGGCTGTATGTAAGCACAGTATGATAAAAATTTAATCTGAAACAATTTTATAAACAGCTGATTTCGAAAAACATTGGCAATGCTATTTATTGGCTTTTCTTACTAAACTACTTAACGTTTAGCCAAAAAATTTTTTTTTTCTGCTCTGACTTTAATTTAGAACGTACCATGTAGTACTTAGTACTTACCTTATTACATTGTATTGCAATGACGCTTAAATGTCAGGGCAAATATACTGTGTAATTAAAAAAATAATAATTTTTTTTTTATAAGACTAGCCTACCTTTCTCTGTAATTACTGTGCAAATAGTGTTGTTTCGTATTGTTACATAGTAAGTAGTGTTTGTTACCCGTTTCAACTGTGAATTTACAGGGTAAGTGTAACTCCTGCGGGCTGTAAATTAAAGTGGAGCTTGTTACCCCCTTGTTCTGTGTAGTTACAGGGTAAGTGTAACTCCTGCGGGCTGTAAATTAAAGTGGCGCTTGTTACCCCCTTGTTCTGTGTAGTTACAGGGTAAGTGTAACTCCTGCGGGCTGTAAATTAAAGTGCCGCTTGTTACCCCCTTGTTCTGTGTAGTTACAGGGTAAGTGCAGTAAATATACAATAAAGGATCCAATTTAATTTCTGACTTTTATTTTACAAAAACATTTCAAAACACTTTTTCATCTTAATAAAACATTGTCTTTTCTACAGTATACTCAAACAACAAAGTAACACATTATACCCCCCCCCCCCCTTATTTGCTTCTCTTGCTTTTCTTCTTCTTTCTTTTCTTGCTCTTCTTTTTCTTAACTTCCACTGGGGACTCTGAAGTTGAGGAGTTGATGGAGTCCCATTGGTCTTGCTGCACTGCAAAAATATGAATATATATACATGCTCTTAGCAAGCTACACCTTCAATTTTAAGTTGTCGAACAATCCTCCACTCTAAAACATTTTGTGCCACCTGATATTACTGTAGTAACTGTAATTTTGAAGAAAACACATTTTGGTGAAGTTTGAGGCAGATCATGGGGGGGTTGTGATATTTTATAGTGATAATGACTGTAGTGTAGTAGAAAATGTTTTTTAAAAAGGCATAGTTGTTCTGACAGCAAAAAAAAAACAAAGCATGAAACACAAACATGAGGGCTGTGGCACTATAGTAACAGTATATCTCTGTGCCATTGCAGATGGGACAGCAGACTTCATCTTTTCATGTATTCACAAATAAGGGGGGGGGGGGGGGGTTATAATGTGTTACTTTGTTGTTTGAGTATACTGTAGAAAAGATAATGTTTTATTAAGATGAAAAAGTGTTTTGACATTTTTTTGTAAAATAAAAGTCAGAAATTAAATTGGATCCTTTATTGTATATTTACTGCACTTACCCTGTAACTACACAGAACAAGGGGGTAACAAGCTCCACTTTAATTTACAGCCCGCAGGAGTTACACTTACCCTGTAACTACACAGAACAAGGGGGTAACAAGCGCCACTTTAATTTACAGCCCGCAGGAGTTACACTTACCCTGTAACTACAGTTGAAATGGGTAACAAACACTACTTACTATGTAACAATACGAAACAACACTATTTGCACAGTAATTACAGAGAAAGGTACTCTTATTAAAATATATATATATATATATATATATATATATATATATATATATATATATATTTACACAGTATATTTGCCCTGACATTTAAGTGTCATTGCAATACAATGTGATAAGGTAAGTAGTAGTACTAAGTACTACATGGTACGTTTTAAATTAAAAACATAGCAAAAAAAAAAAAGTTTAGTAAGAAAAGCCAATAAATAGCATTGCCAAAAAGTTAAATTTACAACCCACATATGTCAAAATTACCCTGTAACTACATTGCACAAGAACATATTTTCCCAGAAATGTGATAAAAACTTTTATATACAACAGACGTACAATTTTTGCCTGGAATATATTAACAGAATAGGTACCTGTTAGTTTTAAAATAATTACATTATAAATAATTTGCTTGTATATCTGGTTATACACCTTTATTACCCAAAACTTAACATATTGTTCCCTTATACCTACACGGAGGTACACTATAATTACAGAAACATACACCGTAATTTCGGTTTACTTACGAAGTTCTTTGCAGGTTGTATATCTGCTTGTTACCCCTTTATTACCCAAAACTTAACATATTGTTCCCTTATACCTACACGGAAGTACACTATAATTACAGAAACGTACACCGTACGGTTTACTTACGCAGTTGTTTGCGGGTCGTAATATAAAGTGTTACCGTTCGAAGTTCACCCGCAGAGCACGAGTCCAGCACGAGAGCCAGCGCTGATCCGGTGGAAATGGGATAACAGACTGGTTGATTAGACTTGAATTAGGCTACATAAATGTTTAAATGTTTCATTTTTACTTCTAAAATGTTTGTTAAATGAGTTTAAATGTAGCCAATATTGGATAGGCTACATGTTAAAACAGTGTAAAATATGTTGTACTCATAGACAATAAAGGGCAATGTTATGTATACTGGTGGATGTATGGAATACTATTTTACAAAGGTTTAGAGGAAATGAAAAAAAGTTAATAGCCTATTACTCATACATAAAAACAGTTAATATTACTCATAAATATTAGTTATTAAATGTTACATTATTTCTACTCAATTTTATTTGTTAATGAACCAGATGCAGTTACTCAGATTTTCTTAATTTTTTTACTTGCATTTACTCAATTCATACAGTATATTTCATTGATTTCACAGCTTTAAAATTTACACTTAGTTTAGTGTAACTACACTTAGTTTTAGTGTAAAAATGTTTCACCAAAAAAAATTGAGTAAATCATAGTTAAACTTTTTAGAGTGTACCGTTTTGAATCGAGCTAAGGCAAGCAGATAGGTTTGAACACTGGCTGGTTATGTACTTGCTCAAAAAATTATTTTAGATAATTTTTAACCCAAAAAAGTTATGGACTAAAGCTTTAATTACATTTTCAAAGATTTTTTTTTTTTTAACACCTTTCAATTTCATTTTGACTACAAGTACTCTATTCTGTTATACAAGTAGTCATTATTATTTAACATTAAGTTAAGTTTTAACTTAATAGTATTTTATTAAGTTTTTTGGGGTTACTGTATGCCTAGCTGAAAAATAAAGTGCAACAGTATGGTTCTGGAAGTAAAAACACAATAATAATAAAAAAAAAAACTCTATGAAAAGAATGAATGAAAATAAATGAAAAGAAAATAAATGTAAAATAGCATGTATAAACCTTTTAAGACAGACCATTTATGAGCTACCAGGTTAAGAAATATGCTTCTGTAGAAGTCAGTATGACTTATTTTTTTAACACTTAAATCAATTGGTCATTTTTATTTATATAAAAATTCTTATTTTGATGCCCACTGTTAAATTATTTTTATGAAATGTTATAAAACTAAAAAACAATTGCCATTTAAATGAACATTTGTAAATACGTGTACATTTATTTTATATTGATGTTCTTACCTGGGAGTGGATAAATGGTATTGTAATTATATTAAAGTAAATATTATATTGAATATTGAATAGGGCATGTCAATCAGTTAATTTCTTTGTAATTTTTAATTACTTGTTAATTAGTCCCATCTCAATATTTGCAGAGAAAAACAAACAAATGCCCCAAATAAACGAAATTTTCATGCTGAAACAAAGACATTTCTTTATTGTTGTGGAAAAAAATCACTGAATAGGCATTAAAAAGGTAGCTTTAGTAGATTTAGGGGTTGTATTATATCTGGAATACATTTTGGCCTCTGCATCACATCTCGCTGTTCAAGGGTTCAAACACATTCTCAGGCCCTGTTTATAAGATGCGTTTTGGTCGATGCTGCTTTTTAATTGTTGTTCTATAAAAATGTCTATATAAATCTATATAAATGCACTATTCAAACTCAAATGTCATTCAAGAATGCTTTGGAATATAGACCTAAGTTCGGTCTTGGTTTAAAGAAAACACCCAGCCGATGATTATGACTGCCGCTAGCGAAAGCGGTCATATAGGGATTGTCAAAGGTTTTTTTTTTTTTTTTTTTTTTTTTTTGTCATCTACTGAATTTTTCGTCAACGATACCAGGGACACCGAAACCCGAAACACCGGGGAACATGAAATTTGGTGGGCATGTAGCCCCACTAGCCGTGGCACCGAGGATGAAGACATTTTTATGGTATGTTGGTCTTAAGGGCCCACATCAACCTAGCCCATAATCACTCATTAGTGATTTGCGCCCCTTCCCATAAAAAATGAAAATGCAATATTATTCTGCTTTAATCGCCCCTATCTTCAGTTGAGATGTTCAGAACTGCACCATATTTCATGTGTATGATTAACTTGACATCCTCTGGGGGTATGCTAAGTTTCGGTAAAAAAATAAATTAGGGTAGGGTAAAAAAAAAAAAATTCATTTATGTGCACATTTAGTGACTGTACACTCATCGGCCTGTAGATGGTGCTGTTGAGCGAAGGGTTGCTGGTTTAGGATGATACTGTCACACACACACATGCAGGAATACAAACAAACGCAAGCATGCACACACACTGACATCCACATGCACAGACACACACACAAACACACACGCGCACACACATGTACGCACGCATACATACACGCACAGACACACACACACACACACACACACACACAGACACACACATACACAGACAGACATGCACATACTACTACTTTTTTTAGGTATCAGCCATATACCCGATTTACCAATACCCAATGTGTTATGCTTGGGCAGTATACTAATGAGGTGGGTGGGACATGTTTCATGCCATGTTAGATCACATCCTGAGAGTCTACGCTTTCAGAAAATATATAGTTTATAGTTGAATCAGTTTTCTCTTCATGGTACAGACCAAAATGTATTATGTGTACACTTTCTTCACCTAAATCCATAAAATCCCATTCATTTCAATGGGACATTTACTTAAGTGTTCTACTAGGTACAGTGAGAATGAGTTTAATTTTGTTTAGTTTTTTTTTGTTTAAAAAGCTGTTTGTTGTTACCAATGTAGCATGAAAAAGACTTGCTTGAACACAATAAGTGTGTTTTTGAAACTCATTTTTATAATACATTATGTAGGGAAACCCACTGTTATGAATGTGACATTTTCACATTACGGATGTTAAGTGTCTAAACTAATGACTTTTGATATAAAACTTAAATAGTAATAGCAAATAATTACAAAACTCTAAATTATCCATGATCCACAGGAATACTCCAGACAGTCTTTTAAAATATACAACTTATATACATAAACACGCAATACAGCCAAATTGCTCCACGTCATTTATTTTTGTGGAAAGCCAGTGCAGGCCTGAGCGGCGGTCATATTTTGTACCGCCATGCGGTACATCTAGTTACTGAAGTGAAAGTAGAAATTGACTGTACTTAAATATTTTTTACTCCAAAATTACTATAAAATCAAAACCATATATCTAACCAAGTTGTGTTCCAAATTTGAAGTTGATATCACAAAAATGTAAGTTCCCATGAGATTTTGTTTAGGCGTAATACCAAAAATAGCCACCGGGTGACATACATTCCATTGAATTTAATTGTATGCATTCTGCCATAAAAAAATTAAAAAATTAAAAAATTCTGTCCAAATATCACTTCTGTCACAAAATATGGAACCTTGAGACTCAGACCTTTCTGACAATATGTGTTTTGTCAAGATTAGAAAAGGTTTTGATCATAAATTATGAAACATGACGATCCCAAAAGGGGAGGAGCCCGACAAAAGAATTTAGAGCACCGTTTCTATGGTAACGCAAGGTCCAATTTTGAATAATATTACATTTAAGAGGATACTATATATTTAATACTTTTTAGAGGATAATATTATTTAATATTGACAAATACTATTATATGTTTAATTAAGAACCTCTAGCATGAAAACCAAAGTTTCAATTATTAAAAGTGTGTGCGTCGACTTTTTGTGACAAAGGTCAGAACTCCTGTTATGATGTAGATTTTTTGAGGTGCACTCTTATCATAAATTCATCTATTACTATTCCTACATAATTTGTAACAAAAAACAGTGGTAAAATATCTATTTAGGAGTCTTAGACCTTTCCAATGATATACAGTTTGTCATGATTAGATTAGGATTTAATTGTAATATAGTGAAGTAAACTTCAGCTTCCCGCTAGCGGGACGGTGACAGTTCAGAGAGAAATTCCTCTCACATTTTTATTTTGCTAGGTTACTTCTACTTTTTTAGTACTTCTTTGTTGCACACATTGCTATTAAACACATTTCTTAATATTAAGCCTAAAATGTGTTTAATATCACTATTAGTAAGAATAGTATGATCACAATATACTAAAATATATGTGCTAAGTATGCTACAAATACATTTACATATTTATGTACTTAATAAAAATATCCTCCAATTGTACTTTTGGTATACTAAATTGGTGTACTTAAAGTCTGCTAACAAGTGGAGGGTATTTATATTAAGTACATAAATATGTAAATGTATTAATTCGCTTTCACAGCCTCGTTGTGTTTATAATGGCGCTCTTGCAAACTATTATAACTCAAACTTTCAGGGAAAATGTTTTTAAACAAAGACTGAAAGAGTTGTTGGAACTGGAAGCTGAGTGATATTGTCGTTGAAAGTCATGCAATCGTATGGTTTGTTTATAGTTTAGCTATTGACTTCTGCCAAATTTATTTGTGCTTCAAAATTCATAAACGTTGTGTTCATTTGTGAAGATTATCACGATGAACAAAACAGTATAAGAATCATAAACTTTTTTAGTTGTATACCTTATTTTCTGCAATAATCTAAAAGCCAATGGAAAAATCCTATTGGGTTTTTTGTTGTGGGAACCATAGATATCATATAAAGGCTAGATGTCTTAAGGCGGAGTCACTTCCGGCATCACCGGCGGCCATCTTAGGACAGGGCTCTGTGAATTAAGGTGAGTGAGCAGCACGCACACAAATCCTCTTATCTCGCTGAAATCGGGACGGATTTACAAACGGTTTGGTTTCTTACAAACGTTATTAACGTGGCTATAATTCTGAATGCTTAAACATTTTGAACATAATTATTCATATGTATACAGTATAATAGCTACATCTCTGACGTTTATAACAAACCAAACCGTTTGAAAATCGGTAGAAAATTGAGCAAGTTATGGTTATTTAAAAGTACATGCACCATGTTATGAGTGAGCGAGCACCCTGTCGTAAGATGGCCGCCGTGTGCGGATGTCGAGCTCCATTGGCCAGCAGCGCGGACGAGACATCTAGCCTTTATATGATATCTATGGTGGGAACCAGGGTGATGCGAACTTCCGGGTTAGCCTACGAAAATACGTCATCACTGCAGCTCTCTATTATCACTGCCTCCGTAATAATCTTCTGATACGTGCAGCATGATTAAGTTAAAATTGCTGCATAAGGGATAAATCTATTAATGAGAGCGCTTGAAGCTTATTTCCACCAAGGTAATTGCACATTTTTGTCTCTCAATTCAACTCTTTTTCATGGCAATTCTGAGTTTACATCTTGCAATTATGATTTATCACCCTCAGCATGAGAAAAAAAAATGCTGAAAAAAAAATGCTGATTTTTTTTTTGTAAATTATTCAAAAAGTCAAATTATAACCTCAAAATTGCAAGAAATAAACTCGCATTGTTGAGAAAAAAGTCAGAATTTCGAGATATAAAGTCTGTAAATGTGGAGGATTATAAAACACACAAAACCAAAAATGAAAGCCTTTGAATAATACACTTGTGAAGATTCACTCAGTTGTTATAAATAGTCAAAGGGGTTTCAGCAAAACATCATTTGTGTTTTGAGAATTTCTGTTCCAAAAGCAGATACACCCTTTAATGTTTTTAAAAGAGTGTGTAATTCAAGTAATTCCAGTCTGATTGATGAGATTACGCAGAATCTGGTGTGGAAGAATGTGACTGGCCTGTGCAATGTAATTTTGGAACTGTTCTATTGAAGATGTTCAACAGGCGTGTGTAGGTGTGATTAGGTGTTCACATGCTTTTGTCCCTGGTGTAATTGTATGGTGTCAGCATGAGGAAAGCACACGAAAGGTTGAGTATACCCTTGAGGAAAATGTATGAATGCATCACAGGATTTTTGTAAAAACTATGGTGGGTGGACCTCGGTAACAAAACAAAAACCAAAATAACCATTACAAAACTTTTTACTTTTTTTATGTCATCAATCATATGTCATTTAAGTCAACAATCTGGTGCACATCTGGTGAGAGTTCAACATTAAGAGCTTCAACCCATAGTCAGTGCATTGACTTGTACATGAACTTTAAAGGGGAATCAAACCTCTATTGAGTTGTGATATAGTGTCTCAGTCTACATTACACTACATACTACTACTACTAATAATGTTATAATATTATTCCTGTCAGTAATAGCCATATACTGTAAAACAAATACACTGAAAAATAAATGAAACTTTTATAATTTGTTTTGTCCTAATTTCTATACATGCAAGTGATAAACCTGTGAACTTTTATTTTGATGGAAACTACGGTCGAGCTTTTATTTTTAGCGGAAAACAAGTTTACAAATGCGTCTCATTACAAATCTAGTGAAATGATTTTAATTGAGCACCAGATGTGTGGCTGGACAGATCTCCTTCTAGCTATACAAGCCACCATTAACATTATTGAGGAGTTTTGTCAATTTTTAAGCATGGTTGGTTTAAGCATGTTAACGAGATTCAGTTTTACTGGGTTAAAACTAATGGATAGACTTTTCATTACTCACCACTAATGTTTCAATTTCTGCAACAACACCATTGACAGATCATTGACATATTGCCAATTAATTTTGGCTGCAACAATAAAACATACCTTTAGGAAAGACTTTTTGAAAATTTGAATGCAGAACTATTAAAGGATAAAGATTATTATAGTCAAATAATAAATTTGATTATTGAGATTAAAGATGACTTCACCTTAACTTCTAATGGGAATAAATGGGAGTATTTTAAATTTAAATTCGGTTTAATAAACAACAAAGCAAAGAACAGAAGCAGAGGGAGTTAAGTTTAGTTCAAGAATGTAATACACAAACAATGACTCAAGTCAAGATGTTGATATTTATGATTATTTTCTCTTCAAGCTAAATTAGATCATTTGTATTTAATGAAACAAGGAGCTTTTGTAAGGTCTCCTGCAAGATTGTTGGAAGGAGAGAAGAATACGGCATATTTTTGTCAGTTAGAAAAGAGGAGACAGAAGCAATGCAGTTCATAGTTTAATTATTAATGATTGGTTTATCACAGACCTGAAATTAATATCAGAGGAAATATCCTCATTTTATAGTGATAACTTTACAATAAGTAAATCCACTTCACCAGCTAACCAGCCCTTGAGCAAGGCACCTAACCCCCAATCACTCCCCGGGCGCCACAGCAAAATGGCTGGCCACTGCTCCGGGTGTGTGTCCATGGTTTGGTGTGTGTGAGTGTTCACTACTCACTACTCTACTCTAATGTGTGCACTGTGCACTAACTTAGATGGGTTAAATGCAGAGGACAAATGCAGAGGATGGGTTACCATACTTCACATGTCACGTAAGTGTAAGACCACTAGAAAAAATGTTAGTTAATAAAAAATCAACATTATTGTTAGTTCATGTCAGCTCAGGTCCATTAAATAATATTACCAGATACAATCTGATATAAATAATGTAGTAGTACATGTTGAAATTAACAATTAATTAACAAGATAATGAAATGCTTTATAAAAGTATTTTCATTGTTAATTTATTTTAGCTTATAGTTAACTTATGTAAATGGGACCTTATTGTAAAGTGTTAGTGAAAGTGCTTTTTTTTTCTAATTTCAAACAAATTTCAATTTATTTTATCAGAATAACAATATTAGCAAAAATAACTGTATATCAAACATTCCATGCTTGCAATTGTAAATTGCAAAAGAAGAAATTGCACAGAAAAAGAGTAGTTCTGTGACGAGTTGAACATCATTTACATTAACACTGTCACAGCATCAATAAATTATAGCATTATATTTCAATCCATCATACTGGACTGATCAACATCTAGTGTTGCACCTATAGCAGTTGGAGAATCCATTGGAGCGGTTTGTTACCTGGTCACATGAGCTCGTCAGACTTGCACACTCATAACAGTTGAGGTAATTAAAGAGAGAGAAAGACGTCAATGATCTGTATTTGTACCCAGTAACATTACAAACTATTGCATTACAAACATTACAAATATTTTTGTACCTCCAGTGAAAAGAATGAACAGAAGACAAACTGAGATTTGCAGATCCATGTATTATGAGAAGGTGAATGAATTAATGTCTGTTTAAGCGCCCATTTCATAGATGTAAAAGAGCACACACAATCCTTATTTTAATATAGAATTGCAATGGAATTGTAAAAGGGTGTTGGTACCCGATAGAAGGGCCTCCACTCGAGGATAGAAGTCTAAAAATGTAAAATGCACAAGAGCAGATTTGAGCACAAACATATAAACGTAATAATCATTTGATCTTTGTCCCATCTGATGAAAACTTTTGACATTTCTTACAGCAATTTTTACCCGTTTGTTGACCTGCTGATTATTATCAATGAGGCTAATCAATAAGCACTGTCAATCATCATGAGGGTTTAAAGATGAAGATTGTCACTTGAAGCCAGTTTTGTTCAGTTGTTCAGCTTGTAGTTTCTATTTTCTGGTGACTTCTCTGATATATGGTAAGACTTTACTACCAACATTACATAATTGTGAAATAAGAAAAACAAACAAATTTTGCATTAAGCTGTTTGATGTCAAGCAGATGCAGTGTTATTTTGGTAAAAATATAATCTGCTGCCACCTGCTGATCAATGATGCTAAATGCAGTTTTACACTTTATTTAAACCACTGTTAGTACAGTACAACAGTGCCAAAAGAAAGTTTAATATTATTTTGCAATATATTTTTTGAAGTTATTTTGAAGTTCTTTAGCATTACTCCAAACTTGATTTCAGAAATTGACTTGTTTAGTAAAGTATACCAATTTCTAAAAAAAAATTCACATGTTACAGCCTCTTTTCAGAGGCCCGTCACAAAGGGATTTAATAGCACATCTTTTTGCAGTCCATGTGATTTGAGTAAATTTTGGAGAGCTTAATCAGGCCAATAAGATATTATTAACTAAAGCGCTTCCTTTTTATTGTACAAATGTGACATTTCAAAGTATCTACAAATTTTGTTCTTTTTTTCTTTTCTTTTAAAAAACATATAAAGACACTGGTTTATGGGTTTACAGTGGGGCTGTGAATATTTGGGTAGACAGAGAATCGACTTGATTCACGATCCATGGGTTTTTGATTCAAGAACAATTATTTTCTAATTCAGAACGATTTAATTTGAAATGATTCACAATAAAATCTGATGCCGATTCGATTAACTATTAGATTCTGCGTTTTTTAAAAGTGCATTCACAGGATTATTTAAATGTTTCCCCTAATGTACTAGTCTGGGTGTGAATTAGCCTACACATCGGCCTTCGTGTGGGGCCAAAAAAACAAAAAACTTTTGTCCATTTGTACATGTTTCTTAATGACTCTTATTTTAATAATTTACATAAGGCAAAATGTAAAAAAGGCTTTAAAAGTATTGTTAGTTCATAGTGTGTAGAACTTATTACAGTGTTCCAGGTACATAAACATGCACTGCTTCCATTATTATTTTTTATTATTATAAAAAATATATATTGAATGCAGTCTCTCATTCACCGCTATAGAACTGGACCCAACTATGACGACTTCTGCTTCTGAGAAACCCGTAAATGTGAAAAGGTCTATTGTGAGAGAGCTGTCATCTGCTCATGTGTTAGGCCTAGTCCCTGTCCCAAATGACACACTTCATGCCCACTTGCGTCTTGTGGACTGACAGCTGCATACGTGTCCATTAAGTCCACAAGACTGTAGGGTGTCCCATTTGTTAATTCTAGGTTTCAGAAGGGTGCTTGCTTGAGCCCCCCTTGCAGGATTTGTAATCGATGCATCAATAAAACGCGTGAATCTTTACACCCCTAGTTCACAGAGATTATCGTCCCCTAGCCGCTAGCCATCAAAATTTCAAAACGGTTATGATGTAACAGTCTCGTTTACTAAAAATCATGTGACTTTGGCAGTTTGATTTGAGGCCCGAATCACTGGTTCAAAACGTTTCGCAAAGGTTTCAAAGCTGCACAAAGTGTGTTTAGAAAGCGTCAGTCACTATCGCCTGCCGTCTCATTTGCTCTAGTCTGTGACAGCTATCAGAATCGAGGTGAAGCTGATAGCTGGTGAATATGGAAATTAGCTCTGCCTCCTTTTCACAAATTTAATGTTTAAAAAATAAACCCAGAAACAAATGCAAAGGTGATCATAACATTTTATTTCAGTGATCGTTACATTTTGTTTAATATTTCATAAAATGTATATATTTCCTTCAATTAATCAGATTGTATATTGTTTTAAGTTCCTCACACCAGATCAAATCTTGTACTGATGAAAACACGAGCTATATATTCAGTAAAGAGTGTGTGATTGTAGAATGTGAGGATCTGCTGTATTCAGTGCATCATGAAGTAGGAGAGCAGAGAACAGCAGAGGAACAGGAAGCTCTGGGTGACACTCTGAGCCCCGTTACACAGGTTCCCCGCACAACATGTGAAGCTCCCAATGCCAAGACTAGCTGTTGTTGTGGCATCACAAATTGATTTAGAGACACAGCCTTTTACAACCCCTGTCTGTTCATCAGTCCCTGATGAAAAAAAGAAAAGAAAACGGAAGTGGATTCATGAATGAAAGCTGAGGTGTCTAAGTCTATTGTCTATTGGTATATGAAAACTATCAAATGCATAAGATTAAAAAAGATTTAAAAAAAACTTCATCCTTCTCACATGCTGATGTAGCGCAGCGGTCTTGACTCCCTGAACAGCTCAATACTTTTGAGCAGTTCTTCTGTTCATCACAATAGTAACATTTGTTTCCATTCGGGGCAGTGGAGGGATCTACAGGAAGAAGAAGAAAACAAGCTTTCTTTACATTGTTCTGGTCTAATTGTGCACACAACATACTGTACGTGCTCACTGTTCCAATGAAAAGTTGTGTCCTCATAATCTTTTGTAAAATTGGAATAACTGGCTTCTATGTTTAGGGGCCCTATCTTGCACCCAGCGCAATTGACTTTGTACACGGACGCATGTATCATTCCTATTTTGCACCCGCGCAAAGCGGACTTTTCCCTCCACAGAAGCACGTCGGTTAACTAAGAAATAGGGGAGACCGGGGACAGTTGCAACAGGGGATGGTTGCAACATGTCATTTTTCTTCAATCAGAAACAAGCTAGAGTGATGACACTCACACTGCACATGCACAGGTAGACCCTCCCGCCACCAAAAAGACAGTAGACATATTCAACAAATGCTGCTGCATTTATTGAACAAAACTTGTTTTGGAGGTATGAAAGTAAATTTTTTCATGAGATATATTTTGTCATACTGTCCTGAAATTTTGTATGAATTAATCACAACTTACTTAGTTAGAATTATTGTTTTGTTGACTTCTAAGTGACTGTCACAGTGTCTGGGTTGTGTTCCCTGGGTCACCACTAGATGTCCTCCTTCCCCACGGTGTCTTTCACATTTGAACTACATTCCCCACAATCCTTGTTATCATTGCACTCAGCTGTTTCCTATCACTGATCATTGCACCCAGCCAGTTCCCCATTATCATTGTCTCTCCCCTGTGTATATTAACCCTGTCTGTTTTAGTGTGTGTCACGGAGTCCTTGTTTGTATCACAACACTTACGAGTTCTGTTCTTGTTGTTGTTTTGTTCCTGTTTATGTTTGGATTCTCTATTGGATATTGACCTTTGCCTGGACTGTTTATGAGATTGGATTACCCTAACTTTAAAGTAACACATACTGCATACTGGATCTACCTTTCTTCTGTTCTTGTGTGGCTTGTGACAGTGATATGGTTTGCATGTGTCAAAGTCAGTGTGTCTAGCAGGAATATGATTTTCTGTCATGGCTGATAGGGTCGGGGACGGTTGCAACAAGTTATAAATTGCATGTTTAATAAAAGTTTGTTGCATTGTAAATTGTTAAATTCTTCCTGTCTGACACTGAAATATGCAGAGATTGAATAGCATCTATAACACACTGCATATATGTAGGCCTATGTTCTACACATGAACAAACAAAACTCAATAACTGTTATTTGTTATTTTTAACATGTTGCAACCGTCCCTGGGTTGTGTTGTAACTGTCCTCTGGGTCGGGGTCAGTTGCAACATCTGACTTCTTCCATTCAAATAAATACTGTGAACGATATGTCATATATAATCATCTTTAAATGGTATGGGTAATTAGCAGACAGATGCAAGTTTAATATATACAAATTTGGTTAGTCTAGTCCAAATAGTCTCTGAGTAATTGAGAGAAATGCAAAAAGTGTTGCAACTGTCCCCGGTCTCCCCTACACTTGCGTTCCGGCGCAAACGTTCCCTCATGCTATTTTACAGGTTTAGAAAACAATTGCGCCACTGACCAAAAAAAAAACAGTTTAAAGTCAGTGGTGCGTTGCGCATGTTATTCATATGCTATTTTAAGGGCGCATGCTTGGCCTTAATCAATGTAGCGTGTGCACAACGCGCATACACTTTGATTCTCTCATCTACACACAGACGCAGCAGTTATCATTTTTGCAAATCATACATTATTACGAAAGATAGATAGATAGATAGATAGATAGATAGATAGATAGATAGATAGATAGACAGTTTATTATAAAAGCATACATCTAGCTTAGCCTGGTAATACCAAACTCTGCTACTTCGCTTTGCTTCGTAGACAGAGTCTGGCATGGCATAATTGAAAAGCGTTTTCTTTCTCGCGGGGAGGCGCTTGTCTGAAGTTTAAAATCATTGGTTCCCGTAAGCCAATCACATAACGTTTGGTTATGGCGTGTGTTATGCGCAGGCTCAGCCGCATCTAACTTCCACTGTAAACACATGTAGTATGATGCGAAAACAAAACCATTGAGCGAAATACCGGAGTGAACATGGCTGTGAACGACTTTTGCAGATTATGTGAAGTAAATCTACGCATCCACGGTACAATTAGTGTCTACGTCACGGCTCTCAGCCCGCCCTCTGTTCGTTGATTGGCCGGCTGTTTTCAGGCCGGAGGAAAACGGAAAGCTATTACGCTGTCTCAGACTAAGTACAGAAGCGAAATGAAATTGAGCGGAAGTAAGAAGTCTGATGTAGTCAGGCTACATCTAGCTTACACATTGACCCAAATTATCATACGCCTGTTTAACCGAAGTTAATTTGGGTGGGTTTCTCCATCCCCAATGTCCCTGACGAGAACGTCGGTCTCCTCGGCTGTGAAGCGCTCCTGGCTTGCTCCTGGCAAATCCGCCGTTATAATAGGAATCCGCTTAGAAAAAGCGTGCCTGCTCTTAAAGGGAATGTGAGATGACGCTCTGATTGGTTTATTTCACGTTACGCCCAAACCACACCTATGAATAATGAAGCTGCTTCAGACCAACCCCTTTTAGATTTGCGCCAGGCGCAAGAGTCATTTATCCCGCCGGGAAAATAGCAACAGCGCCAAGACCCGCCCACAAAGTTACTTGCGCTTTGACACTTGCGTTTCAGATCGTTAAAATAGGGCCCTAGATGTCTTTGGCCCGTGTTGCATTCGTATTTCAGTCGAGCCTCACCAGAGTTGGTTTGGCGTGGTTTATTTCAGCGGTCCAACAGAAAGTCCCACGACAATTATTTCTTGGTAAATTTTTTATAAACTGTTGACTGTAAGTACAATACCTGAAGCATCTTGGGCATTACACAGGTCTGTGTTACAGCAGTAAGTAGATAACTTTATACTGCCGGTGTTGATGGACCCAGTTGCACAGGCACTTGCTGGATAACACAGTTTAGTTGTCACTGGAGAAGTATCGGTTGGACCTGCAAAGTAGGACGAAAATACAAACTTTGAATTATAATATGACTTATAATATAATATTATGGAATAATGATTTGAGGGAAAACTAAATTAATTTCAGTATATTATATAGAATATTTTATGCATGCAGTTGTAAATTCTGTCCAGAAAAGTAGTAGCCGTTCTGTGACGACTGACAAGTTCAACATATATTTACATTTTGCAGCACCAATAAATTACAGCAAATTATATAATCTGTTTGAAACATCTGTTTACTTTATACATTTTTGTGTATTGCTTTGTTGTATTTAAATGTTCCGTTTTTTGTTATAAGAAATACATTTATTAAACCTCCTATATTATGAATATGACATAACACTTTTTTGTAACTTATTTATTCAATATCATGATAATACCGTCTGATAAAAGCTTCAGCAATTATTGCAACATGAAAATTTGAGATCTTCACATGCCTAAATCCACACTGGACTTACCAGCATATATCGCACTGAAGCAGCTATATCCACTGGGGCATGTCATCTGTTCACAAGTGCCCGACAGACACTCATTACAGATGATGGAGTGTCCTTTAGTAGAGAGAGAGAGAGAGAGAGAGAGAGAGAGAGAGAGAGAGAGAGAGAGAGAGAGAGAGAGAGAGAGAGAGAGACATCAATGATCTGTATTTGTATTCAATAATATTAAAAACAAACATAATTTGTCTCTGTACCTGCAGTGAACAGAATGAACAGAAGAAAAACTGAGATTTGCAGATCCATCTTTGATCAGGAGGAGAATGTAATAACTTACCCGTTTCAGCACCCATTTTATAGTTCCTCAAAAGAGGAGGATCTTCATGAGAAAAGGAAAGTTTAACACAAAGACAATGAAGTAAAAACAGTATTAAATTATTTACTTGCAATTTTACTACTTATACCCAAATCCATTCATAATATGGTAGCACTTTATTTTACTTTCCTGTTCTCCATGTACATACTATTTACTTACTATAGTAATGACAATAACTGGGTAATAGGTACTAACCCTGAACCTAACCCTAACCCATGTAGTTACCTTATATTAACTAGTTACCTTAATTAAAGTGCACGTACTGTAAAATAAAGTGCACGTACCCATAATATCTTTTGTGTTATGCAGATGAAAGAAAGTTATACACATTTGGAACATTGACAGCCAATCAGAATCCATCCTGCTTTAAGACTGAGCTCGAGCATTTCAAACAGCAGAGGACATAAGCGTGCGCTTGAAAAAAAAAATTGTTTGCTGTTGTGGACATTAATATAGTAATCTTTAGTTATCTTTCCTAGTGTTAAAGGGCCTTAAGGAACTTATGTGTTCACAATGTGACAAGAACAATGTATAATTTAAAATAATTATTTCCTTTGGAAATGACAAATGGACCAGCAAGTTCAATATGTGCTGGTGTTGATTTCTTTTTACCATAAACTACTGTGCTCAAAGTTCTATATGTTTATATATTTTTGTTTTGTATTAAGATCTTTAGTTAGAAAGAAAAGCAAATTTCGTTTTCATATGATGAACAGCAAAGTTGGTCCACCAGTAGACCATGCCTTAAACCAGTTAAAAACTGCCTGAACAAGGAAACATACAATTCAGACAGGGAAGACGAGGCTTGTTTTGGTTTTGTTTTTCAGTAGAAGGTATTTGTGCTTGCTAATCTTTGGAACTGACTTTCACAGACATAATAATGCTTAATAATGTTATTGAGAAACCAGTCTATGAATAGGTCATATTCTCTTTAATTATTATTTTGGGGTATTTGTACTTTACTCGAGTCTGAGTTCATTTTAAACTGAAAACTTTGTTACCTAAATACATTTGCAAAGAATTTTTTTTTTTTTTTTTTTACACCTGACAGTCAAAATGTTCCAGTCAAAGGCGATGTTGATGTCGAAGCCATGAGGCGACAGTGGCAAGGAACTAAAACTCCATCAGGAGACAGAATGGAGAAAATAAAACGTGTGAGAGACCAGGCTGAGTCATACATACATAGCGAGAGCATTTAGCCCAGCGCACAGCATTGGTTTGGATGTTCGACGCAAAATATACGTCATAGAAGCCATTTCTTGTTTTTTGTTTTGTATCTAGGTTCAGTGTTAAAAGCGAACCAGGACTAATGTATAATTTTCTTTTTTTGGTCCAAACCAAGAGAACAGAACTACAAGTGTGAACACAACCTTAGAACAACATCTTGATTTTAGAAGCATTGAATGTTATGTAGAAAAGAGACATTCTTGTAGACCAACCCAAAGAACAGCCTGGGGCTGGATTCATGAAAATCTTCTTAATAAGGAAGAAGTTTGAGAATGCAAAATATTCATATCCTTGTTCTTAAGGTAGAAAATGAGAGGGAAATTTTAGAAGAGGGAAGTTAAGAAGAATTTTATTCTTAAGAATATTTTGTGAATCCGGCCCCAGGTGGTGCTGATGAAAATCTCAACGCCAGCATTTTTGATAATTTTCACAATACTTTCATGGCCCACAGAATGTTTTGTTGTATGAATATCTGAACAAACAATATCAAAATAAAGAAGAGCCTCTGCTTTTAAACAACAACAACAAAACATTTTATTCTAGCTGCATGCCCTCTCTTTCATCAACACCTGTGGGTAAATCTCATTAAAAAAAAAGCTATACATTTTTAACAAAAAGCTGAGAAAATCACGTCCAGGTGTTGTGCTGAATTCTGAACCTCGCCAGATTATCACTAGGTTTTCGGATTATTTACGGTTCTAAATTTAGGATTTGGGGTGTGGTTAGGATTAGGCAATCAGCTAGCAGCTTCAATGAGGAGGCTAATAATTCAGGGAGTCGAAATTTGGCACTCCTGTTGGGATTCAAAAGATAGCTCGAGTTCATCAACACCCCCAATGTACATGCATACAACATCATAACATATTGTTCGCATTAAAACATCTGTTTTGAGCAAATTTGAACACCAGTTTACACTGCAGATCATGCCAAATTCGTTCCTCAACTCACTATGTTGATTCATGTGTTGTATTAAAGTGCCCCATTATGGTTTTTCGAATATTACCTTTCATGCAGTGTGTAATATAGCTCTCTCTGAATGTAAACAATCTGCAAAGTTAAGTCGAAAGTGCACGATAAATAAAGTTATTGTCTCCCAAAAGAAAGAGTTGACTCTGCATGAACACCAAAACGAGTCGTCTGTAATTCGAATCCCACTGCGTTACGGTTCTACATCTCTAGAAAATACATCTGCATAATGCCCGCCTATGTTGTACCTTGTCCACCCGCGAACAGCTTGACCCGCCCTCAAACACGTCATTTTACTGACGACTGCTTCTCAAATCTCGGAGTTCATCGCGGGATTCACAAAACGCTTGCTCTTGAAAGACTGGTCAGTACCCAGTTTATTTGGACCAGCTTGATCTTCAGAATCACAACCTGTATAATTGTTGATGTATATATTTTCTACCGGGTGTGCAAAATACATTATTTTGTGTTTTAAATTGTGTAGGTCTCCGGCTAACCGGCAAACTCAAGTTATTACTGTCTTAATAAAATGTTTCTGCTAATCAGCTGTGTGCCACTATTATCTAAAACTGTGTCTATTAATGCAGATTGTCTGTCTTTCTTACTAGTTTGATTAATGATAAAGGATGGAGCAAGATTTGTTTTACAAACTTTGATGTTACATCAGTCATTCACATTAATGCTCAGCTAACGTATGTGCCACAATTGATCGTTAATGATACAGTTCCGCATGTGCGCTGCAGTAAATTAGAAACATACACCGGTTTGTTGATGGACATATACTTGTTAATGCTGATGGTGAGGAATTAGTAAAAACATCTCATAATGTACCTCAAACTGAGTAGCGTATCACTGAGAAATGTCCTGCTCAAGTCGTCCTTGCGATGGAGGTTCGGGTTCAATAACTAGTTCTTCTTGTTTCATCATCAGACCCGCACTCGGATTGATATGGTTAATTTGACTCCATTGTTACTGTCTTTACAGTGTGTACAATTGCTGAGCTTTAGGAAGCCTCAGGAGCTGAAATTCAGTTACGGTAATGGGCGTTTAGCTTCCGACAAGCGCTGTAACCGGTAGACCAATCACAACAGACCTGGCCATCTGGCCAATCAGAGCAGAGTAGGTTCGTGGACAAGAAAGATGAGAATCATTGAAAAATATGGTGATGTGCAATGAGAAAATTAAACCTGTTGTAAGAGACCTGAGACCTCCAAAATGAAATCAGGACCCTTTAAAATATCATAATGAGGCCCTTTAAGAAGTAAAGTATTCTTGCAGCAGATCTTCGTTTGTATGTGTGACGGAGAGATTCCTGACGCTGATTTGACTCCTTTACACATTTTATAGGCTCTTCATGAGTTCTCAGCTCCATCATATACCATCATATGTTCGTCAAGTCAAGTCAAGTCAAGTCAAGTCAAGTCAAGTCAAGTCACCTTTATTTATATAGCGTTTTTTACAATACAGATTGTTTCAAAGCAGCTTTACAGTGATAACAGGAAAATACTGCAACAAAGTTTGTTTAGGCTTTACAGTAGCTCTAGAAGAAAATGCTGTCATTGCTCAGCTGAAGTCAGTTCAGTGTTGACTCACCTCCGTTGTAAAAATGATAAGTTATTAATTAAGTTAATTTATCTATACAGCAGCTAAATGATTCAACACTGTTTGACATAACATGGAAGTACTATTTTGGGGTATTTGTACTTTACTCGAGTCTGAGTTCAATTTAAACTGAAAATGTAATTACCTAATTACCCTGACAGGAAGGCCTCCACTCGAGGATAGAATATGATGAACAAGTCTAAATGTTCCAGTCAGAGGCAATGTTGATGTCGAAGCCATGACGATCCAAGATGGCGGCGCGAGTACATCGCGAGGCTCGCGGTCTCTCCAGATTCTGTAATTTAGCAGTATTTTTCTTGCTCATTTCGGGTCTGTTCGTCCAGAACAGTTGTGCCTTAACATCGTACACCCAAGGTGAGCTTTTGGATATTGGTTTGCGAATTTCCGACAGTTTTATGGACAACCTTCGACTCCTTCCTGAGATCGCCAGATCACCCGAGGCTATGCACTCTGCCCGGCCGGGCGGAAGTGCTCGCAGGCGCCGGCGAGATCGTAAACAAAGGCGGGGGAAGCGCGGAGGACTAAGAGCTAAGCTAAAGCTAACACCACACCGGCTCTCTTTACCCAGCATTTTCCTTGCCAATGTACGGTCGCTGTTGAACAAAATGGAGGAGATTCGACTCAACATCACATACAGCAAGAGACTTTTGAACTGTAATGTTCTAATTTTCACGGAAACATGGTTAAACAGCGGAATACCGGACAACGCTATTGAGCAGGCGGGACGCCATACATTCCGGGCGGATAGAACATTAGATGGCTCCGGTAAGACCAGAGGTGGTGGTTTGTGCATTTACATTAACAAAGCTTGGTGCACAAACTCTGCTATTGTTGGGAGACATTGTTCAGCTAACCTTGAGTTTCTCATGGTTAAATGTAGACCGTTTTATCTACCGCGGGAGTTCACTTCCACTATTATAACTGCAGCCTATATTCCCCCGGATGCTGATGCCAAGTTTGCTATGAAAGAACTTCACGCAGCCATCAGTAAACAACAGACCGTTCACCCGGAAGCTGCGTTTATTGTTGCGGGTGATTTTAATCATTCAAACTTAAAGTCAGTGCTACCGAAATTTCACCAGCATGTTTCCTGTCACACCAGAGGAAACAAAACCTTAGACCATGTTTACACAAACATGGCTGAAGCTTACGTCGCGACACCCCTCCCCCACTTGGGACAGTCAGATCACCTTTCTTTGTTCCTCACCCCCAAATATGCACCTCTGATCAATCGCGTGAAGCCATCAGTGAAGACCATCAAGGTGTGGCCTGCGGGGGCAGATTTCTCACTCCAGGAAAGGTTTCTACACACAGACTGGAGTATGTTTGCTTCTCAAGCCACCAGTGGCTCTCACACGGACATTGACTGCTACACCTCCTCTGTACTGGATTATATTAATACCACCATTGACAGTGTTACAACCCAGAAGCAGATCACCACATACCCAAATCAGAAGCCATGGATGAACAGGGAAGTCCGACTCCTATTGAAGACACGCAATACTGCCTTCAGATCAGGAGATGCACAAGCCTATAGTACATCCAGAGCAAATCTGAAAAGGGGCATCAAAGAGGCCAAGCACTGCTACAAGCTTAAGATAGAGGGACACTTTTCCAACGCTGACCCTCGGCGCATGTGGCAGGGCATTCAGGCCATCAGTGACTACAAACCCTCTCACTCCACCCCCGCAGCCACTGATGTCAACTTCCTGAACGAGCTAAATGACTTTTATGCTCGCTTTGAAAGAGACAACAGAGAAACTGCCACCAAGCTCAAATCCTCAGCTGACCACCCACCGATCACACTCTCCTCCACAGATGTCTGCAATGCACTGAGCAGGATCAGCGCGCACAAGGCTGCTGGACCAGACAACATCCCTGGACGCGTACTCAGGGCATGTGCGGAGCAGCTCGCTGGGGTTTTTACAGACATTTTCAACCTGTCTCTTGCCCAAGCAGCTGTACCAACATGCTTTAAATGCACTTCCATTGTGCCAGTGCCAAAACACTCCAGCCCGAAGTGCCTTAATGACTACCGCCCTGTAGCACTCACACCCATCGTAATGAAGTGCTTTGAGCGGCTGGTCCTGGCACACCTAAAAGACTCTCTACCATCCACATTGGACTCACACCAGTTTGCCTACCGTAGCAATAGGAGCACAGAGGATGCAGTCTCCATGGCACTGCACTCTGTGCTCACACATCTGGACAATAAGAACACTTATGCACGCATGCTGTTTGTTGACTTCAGCTCAGCATTCAACACTGTCATCCCAACTAAGTTAATAGCCAAACTTGGAGACCTGGGCTTCAACACCTCCATGTGCAACTGGATTTTGGACTTCTTGACCAACAGACCCCAGAATGTTCGATCAGGCTCCAACTGCTCCACATCCATCACACTCAACACTGGTGTACCACAGGGCTGTGTGCTAAGCCCGTTCCTCTACTCCCTCTTCACCTCCGACTGCAAGCCTGTGTACGGATCTAATTCCATCGTCAAGTTTGCGGACGACACTACGGTGATTGGTCTCATCAGCAACAACGATGAGACTGCCTATAGGGAGGAGATCAAGCACCTGGCCACATGGTGCACCGAAAATAACCAGCTCCTCAACACCACCAAAACGAAGGAGCTCATCGTGGACTTCAGGAAAGTGTCAAGAGGCACACACGACACCATCCACATCAATGGAATGGCTGTTGAGCGTGTCTCCAGTTTCAAGTTCCTGGGGATCCACATCTCGGCGGACATGACCTGGACAACCAACACCTCCAGCCTGGTCAAGAAGGCTCACCAGCGCCTTTTCTTCCTGAGGACACTGAGGAAGAATCAGCTTTCCTCCACTATCCTGGTGAACTTCTATCGCTGTGCAATAGAAAGCATCCTGACCAACTGTGCTACAGTGTGGTATGGGAGCTGTTCTGTTGCAGAGCGCAAGGCACTGCAGCGGGTGGTGAAAACCGCCCAGCGCATCACTGGGACTCCACTACCTGCCATCGAGCACATCCAGAGGAAACGCTGTCTGCATCGAGCTCGCAGCATCCTTAAGGACTCCTCTCACCCAGCCCACAGACTGTTTTCTCTCCTGCCCTCCGGCAGGCGTTTCAGGTGCCTCCGGACCAGGACCAGCAGACTAAAGAACAGTTTTTTCCCCAGAGCTGTCTCTTTATTAAACTCTAACCCTCATTGATCCCACTCCCCTCATATACTGATTGACTCTCCTCTCCCTCCTCACACCTGCCTCCATTTTGTTATTTGCAATACTATAATGTTCATTTGCACTGCTGACTGTTATTACAGTAACAACTGTTTACATATGCATCTTGCACTACTACCTTGACTGGAATATGCTCAATTTGCACTGCCGACTTTTTTATTTACAGTACCGACTGTTTATATATACATTGCAATATCGTACCTTAACTGTAATATGCAATTACTTTCCACTGCACTTTCACTCGGATAGCTCCTGTCCAAACTTTATTTGCACTACTTTAAATCCATTGTTATACTGCTCATTAGCCTAACTTATACATATATCTATTTGTTAAATTCTGTTTATAGTAATAGCCATCTGTATATTATGCTCACATTCTGTTTATAGTAACAGCCATCTGTATATATATTCATAGTACATATCTATCTGTAAAATTCTGTTTATAGTAACAGCCATCTGTATATTATATTCAGTACATATCTATCTGTAAACATTCTGTTTATAGTAATAGCCATCTGTATATTATTATATTCAGTACATATCTAGCTGTAAACTCTGTTCACAGTAATAGTTATCTGTATATTATATTCATAGGACAATCTATCTGTAAATTTTTGTTTATAATAGTATTCAACTCTATATTTATTCAGTACATATCCATGTTCTGCACTTATGGAACCACTGTATATCCTGCACTTGCTGCTATTGCACTTCTGGTTAGACCTAAACTGCATTTCGTTGCCTTGTACCTGTACTTGTGTAATGACAATAAAGTTGAATCTAATCTAATCTAATCTAATCTAATGACGCGACAGTGGCAAGGAACTAAAACTCCATCAGGAGACAGAATGGAGAAAATAAAACGTGTGAGAGACCAGGCTGAGTCATACATACATAGCGAGAGCATTTAGCCCAGCGCACAGCATTGGTTTGGATGTTCGACAAGTTCTGTCGCAAAATATACGTCATAGAAGCCATTTCTTGTTTTTTTGTTTTGTATCTAGGTTCAGTGTTAAAAGCGAACCAGGACTAATGTATAATGTTCTTTTTTTGGTCCGAACCAAGAGAACAGAACTACAAGTGTGAACACAACCTTAGAACAACATCTTGATTTGCATTGAATGTTATGTAAAGAGACGTTCTTGTAGACCAACACAAAGAACAGCTTGGGGCTGGATTCAAGAAAATCTTCTTAATAAGGAAGAAGTTTGAGAATGCAAAATATTCATATATTTTTCCCTAAGGTAGAAAATGAGAAGGAAATAGCAGTTGAGAAGAATTTGGGTAACACTTTAGAATACTGTTCCTTCATTAATGAATAATTACACAGGAACAAACGAGTAACGCATTATTAACATTCTAGTAACTATTATTAACTAACAAGAAACTCTGATTAACAAATTAGTAAGTAATAGCGCTCAGATGAATGTAGTAGTTCATTATTAGCTAATCAATAACTACTAGGAATATTTTTTTTCATACCTCCCAGAGAACTACTATCTACAGGTTCATAATTAACATGAATAATGCATAATTTATAATAAAAGGTAATGGTAACCCACTAGTAATGACACAAGTATTACTACATCATTCTAAAGGAACTACTAATTATTTGCATCAGTATTCTAAAGTGAAAAACATGATAACTACCTAATATTGACTGAAGTCACTGTAAGCTTTTGAGATTTTTGTAAGCTTTTGAATAGTAATTCCTTCCAATGTATTTGGTAACACTTTAGTCATTACTAGTGTGTTCCCATGATCTTCACTTTAGAATACTGATCCAAATAATTAGTAGTTCCTTTAGAAAGATGTAGTAACACTTGAGTCATTACTATCAAAAACCTTACAAAAGCCTTTAAAGCTTACAATGACTTTAGTCAATATTAGGTATAGTTATTATGTTTTTCACTTTAGAATACTGATCCAAATTATTAGTAGTTCCTTTAGAAGGATGTAGTAACACTTGATTAATTACTAATGAGTTACCATTACCTTATATATTATGCATTATTAATATTAATTATGAACCTGTATAGTTCTTAGTAGTCTTCAGTGAGGTATGAAAAATTGTAATTACTGATTAGCTAATAGTGAACTACCACATTCGACTGAACGCTATGACTTACTAATTCGTTAATCAGAGTTTCTTGTTAGTTAATAGTAGTTACTACAATGTTAATATTGCATTACTCATTTGTTCCTGTGTAGTTATTCATTAATGAAGGAACAGTATTCTAAAGTGTTACCGAATTTTGTACTTAAGAATGTTCAGTGTATCTGTCCCCAGGTGCTGCTGATGAAAATCTCAACGCCAGCATCTTTGATAATGTTCACAATACTTTCATGGCCCACAGAATGTTTTGTTGTATGAATATCTGAACAAACAATATCAAAAGAAAGAAAAGACGTCACACAAAACCCCGCCCACTGTCATTATTCCCCCTCCTCTCTCCGGAACTGAGAGCTGTGTGGGTTTGCGATACAGTTGAGTGCGAAGTACATGTTGGCTACATGGCAAATATACGCATTTTTCCCATACGTTTCTCTGTACCGTTTCCATTATGGCATCTAGTAACATTATTAGTAGCCTACTTGCAACCTCTTCATCCTCCTCATTTTGCGAGATTTGTAAAATGTACCCAGACTGAAAACAATTTTTTGTTTGTTTTTAAACCTACCACTTCAGGTCGACTCTGCACTGGAGCCATCCTTCACTGGGTAGTCATATACAATATTACCGCTAGATGGGGGAAAATATCACACAGTGTAGCTTTAAATGTAGAGTTTTTCTAATTTCAAGCAAATATTTAAATTACAAATTATATTATTAGAATAACAATGCAGTAATTGTACTAGAAACATCCGTGTAGTTACTTCAAGGAACAGTTGACCCAAAAATGAACATTCTGTCATTTACTAACATAGCCTATCATTCCAAAATGCTATGACTGACATTCAAAACAAATAATGAACACAATAAGCTCTGTCAATGATCAGTGGAGTTTAAGATGAACTGAATCACGTTTCCTTCAGTTGTTCAGCTTTTTGCAGTTTACCTTTTAATGATAAACCCTCTCATTATTCTGTCTGGTACAGGTGAGTTTTAAGTTTTTACAAGCAATAATAACATTCTTTTTTAACATTCAAATGCTGCTAATAGATTATTAATACAACATCAACATATTAATACAACACAATTAAACTTTTAAAATAATTTTGCATTAAGATATGATCTCCTGTAGCCTTCGTGTTTGATGTAAGCAAATGCAAAACTAGGTCTGGGCCCACACAAGATCTTCTGCTGCCACCTGCTGATAAATGATGCTAAATGCAATTTTAAACTTTATTTAAAGGACTTTGAAACATTTTCCAGTTTCAAAAAGAAAAAGGAAGTTGCAAGTAGAGTGAACTATGTTTCCATATAACATTCATTTATCAGCAGCAGAAATGTCGACTTGAATGGCTCTCAGTATGGTAAATTTATTATTATTAGCCTATTATTATTGTTATTGTTTTGGTCTATTCGATAGCCTATCGGTTCTTAAAAGCTGTGGATCGGTCTTTTCTGGATTAGTTTCAGGGGGTCAATCCAGCGCTCGAATTCCGTACCACCCCCGGGAGCCGCCATTGGCTAACAAGCCATCACCTGCTGTTAGCATTCCATTGACTCCCATTCATTTTGGCGTCACTTTGACAGCGAATAACTTCACATCTGAGGCGTTTAAAGACTCCATTTGTCCATTGTTTATTTCTAAAGAAACACGACAATGTATAAAAGGCTCCATTACCTTGTATCTTACGTTATGGCCCCGTAGAAGCAGTTTTTGATAGGCTAACGATTGCATCATAACCACGCGACTCTCTGGAAATTACCGTATAGACAGGAGGAGAAGCTCGCAGGCAATCGGGGGGACGTGGAGGCATAAAGTCCGATAAAGTCAAGGGAGAAGCCCATATAGAGAGTCATAAAGTTGCTCCTAGCTCATGGACAGCTCCTACTCACGCTCTCCGTCTCTGCAAGATTCGGAAGGGAATGATTCAGATTTCGCTTGGCACATGCAGCTACTAGAAGACTTACAACTGTCAGACAGGTTGCTCACGTCACATCCACGTCGTCAAGCTCAGTTTGAGTCTGCGCAGTACGCTCAGCCATCAGGAAGTGAGTGCTTCTAATTTGCTTCACTTTTCTCCGTTGAAACCTATGGGGTCGCTGTGTCCAGTTTATATACTGTCTATGATTAGTTTACTACTGGCTCTCATTAAAGTGATAGTTCACCCCAAAATGAAAATTCGACTTACTCACCCTCAAGTTGTTCCAAACCTGTATGAGTTTCTTCTTCAGGTGAACACAAAAGAAGATATGCCTATTTTAAATAATGTTGTTAACCAGACAGTTGACGGGATGTGACGGTGAGGAAATTTTCCCACCGGTTACTTGACGTGTGGAATGCTGCGACTCTCGCTTGGTTCACGCTGCATTGAGCAGACACGATCAGTTTTTAATTGTAGTGTCTATTCTCTAAATGAACTAAACTATTTTTATTTCCAGTAGTATGTCTATTCTAAAGCTGTTCTCGTGATAACTTCTTGTAGCTAATGTGAGCTGTTTTAGCTTTATGTGGTAGCTTTATGTTGCATGCTAAATCCCGCTGCTATTTTAAACTGGTAGTCTTGCAGTTTTATGCCATCAAGTAATATATTTGTAGGCTATATCACTTTTAACAGTACACACAGCTTTACAGAAAGAAAGACAGCTTTTGTATTGTAATTTAATTGTATATTCTATTGCTAATATTTCATATCAAATGTCCATCTCAAGTTGTTGAATGTTTTATTCTGATACAAGCAAAATATAATTTCATTTGACACGTCAAGGGGATGGATGGCTGTAATTAAATTATTATATCACAGAACAATATTTACTGGTGTTTGTCTTTTTCTTTTATCCATATATCCAATATCCAGGTTAATCAGTTAGTATAAATCAGCAAGTGCTCTCTCTCTCGCTCTCAAAGATTGGTTTAGTAAGGGTCTTGTGAAATAGGATTGGGCTTGCTAGATTAAGTAATTAAGTAATTACTGTATGTCCTTAAAAATGATTTCATATAAGTTAACTAAAAACGAGAAATGTTTAATTTCAAAATCTATAGCTTCGGTTATACTAGTATATGAAACATAAGTTAAAAGACATGGTCAAAATAATGGTCGTTTTAGCGTAGACATGAACATGTGAAGAATCGGTGGTTAAAATTCATCTTTACCATGATACCACAGCAGTATAATCCTAAACTTTTGCTGTGTTCCCTTTATTTTACTGACGACTGCTTCTCAAATCTTGGAGTTCAATGGAGGATTCGCAAACCACTTGCTCTTGAAATATGGGGTTCAAAATACTTGTGCTGGTCTCCTGCTAACTGGTGAACTCACATTATTACTGTCTTACTGAAATACCTCTGCTAATCAGTTGTGGGAGAATCATTGAAAATGTGGTGATGTGCAAATGTATATTATGAGAAAATGAAACAGTTTTTTGACCTTTGATGCATGTAAACCTGTTGTAGGAGACTCCAAAACAACATTAGGATACTTTCAAATAGCATAATAGGGGCATTTTAACTGTCACAGTGGGTACGGCAAAAACGAGAAAGGGATTTAATTGCATCACTTTTATTTTTGAACAAAGAAGATAATCCACAATGAAGAAGATCACAGGAAAAATATGTGGCAGCATAAACAACACAAAACAAAGAACTGAGATCAATGGGTGATTCTCAAACTGAAGGCTGCATATCTCAGTTGAAGGCCATCTCAATTTGAAGGATCCTTGGCAGACCTTCGTTTCTCATCCTTCATTCGGACTGTTTTGAAGTATGCATTGGATGCCTTAAATCCCTTAAATCACCCACAATCCTTTGCACACATTTAAATTCACAAAAACTAAATGGACGGAGTTGGTATTGAGCTTGTCGTTGTTTATTTTGAAATGTAAGACAAAAATGTTTTCGGACATAAAAACATAGATGCTATCTTTTGTTTTGCAGTAAATTAATCACTAACACTAAACTGTCAATAATGTAAGCCACTGGGAGACTGCAGATGGCTGTCATTCACTCTATTGCATTAATAGAAAGACAGTTAATATAAAGATTTGTAATACAAAAGAATTTTCCAAAATTACGTTTTAATAGTATTTTTGTGCAGTGAAAGTGGGGGCGGGAACATGTGTGATGTAGCCTTGCACACTTACTAGACCGTCTCATTCTAGCGTTTAATTGCTGAGGAGTCGTCTAGCCTACAAGCCTCAGAAGGACTGGACTAGGAAGGATGCAGTCTTTCATTTGAGAAACACCCTAAATATACACAGGCAAACAAACTGAGCTAAATGAAATGCAGGTGAAACTAATCAGTAACTATGGAAACAAACTGGCACACACTAGGTGTAATGATTCCTGTCTGGTGTTTCCCTTGTCTTGTGTGGACTTTAGTTATTTCCTGTTCTGTGTCATGTTTTGTAGTCCTTTGTAGTTTTTCTAGTTTATTAGTATCCCCAGGTGTTTCTGATTAACCACGCCCTCTTGTTATCTTGTTTAGCTTGTTAGTCTCTGTATTTAAACCCTGTGTCTTGTTACAGTGTTTGTGGGTTCATGATGTTGTTAGATGTTGGTTGTGCTTTTTCCTATGTCTGAGTTTTTGAGTCTGTCTAGTCTTTAGTTTGTTTAATAAAAGTACTACTGCTGCATTTGGACCCTGCTTCCTTCTATGTTCCAGCCTGCCACGTTACAGAGACTAACAAGCTAAACAAGATAACAAGAGGGCGTGGTTAATCAGAAACACCTGGGGATACTAATAAACTAGAAAAACTACAAAGGACTACAAAACATGACACAGAACAGGAAATAGCTAAAGTCCACACAAGACAAGGGAAACACCAGACAGGAATCATTACACTAGGAAACTATAGGTCAATTAACAAAGACAGGAAACACAGGTAAACAGAAACAGAACCAATAGGGATGCACAATATATCAGCCACCATATTGGTATCGGCCGATATATTTTTATTTTTAATGTTGTCGTTATCGGAAAATTGAAAGAAAATTTGGCCGATATATTAAAGCCGATAAATAATGGATTATTTCCTTCAGCTGAGACACTTCAGATACACACTGTTCAACATGATGGTTTTGAATTGCTTGAAATATGATTGGAATCACTTTGAAAAGGAAAATACAGTTAAAGGTATAGCGGAGGATTTTCCCGAATTTTAGAAAAGAACCGCCCTGTCCACTTTTTGAAAAAATGCACATGCGCAACACTCTACCTGTTCCTGAGAGGGAACGCCTATTAAACGTGTGCACGAGAGAGCATGCACGAGCTAATCATAGCTTACATTAACTTTTACTAGCAGTGATTTTAAATGGATTTCTCCAAATAGCATGCCAAACTTTACCTGTCAAGTAGAAACTTCGCGACTGAGGCATCAGTGAGGCCCAACCTGTGTTTTGAGCACACGCCATCGTGTGAATCGTGCGCACGAGCACGTACGGCGGCCTTACGTAAACATATCACCAGAATGATTGACACTTAGGAGGACCAATAGTCTTGATGATCCACCCGGAAAAAGAAAATCCTCCGCTATAGCCTACCTTTAATGTAGAAAGTCATTTACAAAGTCCTGTAAAACCTTTGAATAATTAAATAATGATCAGTGCTGGGTAGTAACTGATTACATGTCATCTGGATTACGTAATCAGATTCCCAAAATTACGTTTTAAAATACTCGTAATCAGACTACAGTTATTTTTCTATTGATGTTATTCTAATGTTCTAATGTTATTCTTTATTCTAACATAAAATAACAGTAAATTATTCATAACTAATCGATTCTACTTATTTCTCATCTTTTCAATTCTCCTTTATAAAACCTATACTTATACCCATTCAGAAGGTCTTGAAAGGCCAGGTTTGTGGAATTCACACACACAGACCCGCTGCTAGTCATGAGCCGATCACTAAAAGCTGAGACCCACACAACATTTGATTACTTGATTTACAGAAATCTTTTCACTTTTTAGAAGTGTTTTCTCAACATTACAACATTGTATATCAAATCAGCTCCTGACAAACACAAGTATTATTTGAATTATCACTCTCATTTAATAATGTATTGCTATGTCACTGGAAGGGTTTTGTCTGTAGAACATGTTAAAATGTACAAATTCACGTATTTTCATATTTACATGCAATGCAGGGATTCCCCAACTTTTTAGTCAGCTGAACCTCTTTGACCTAATATATTTACTTGAAGTAAACCCTTAGATTTTAAGTTGATAAGTTAGGGCAATAATAAAATGAAGTCAATAATAATAATACAATTAAGTTCACGGTTCTCTGATGTCGGTTAATGGTCACATGCTCACATGTCATGCAGGTAACAAATATTGAAATCTTTTTTAGTAAATGTTTTCTTTTGACTTTTTATTTTAAAATTATGTTAATTTAAAAATGTTATGACTTAATTACTAAAAAGCTTTTCATTAATCTCACAAACCCCAGTCTGGGAAACCCTAAGGTAATATTTAATGCACTTATGACAGACAAGGCCTAGTCCCAGACTAAAATGCATGTTTGAGCAGTCTTAACTGATAGCAAGTCGCACAGGAACATCTTAAAATATATTGTAAAATATGTCTCATGATGCACACCAGTAATTTTTTTTTAAGGCACGTTTATAAAAGCTATAAATGCCCTAATTGAACTAAGGCCTAATCATGGCTTAATCTAAGCCTTGTCTTATACCGGGCCATAATGTTGAATATATTTTATAAGATTATATATATAAGATATATTTTATAGTTTATATAAGAATATATAAGAATGGAATATATTTTCTTTCTCTCTGTAAATTTATATCAATATGGTACAATATTCATATTCAAATCAATTAGATAAGCGAGTTGGGTCAAAAGTAATCAAAGTAGTCAGAATGCATAATCTAAAATGAGTAATCTACAGTATAAACAATTTTTTTTGTCATATCATTTGGAATCAGTAACCATCTAAAATTTGTAAATAATCTACCCAGCACTGATAATGATCCTATACAGTACCTGTTTCTTCTGGACAATGATGATGATTTAATACTTTTTTTGAAAGAAAAAAAATATTGCAGTTTCTTTTAAACTATTATTGCATTTTGAATGTCTACTTTTCTGTTTATTACATCAGAACACTATATAGTACAGCGAATAAATATATACAATACAATACAATACAAACTTTATTTCTAGAGCACATTTTAAAACAACCATGTTGACCAAAGTGCTGTACATTGACAAGAAACAGTAAATAGACAGGATACAACACCAGACAATTACAACAATTCTCATGCCGGATTAAAAGCCACGGAATAAAAATGTGTTTTAAGTCGTGATTTAAAAACCGGAAGGCTGGGGGCCAGTCTAACATGAAGAGGCAATTCATTCCACAGTCTCGGGGCTGCGACTGAGAAAGCTCGATCCCCTCTGCTCTTGAGCCGTGTTTTAGGGACAACAAGAAGAGACTGGTTTGCAGAGCTTAAAGACCTTGAAGGAGCATGTGGCTTCAACAGAACAGTGATATAGACAGGAGCTAGTCCATGAAGGGCTTTAAAAACAAACAATAGAATCTTAAAATCAATCCTAAAATTAACAGGGAGCCAGTGAAGAGAGGCAAGGACAGGAGTGCTATGATCATGCTTACTAGTTCCAGTAAGGAGACGAGCGGCAGCATTTTGAACCAGTTGTAGACGAGAAAGTACAGTACAGCGTATATATTCAGTACAGCGTGTGTCATTGTAGAATGTGAAGATCTGCTGTATTCAGTGCATCATGAAGTAGGAGAGCAGAGAACAGCAGAGGAACAGGAAGCTCTGGGTGACACTCTGAGCCCCGTTACACAGGTTCCCCTCACAACACGAGAAGCTCGCAGCACTTTCACAAACCGCTTTATTGGCACAGCCGTTTATAGGAAATGTCTGACCATTGAAATCCGCTTAAGAAAAGAAAGAAAACAGAAGTTGAGTTGTGAATGAAAGTAACATAAAAACCACTGTCTAAGCTGGCCATTGGTATATGTGAACTGTATCAAATGTTCAAAAATAAGACCCACCAACGATGAAGAAATAAAAATAATGACTTTAATCTTTTTTTTTCCAGATTCTCACCTGTTCCTTTAATGCAGCGGTCTTGATCCCCTGAACAGTCCATTATGTTTAAGCAGCTCTGCCCAATACAATGGTAACATCTCTTTCCATTGGAGATGGGGGGATTGGGGATACTGGGGATACTGGGGACAGTGAAGATGTTAGGACTGGAATCTCCAGAAAGCTCTGTACAAAATAAGACATCTAATGAAACAACACTATACTTCAGCCACTCCATTCAATCAATTCCTACATTTGCTTTTCTGATTGAATATTCTACGGAAGTCAAATGAGAGTTGACTTAAAAAAAATATGCATATGGTCAATAAAGTACAATACCTGCATCTTTGGCATTACAAAGGTCTGTGTTACAGCAGAAAAGAGAGACTTCTGGAGTGCTGATGCTTGGGTACAGACAGGCATTTGATGGAACACAACCTTTTACCTTCGCTTTAAAAGGATTGCCTTCTAAAAAACAAATGATACAGTAATGATGACTGCATGTATACAATTTATTTAAAACAGAAAAAGTGTTTGTCTTTCTAATCACAGCTGCAAAACAGAAGTCAAGAGAAAAGACTAAATTTGCCATATAAAATGATCCCATAATCCTCAAAGTCTAAGACCACTAGTAAAAATGCTTTTCATTTTCATTTTTCATTACAAATTATATTACTTGCATAACAGTCTGAGTGAAAATGAATTATGTAGCAGAAATTTGTATAGAAAATTATATGCTTGCAAACATAAATCATATATACACTGTAAAAAAATTCTAACCCTCCAAAATCAAAAATTTCAAGTGACCGATAACATCTAAATTTTTCAATTGGCCCAAGTGAAAATCTGTAAATTTAATTTTGTAATTTACAGAATTTCACTTGGGCCAATTGAAAAATTTAGATGTTATCGGTCACTTGAAATGTTTGATTTGGGAGGGTTAGAAATTTTTTACAGTGTATATACACACACACACTTAAATATCCATATACATTTCCACTGCTGTACTTACCAATTAGTGTTACTGCTGTTGAACTGAGGCACGTCATGGAATGTTCAGGGCACGTTGTTACCCGTTGTTCTGCACAAGAACCCGTCGAACTCAAGCACTCATAACAGCTGAGAGAGTGTCCTTTAGGAATAAAACAGAGAGACAGTGAGAGAGATCCAATGATCTGGATTTGGATGGAATATAAAACAAAAAGCAATTTGTCTTTGTACCTGCAGTGAATAGAACGAACAGAAGACAAACTGAGAGTTGCAGATCCATCTTTGATTAGGAGGCAAATGAAATAATGTTTCAGAGCCCATTTTATAGCCTTGAAGAAGGGATGGGCCGTCATGAGATAATGACAGGTTAACAGAAAAGGATCTGACACACAAACTTATGATAGAGGTACTTCTTCTTTCTGGACAGTTTCCTAAAAGCATTCTTCTTCATAAATGAGTCACAGCTCTGTAACCCTAACCCTAAGGATTACAGGATTACCGGAAACTTCAGGCAGGTGTGTTAGGGCAGAACGGATTGGACACCTCTGAAATATACATACTGTACAGTATTATATTAATACAACAGTAACTACACCAGAGTCGGTGCTGGGTAGATTACTTCTATTGTAGTCCATTACTGAATACAAATTACTTGATGAAAACTGTAGTTAGTTACATAACTATTACAACACACATTTTAGGTTATATAATTTACTACTTTTTGATTACTTTTGAACTTAACTTGTTTATCACATAGATTTGAATAGATTAATCTTGACCTATAGTGATATAAAAATACAAAGACCTGCGAGGGGGGTAAATTAATGTTCATTTTTGGTTGGACAGTCTGTTTATACACAAACTGGTGTTCAGAGTTTTTAACCAGAAGCACCACATTAGTTCAATTAGGATGAATACATGCACTAACTACCAACCAGCCAAAGATGAGTAATGAGTACATGCATTTACTAACAGCCAAAGATGAGTAAGAGGAATTGACTAAATATATTTAATTATGGTTCATCTTTGTTGTATAAACCTGACAGTTAAGACTTAAATTTGCATAAGAATGCTTAAGGTTGGGTGGCGATGATGGGAAGTTCTTGAAAAATCAGGCCAAGATTGATTTCTATTCTTTTTGCACACCTATATAGAGCAGAGTTCCCTTCATGGATTAAAATGGGTGAAATAAGTTAAGGAACTAAACTATTTATCAAGACAAACAAATATGAGAAAGGAAAAAAAACATGGGGATGAAATAAAACAAACAAATATATGTTTAAGATAGAAGGAAGGCTCCACACCTAGAAATTAGTAGGCAAGTACAGTATGTACTGGATGACTAAGAAACTTGGGAAGATACAAGACAGGAGTGACGTTTCCCAGCATTAATTTGTCATGGACAATTGTTTGCTTGCATGTTGTTTGATTCTCCTGTTCTTGTTTAGCAATAGATCGTTTTATACATTTTTATTTAGTTTTCTCCCAAATGTTATAATATTTTTATGTTTTTAAAAACCTTCCAAATAATTTCAGACTTGTCTTTAGTCTGATTCTCTCTCTCTCTCTCTCTCTCTCTCTCTCTCTCTCTCTCTCTCTCTCTCTCTCTCTCTCTCTCTCTCTCTCTCTCTCTCTCTCTCTCGCTCTCTCTCTCTCTCTCTCTGATGCTCTAAACACCGCTTTTAACCCCGGGTAAGGAACGTTTCACACTTGTAATTTAGAAGAGGGGATAGCACCGCTTTTTACCCGGAGTTATGAAACTGCTCCGGAGGGTTTTTTTTATACTTTTTTTTTACTTTTGCAGAGTTAACCCCGCATTGCAGTGCCAAACTTGTACACCATAGGGCTTTTCACACTTGAAATAATGAACCCTGGTTCATTCTAAACCCCTGGTAAATTGAATCCATGGGTTATCTTGCTTCATGTTTCACACTGCTCTTTAACCCTGGCAAATTATGAGCAGTGTGAAACGTGAAGCAAGATAACCCAGGATTCAGTTAACCCGGGGTTAAGATTGACCCAGGTTAACTATTTCAAGTGTGAAAAGCCCTATAGATTCGCATCTAACATTCGTATTCCATAATGGTATAGTGGTAGAGCTTTTTTTAGAGGTTCCAGGTTCTAATCTACCCTTGTATAGTTTTTTTCCCTCATTAAAATCAAAGATGTATATAAAGAGCAGGGACACATTTGTGTGCATTTTGTTTGGTGATTTCATCAGAAAGATTAGAGTCTCCACAATGGCATTAAGCTAGCCTGGCAAGTCAGACCTACATCAAGATGTTAGGTCTGGCAACTCACCATTGGCAGGGCTCAATCTGAGGGGGCGGGATAAACGGCTGTCTTTCAAATTCCCTCTGCACGCAATAGGACAGCGCTACAACCAACCAGAGCGTTTTCCCACCAGCAGAGCTAGTTGATAGATTAAACTTTTGCAGTATCTGGTCGGCAAAACTACGAACACATCTTCCTTTTTTCTTTTCTCAAAGAACAGCTTAACTCCAAGTCTCCAGAGTCGTGCAGCCAAAGCCGATTCGAAAGACCGCTGTTCGCCAGCAGCAGCCACCATTCTTTATTTTCAAGTAGTAGCAGAGAATTCACGCAGAACCGTCACAACTCTGCCGTCATTATGTTAAGCCCGCCCACCGACTCTATACACGATTTGATTGGCCTGACTAGAGTTTGGTTTTTCCAGCTCGAAAGTCAACGGAGAGTTGCTAGACTACCCTGGCTGCAAAATAAATTTTGCTGCCGCTAGGGTGCATCTAGATTTCTAGGCTAGCATTAAGCGATAGATTGACATGCTCTTCCGTGTGAAGACTGTGTGCACGAGCCAAAAGAGAATTTTTCGCCAATCAAAACAGCGACAATGAAAACTCAGCATGATTTCAAAAACATCTATTAGTCAACATTTATTAGATTAAAATGCCAGCATTACCATAGGAACACAACTAACGCGCCAAGAGAGCACCTAGACCAGACAGCAACAGTGTCGGTCCAGATCCGGGCCACATCTGGTACATGTGAATTACACGCATACCAGATGTGGGCTGGATCTGGGCCAGCACCATGTTGCTGTCTGGAAGTGAGTATTGTAAGCCCGCTTATCGGTCCAAAAGGGGTTTCCAATAAGATGGGTGAAGGTCTATGCGCGTTACTGTCTTCCCGCGTGGCAAAGTAATTTAATTCCATTTAGCTTTTATCTGATTCCATTTTATATCTGACTCCATTTTATCACGACCTAGAATTTAAGTTAGATTGCCAATTGGTTATTGGTCAATTATATATAGTTTAGAAATACATTTGATTGTTCTATTGAACTCTTTACTTATATTTTACCTGTTCATATTAGGAAGCTATGTTGCTCAGAGGTCCTCACTCCTTGTTTAACATGGGTCTCACGATCACAATCTCGCCAGCTTTGGTCACTAAACAGAGGTAATTGCTATATACCTGAGATCAGTCGCATTCACGCTTACACAATCAAAGATACTTTGGTATAGCCCCGTGATTGCATACACTTGAAATTAAAGTAACGTGTACTTCAGAAGAGGTATGGCCACTACTACAGATATAAGTCAACCAACTTTACTTGTCTTATAATAGCTTTGGATTGGCCATGCCGCGGTTTCCCACGTACACTTACAATGGGGAGAACAAGTATTTGATACACTGCCGATTTTGCAGGTTTTTCCACTTACAAAGCATGTAGAAGTCTGTAATTTTTATCATAGGTACTCATCACTGTGAGTGACGGAATCTAAAACAAAAATCCATAAAATCACATTGTATGATTTTAAAGTAATTAAAGGAGAACTCCGGTCAATTTTAACATTGAGCTCATTTTAGTCACAGTAGTCGATTGTCGAGTTCACGCGCGTGATCATAGGTACTACACCTATGCGCGTGAACTCGACAATCGATTACTGTGGACTTCGACCGAAAACAGGATGTAAATACAGGTATGTGCGCTGGCTGAATAAACATAATTTTTTATATATTTCTTTCACATCTACTGCAGTCAGATTCACCCGTGTTCACTCAGAAGGAATCACTCACATGACCTGTGCACTTGTAATGACACATCAAGGATGTTAAGAGGCTAAAAGCAGGTTTAAAACTTGCCCCATTGAAGTCAACAGGGTGCAAATTTTAAAACGAGGATAACACGGTGTAGGCAACCCCGATTTTTGTCGTTGTTCTCTGTACTGACAGCACTCCAAATGTACAAAAAAATGAGCTCAATGTTAAAATTGACCGGAGTTCTCCTTTAATTTGCATTTTATTGCATGACATAAGTATTTGATACATCAGAAAAGCAGAACTTAATAATTTGGTACAGAAACCTTTGTTTGCAATTACTGAGATCATACGTTTCCTGTAGTTGTTGACAAGGTTTGCACACACTGCAGCAGGGATTTTGGCCCACTCCTCCATACAGACCTTCTCCAGATCCTTCAGGTTTCGGGGCTGTCGCTGTTGGCCAAGATCTCGCGAGACATGGCCCCATCCATCCTCTCCTCAATACGGTGCAGTCGTCCTGTCCCCTTTGCAGAAAAGCATCCCCAAAGAATGATGTTTCCGCCTCCATGCTTCATGGTTGGGATGGTGTTCTTGGGGTTGTACTCATCCTTCTTCTTCCTCCAAACACGGCGAGTGGAGTTTAGACCAAAAAGCTCTATTTTTGTCTCATCAGACCACATGACCTTCTCCCATTCCTCCTCTGGATCATCCAGATGGTCATTGGCAAACTTCAGACGGGCCTGGACATGCGCTGGCTTGAGCAGGGGGGCATTGCATGCGCTGCAGGATTTTAATCCATGACGGCGTAGTGTGTTACTAATGGTTTTCTTTGAGACTGTGGTCCCAGCTCTCTTCAGGTCATTGACCAGGTCCTGCCGTGTAGTTCTGGGCTGATCCCTCACCTTCCTCATGATCATTGATGCCCCACGAGGTGAGATCTTGCATGGTGCCCCAGACCGAGGGAGATTGACCGTCATCTTGAACTTCTTCCATTTTCTAATAATTGCGCCAACAGTTGTTGCCGTCTCACCAAGCTGCTTACCTATTGTCCTGTAGCCCATCCCAGCCTTGTGCAGGTCTACAATTTTATCCCTGATTTCCTTACACAGCTCTCTGGTCTTGGCCATTGTGGTGAGGTTGGAGTCTGTTTGATTGAGTGTGTGGACATGTGTCTTTTATACAGGCAACAAGTTCAAACAGTTAATACAGGTAATGAGTGGAGAACAGGAGGGCTTTTCTTAAAGAAAACGAACAGGTCTGTGAGAGCCGGAATTCTTACTGGTTGGTAGGTGATCAAATACTTATGTCATGCAATAAAATGTAAATTAATTATTTAAATTTTTTTATTTTCTGGATTTTTGTTTTAGATTCCGTCTCTCACAGTTGAAGTCTACCTATGATAAAAATGACAGTCCTCTACATGCTTTGTAAGTAGGAAAAGCTGCAAAATCGGCAGTGTATCAAATACTTGTACACTGTATCTAAAGTAACATTAAATTAAAACAGAGGTAAGACACACCCAGATTTAGGTTGGTCAAGCAGCACTTTTGCTGCCCTAAACGGAAATTCACCTCCTGTCTTTGCAAAGCACGTACACTTGAATTAGTGCAAAATATTAGTCGTCACTAATCTGACACAAAACTTGCGGTAACATACAAATCCAGAGTCAGTCAGAATAAAATCAAGTGTAACAATTTATTATGTCAGGTAAATGTATCATGACAATTTCATAATCATTTCAAAGATAATAAATACAAAAAATCAAATGCTCTGGAATAAAGAGAAAAGATGCAAACCTGACATCAGAAAATACATGATGCTGAGAGTCTTGGCCACTCTCAGCATCACAGGCTAATTTGAGCTACAAATCGCGCCTTCTTCAGAATCTCCCTAAACACTCAGACCAGGGCAGAAACCTCTTTTTAAATGTAAACATGAGTTCACAGTGGGAATTTGCATTAATCACCGTCCCAGACTCACACCCACAGCAGTTAACATGATATCTCTAAACTCTCAACACCTTATTACCTTTTTGGTTTACTTCTTTGGGAATGAGACATTTGTACCAGTCACACTGAGACATTTCAAATGATACCAAACATGTGTAATACTGTATGATAATTATTCACATTAAACCATATAGATTCTTGGGTGAATTTTGGTGATCTCAGCATCAGAGAGAAGGAATGGGGGAAGAGGGAAAAAGATGTAGATTAGGATGATTCTAAGGTGAGACTTGCGTATCGAATGTTGCACAAGAGTGAGTTCAAATGTTAATGTCCTTTGTTCTCTCAGAGAGTTGCCCTCTATTCCAGTTTTTCCAGTCTTACAAGTATTTGCCAAAAACAAGTAATGCATGAATCCATATGACTCAAGTTATAATAAGGGTAGCTCTTCATTGGTCCATGATTATTTAATATCTTCACTATATATATATATATCTGTTCATAGGGAAAGTTTTTTTTTTATTATGTAAATTGTCTATATATATATATATATATATATAGACAATTTACATAATAAAAAGAAACTTTCCCTATGAACAGATCCACTTTTTACCACAAACTGTTCATTTATTTATGTTTTAGATTAGGATCATTACTTGAAGAGTACAGTTCAACTTGAAAATGTGCTTCATGTGGTAACATCTACAATAACTGTAGTTCCCATCATGCTTTGAAAGGAGCTACACTAGGAGAGTAAATTTAGGTAAGTGTTATTTTATATGTTTCTCAGTAAAGGGAAATATGTTGGTAGTTTATGCTAAATTAAAAAAAACATTGTTAATGCTTAATGTTCAGTTGGACATTTAGAGGAGTTTCTGTTATTGAATGGTGTGGTTACCATTGTGTTGAAAAGTAGCGCTGTCAATTTGCGATTTTCACTTTGATGCAGCTTAACGTGTTCGATAACCCCAAATCACATTTCTCATCATTCAGCAAGGAGCAGGTGCGTATGTGTCGAATGTGTACATCCTGAGCTTTAATGGAAGTTGTATGTTGGGTCAATGTAACTCAATATCCCCTTGTTTTATGTGACATCAAACTGTTAGTAGTAGGTTATCACAACAAAATTAGTTTGTTTTTTTGGTAGAATCAGGTAGAAATACCTCCTGCACATATTCACTCTTTACAGTGTGTGGTCGCAAGTTCCATTGAATTTTGTTGGTAATGACGGAACTTGCAACCATATTTGGCTTTGGGAAACACACCCCTGAGCAGGAAATTAATACAGGTCAGTGCTGGGTAAGAGGAAAAGGAAATACATTTATTTGTGTACAAATTACAGTGTAAACCTTACAGCTCACATGCTGGTGCTCACATGTTGATGCTGACATGGTGCTGACAAGTTTTGATTATTTTCCATTCCAATTGCAAATCAGTACTGTCGAGTTGCAATGACCTAAAACTAAATTATTAAAACTGGTTAATTTTTACTTTATTTTCTTTGAAATCATAAATGTTCATTTAAGCCCTTTGAAGTGCCTTGAAACGTGCTGAGTTATTTTAGTGTGTTGACGTAATTTCCACTGAAACAGGAAGATAGGGCCAGACATATCGAGTAGTTTACGTATGGCAGAGTGTGGCAGTTACCATACGCTGGCATTCAGACAAAACAGGGGAAATGAACAGCTTATGATGCCGCTCATTAGTTCTGTTGCTTGAGTTGGCCTCTGGCAGAAATTGCAGCTTTGAAAAGCAAATTTAAACAGCCTAACACAGTGTCCTAACCAGTTCCAGTGTCAAGCAATTTGTTTGTCCAAATGAGACGGGACAAAATCAATCAAAAAGCACAGCCAATTAGAAGAGCGTGTGGGCGGGCTCTCTGCAAGTGCACTGCATTTGCAACGAAATGGATAAGCACATTATAAAATTCATAAATCTTACACCATTTTAACATGATTAAAATACAAACTGAGACTTGTTTAGACTGGTAATAGACTTGTTTGCTCACCTTGAGTTGACAGTTTGAACATTGTTGTTTCCTTTCATTTATTTTCATGATCTGAGGTGAATTAGCCTATCCATTGTTGCTTTCAGTGGGCCATGTCTATAAATGTTATGAACAATTATATTCAAACTTACATTAAATAATTTTTTACATTAAATGAAGCACATAATCTGCACCTGAGATTATCATTGTCATATTTTGAAATAGAAACTGTTTATAAAACAGAATTGTCGCAAATCGCCGTTGCGGCTGGTTAGCACAAAAAACTTGAATTAACATAGAAAAACTGACATTTTCTCACGCACTGCGTCGCGTCTGGTTAGGACAGGGTGTAGTAGGCTTAGGGCTGTTTCCGAATTTGCATTGATTTTGTATTGTTTGTGAAGTCTCTGCATGTCTGTGAACAGTGTTAGGGGTAACTCATTACAAGTAACTTGAGTTATGTAATCAGATTACTTTTTCAAGTAACTAGTAAAGCAACACATTACTTTTAAAATTTACAACAAAATAACTGAGTTACTTTTTCAAATAAGTAACGCAAGTTACTTTGTTTTCCCATTTATTGACTGACAGCTCTCTTGTCCCCATGTTGAGACAAATCGAAGTGCAGAGGAGTTGTGTGTAAACATGATGGTTATTGTAGTTCTAGACTAAATGTAAACATGCATTTACTCATCTTACTTGCACAAAAAAAGATTCAATATTCCTCAAAATGAATAAAATCAGTGAAATGCAGAATCAGAATACTATGCAAACCTCCAATAACTAAATGTTAAATAAAAACATACATTTTTATGCATATAATCTCACTATATTGACCAATGTAGCTTCTGACCTTCGTTGATTCAGTTAAACAATAAGCAAAAATGACTACAGATTTTTTTTGTTATTGGTAAAGTAAGTGTTAAACATTTTTTCTACTGTATCCTATTGTTCTTTAATCCAGAATGGCAGCACAGCTGAAAGGTTTGGTTGAGCTGCGCCCTCTGCACATGCGTGAATCTGCATTTCCTTCAGCCTGAGGCTTATTATTTAAATTTTGCTGTGAAAGGGTCTTTACATTTTCCCAAAAATATAACTTTATTTGTCGTTAATTAATCATTTTTATTTTCTGTAATATTACAGTGCCGATGTTTTTGTTACTAACTGAGTAAACGGATACATTTTTTCACGAGTGGTTCTGTGGATTTATTGATGTGGATTCTGACAAAGGGAGTGGACAAAGTGTCAAGCTAGGGCTTCATTCAGTGGAAACCTACAATATTCATACTAAAAGCCAAAAAACGTACATTTTGATTTCATGGGGACTTTAAATATTTAAGGATGTTGCATGATCCTAATCAGAAGTAGAACTTTTATTCGTACTTTTGAGTCATTCAAATTCTCTCAGAACAGGTGCCAACACAGTTACTGTTTTTTGTACTTTATTGTCACCTGCATTGTGAACATAATGATAATGATAAAGGGAAAGAACAGTGCGAAATAAGTAAAGGGAACAAAAAGAGAAACGATACATTTTCCCTTCTTTAAATAATTATCATACATTTTTCTTCTGAACAAAGTTGATTTATTTATTTTTGTAAGAAATGAAATATTATTGGAACTTTTGAACTTCTTTAAAAAAGCTTTATTAAATATGACCACAGGAACATGGTGTAGTAGTTTTATTTCATAAATTGTCACATTAGAATTTCACAGCAAAAAAAATCACTTCAGAACACCAAGGATAGTACAGAGAAAACACAAGCTATATACATGTATTCAGTAAAGAGTGTCTGATTGTAGAATGTGAAGATCTGCTGTATTCAGTGCATCATGAAGTAGGAGAGCAGAGAACAGCAGAGGAACAGGAAGCTCTGGGTGACACTCTGAGCCCCGTTACACAGGTTCCCCGCACAACATGTGACGCTTTCAATACCTCTAACTGATGATGTGGCGTCACAAATAGATTTAGACGCACAGCCTTTTACAACAACCGACTGACCTCCATAAGTCCCTGATGAAAAGAGAGAAAACAATGGTTGATTCAGTCTAAGCTGGACATTGGTATATGTGATCTGTGTCAAATGTTTAAACCTATAAGAGAGTTTAAATGATAATGACTTTAATCTTCTTCCGTTTCCAGATCCTCACCTGTTGCTTTAATGCAGCGATCTTCAGTCCCTAAACAGCTCAGTGTGTTTGAGCAGCTCTGTCCATCACAATAGTAACATTTCTTTCCATTTGGGACAGGATCTACAGAGGGAAAACAAGTATTATTTTATTTTATGTACAAAATATCTAATGCAGCAACACTCCTTTAGCGGCTCCATTCAGTCAGTTCACCACAGACAAGCTGAATGTCATTTGGAAGTAAAATGAGTGTTGACTTTACAGAAGTTATTTGCACATGATCATTGAAGTTAACCACAAATACCTGCATCTTGAGCATTACACAGGTCTGTGCCACAGCAGGAAGAAGTCGACCTTAGAATGCCGAAATTCATGGAAAAACTTTGACAAGCAGCAGCACAAACTTTAGACTTCACTGTAGAACTAATGCCCCCTAAAGAATATGAATGAGACAGGAAAGACCAATTAAACTGGAAAATGTATTTACAACTTTATTTCATTTTAAACTATTTTTTAAAAACAAATCATAACACTCTGAGAGAAAACAAATTAAATATCAGATATCTATGTAGAATAAATATATTGTGACTGAAATTTAAAATTCTGCCGGAAAAACAAGTAAATAATAGCAGCATCTTTATCAGTAAAATATAACAGTAAATTTCAATCCTATTGTACTTACCAACTTGTGTAACTTCTGTTGAACTCTCACACTGAGAATATCCACTGGGACATGTTTTAACCGTTTGTCCTGCACAAGAACCCGTCGAATTCACGCACTCATAACAGCTGAGAGAATGTCCTTTAGGAATAAAACAGAGATGCAGTGAGACAGAGGACATCTAATGATCTGTATTTGTAATCAAGAACATCACAAACATTATTTGTCTTCGTACCGGCAGTGAAGAGAATGAACAGGAGAAAAACTGAGATTTGCAGATCCATCTTTGATGAGGAGGAGAATGAAACGTGTCTGTTTCAGTGCCATTTTATAGTTTATCGAAAGGGGAGGATCTTCATGAGAAAATTAAAAAAAGAAACAAACAAACTACAGCTTACAACATTTACTTGCCAGTTAATGACAAATAACGGATTAATATGGAAACTACAATGTGTATTGGTCTACTTAAACCAACCTTCTTATAGTGATAGTTGACCCAAAAATGAAGATTCTGTCATCATTTACTTAAACCTGTATGACCTGTATGTAACAACCTGTTTAAACAGAACCATAACTTTAATTTTCTCTGAAATCATGAACGATGAGGGGAGTTATCATGATCATCACAATCTCAAGCACATGACTAAAATTAGCTGAATAGTAATTATCTCTTGAGGAAAATATTATATGAATATGATTTTTTTTGTCTGGTTCAAAACAGCAAAAATATAATATCCAAGCATTTTCCAAGCAGTATTATTAGTATTATAATTATTTGCAAAGATCATATGCTGCAACAATATTTTTCTCTTCATTAAATGTTGTTTGAGCAATGTCATTTGTGTGAATGGATGTGGTGCGTTAAGATTGAGATTAAAAAGAAAATACAAGGCAGCGAGAGGGACCTTTATCACTCTTGTGCAATAGTGATATGCAAACATAACATACACAAATACGTTTAGTGACAAAACAATGAACTTTTTTGTCCCATTGTTAGAGCTGCAGAAAAAAAATAAGTTGTTCTGAGGCATATAATATGTGGATGAAATTAAGTTTGTAGTTTAATTTTATGTAACAAAAAAGCACACTCTTACATTTTTGATATATCAAGATATTTTGAGAGATACATACAGACATATTGAAAATAACACCTGATCATCCATTTTTAGAGCTGCACCAGGCAGATGGTTATGGTGAACCCCAGACAAGGGCACAATGACCCAGAGATCTGATGCCAGTGTTTCTCAACCCTGTTCCTCAAGGCACACCAACAGTGCACATTTTGGATGTCTTTCTGGTCTTGGAGTCTCTGCTAATGAGCTGATGAGTTGAATTGGGTCTGTTTGACTAGTAAGAGTTTGAAAATGTGTACTGTTGGTGTGCCTCCAGGAACAGGGTTGGGAAATACTGCTTTAGGCTCAAGGGTGCCGAACCGGTACAGCTGCCAGACAAAGGGAACCAGCGCGCAGGGAAGTCTCAGGCTGTATGGTAGGATGGGAAGAGAAACACAATAGGACTGGATTGAACAGGACACCTCTCAACAAGGTCACAAAAAAGGAATACGATAAGGTCATCTAGCTAACTATGTTGTCGGTGAAGATAAAGCAAATTTACTTCTCATTGCTGTCAGGCGGAAACCTCATATTTTTTTTAAACACCAAGTGTCAAAATTGATATTTATTGTGGTTTTAGTCTAGCGTGTGTCATTACAATATTGATTTTTTTGACCTGCAAATGTTTTGTCCATCACTGGAACAGCCAGTGTACTGTCAGTGTGCATTATGTTTTCATCAACTTACAGGTTATAAAGTTTATTGTAGCTAAATGGGCGCTCAGTTTTTCTTGTTGTTGAATACATTTGGCCAAAATCTCATGATATAAAAGATGAAGCACAATGCACAGGATATTTAAAACAGTACTCTTCTCTGCCCTTTAAAAGCAAACAACATTAGCCTTTATAGACACAATGTGTTTATTGTGTAAAAAGCCCGCTGTACTTAAACAGACGGTTCTTTATTTACCTTTGCACTGCAAAAAAGCAGACACGGCCCAAACTGTGCGCAGCACTTCATTCACGATAGAGTTATGAGGTTTGACCGACAGTTTGAGGATTCAATGGAGTTACAAGGCTTAGTCACTAACCCCTTAAATCCTTTCCATTGATTAAATATTTGTTAAACACAGACGTAAAGGATGACTAATAGCATTCATTTAAAAAAAAAAAAAGATTAAATATAGAGATACAAGGTTTCTGCCGACAGCAACAAATATATTCTTGTTTGTAGCATTTATGTTTATTTATTTTTTGGAGTTTGATCATTTTCCACGACCAGAACCGGCAGGGCAGGGCACCAGGGAAGAGCTGACGGGACTGAAGACCATCTCAGTGGGGCTGGAGATGTTGTATGAGAACTTGGACAATGACTTTTTTTTTGGTTTTGTTTTGTTTTTTGGAGAACTGCTTTATAGATGAAATGAACTAATTCACAGTTTGTTTGTTTTTTACAAAAGCTAACAAGCGTTTATAATAACTTAAAGTACCCTTAACACAGCAAGACACCTATATCACACAGTTGGCCAAATAGTTAGTACATATACTAACTCTATTTAAACACGACAAACCTGATTCAAAAGTGAATCAATCTGTCAAAACACAAGCACTAGTTTTCTATCCAACGTGAACATTAAGGGCCCTATCATACACCCGGCGCAATGCGGCACCAGGTCCTACGCCATGTTGTTTATATAGCAAATGCATTTGTTGGTGCATTGCTATTTTGCTATTTCATTTTTATTTATTTTTTGTTATTTAAAGCGAGCGTTAGTATGCGCCTATAGGCCAGTCCACAACGTGCGTACACTTTTTCCCGGTAGATGGTCTGCTTGCATGCTTTAACCTCGCTTTAACCTTAAATAAATCAGTCAATCATAGCGCAATGACTGTCAAAATACTAACAGTTGATGGCATTACGAAAACTGCATTACAGTTATACCTGCAGACAATATGAAATCCATTGTTTTTATAATAAGTGTTAAATATGTGCATTCTTAGCAACATGGCAACATGTTATCTAAAAGTGAATGAGGCACTACTTTATAGAATGTACAATAGAAATAATTGCTCAGAGCAGCCCTATGCAGAACTTCAATTGCCCCCTTGTTTGAAATCTCTTTCTGGGGTGGTGTGGGGTATTGATAGTGCCCCCATAGAGGGTGGGATGGTGCCCCCATAGTTAGTGCCCTACACAGACCGCATATTCTGCATAGATGAAACAGTGGTACTGGAATAGTAGTAATAGCTTTACATGAAGCTTTTACTGAAATGAAAACATGAAATTGCTATTGATCAACAACAAACCATGGCCTTTGGTTTCTAGGGAAGCTTTTTTTATGTGAAAGGTAATTGTGAAATTGTGAAAAACTAGAAATTGAGAGGAAAAAAGTTACAGTTACCTTTTTTATTTTCTAATCCATGGCGGGAAAAAGCTTTCATAGGTTCCACATGTGTAAGGGGAAACACAGCACACATTCCTCTCCCATACCTCTTCTTCTCCCTTGTCCTGATCCAACTACTCCTCTCCTCCAACTATTCCTCTCATTCAACATTGGTTCCTCTCTCTCGCCCAGACACTATTCTCTCTCTCTCTCTGCTTCTGAGTTGCTCTGCATCTTAATTGAACAACACCAATTCAAAGAGTCACATTTTCTGTGTACACTTGACTGTACCTCTGACTAAGATTGGATTCAGCTATTTCTCAATATTTGATCTGTTACTTAAAAATGCTTATCACTTGTTTCAGTCTTTGTTTTAGATATTTTTTTCAATCATTTTGAGCTGCTGTTGTTGCAGAAGTAGAGGCTTTATACTATATTTAAGCATGTGTAAATAAGACCAGAAATGATGCCTGTTAAAATGCATTGTACAAGCTTATGTTGCTTTCACTGTTCATTCTATTGCTCTATCATATTTTATCTTTCATTTAATAGCACAGGGCATATTTAGAGCTTCTTCAGCAGGGCTCAATAGAACAAGAAGATTGAATGAAAAAAAAAAGTGCTTTTCAGGTTTTCAGGTCTAACGGTTGTTTCATTTGAATACAGTAATCAAATGTAAAACAACAATGCATTGTCTTCATTGTATAAATTAATTATAGGTGAATTTATTAAAGTTGCAAAAGTCATTCAGTCAAGGGCAATGAGTGATTTATTTGTCGTTTGTTGTTTGATTAATACTAAAAACACAGTTGCAGGTTTATTAAGCTGCTCCTTTGAGACTGAATGCACATATCCAATATAATGTTACACAGGGTTCGAATTACGTGGGAGCCAGTGGGAGCTGAGCTCCCATAGAGAGAGGATGAGCTCCCATGAAAGCAGTAAAATCATACACCTGTGGGGTTCTCTAAAAATCATCAGCACCATTATTTTAAATTACAAATAAAGCATTTTTTCCTTCGGACTACTGTAGCGTGACTTAAAAGATAGGACAAGATGCCAAACACATGGATCTCACGGGATCTCGGATCGTCATCACACTACATCCTTATGCTTAAATCAAGTGATCAAAGTGCTCGTTGCCGCTGCGATCAGTGGCGCGGATACTGTGTTTGTTTGTGGCTCGCGCACAGTCTTCACTCGCTTCAATCCGTTGTGGAGACTCTCTATTCGTTCCAGTGAAATTACAAAACAAAATGCACACAAACGTGTCTCTGCCTGATATACAACCACTGATAAACATAATCGGATTTGATAAAAAGAAAAAACAAAACAATATGAGTACGGATTCGAACCCAGAACCTCTGACACGCTTGGCAAAAGTTCTACCACTGGACCACTTAAGTACACATTTAAACTTGTCGGATCTATTTATTTACTCACGTGAAAATTCTACAACTCACAACATCTTAGACCTCATTAAACGACAAATTAAACCAAATGTACTATTTAAATTGAATTGTGTTACCAACGCTTTTTTTTTAAATTAAATTTGTATTATATTTACAAATTTTTATATTACATTATAAAGCTACATATAATGCCTGCTCATAGGCTACTTTTTTTTTTTTTTTTAAGAGACCCCCACAAAGATGAAATCATAATTCAAACCCTGATGTTACACATACATTATATCTGTTTACGTTCCCTTAAGACATCACGTTTACTATGTTACTTGCAAAGACAGGTGTTTTTACATAATTTTGTGTTAATATGTCAGTTCAAGCACAAGAAAACATGAAAGAGAATTCAATTCAATATTCAAGCGCTGTCTAGATGTGCCTTTGTTTCTTTAGATTTAGTTTTAATCCAAATGACGCATGTGTGCAGTTAATGATCAGCAATCAAGTGCATTCAACAGAATTGTGTGCGCTCTCTAGTTAACATTCATAATATGTGCCTTGATTTACTTTCTTTGCTATTGACATATCATATCCAACCGAACTACAAACTTTCCAGTAATGTCTGTGAAAAAGGGGTTGTGCGCTCGACAAACTCACGCATCTGTGCTGCTGTGCACTCAATCCACTCCGCGTTTTGCTTATCAGCATGCACACACATCTATAAAAGTGTAAATATTTAATTTGTTTAACATTCTATTAATTATATACATTTACTTCATATAAATCCTTCTCTGATAATCCATTTTGCTCTCTGTTCACTCTGTTGTCTGTTTCTTTGTCACAGACACTTTACTGTACACGCTGTGTGGTGTACAGTAAAATCAGTAAAATCAGAGCATTTTAATGAGTACAAAAAAAATCAGAGCATTTTTATGAGTACACAAGAACAGTTTCGGGCCCAATGCTGATACTGGTATCACAAAATTATGTAAAAATGCCTATCTTTGATTCAAAATTTCAAAAACTTTTAACCTTTTATGTTCAAACCGCAGTCAATGATGGAGAGACTCAAGAAGAAGTGACAACATGTAAAATGCATCAGGACATTTCTGAATGGTTAGTTGATGAATTTATGCAGTAGCTTATTGTGTACCCAGATAGCATGTAACCATTGAAACAATGTTGAGTCAGTGTTGATGCGTCAACGCTGATTACATTGAAATGACGTTAAAGTGATATTGATTTAGCATCACTCTTGCACCCTCAGTTAATATTGAAATAATGTTCAGATTTCAACCACAAATCAATAGTGTTAATATTGCTTCAACATTACAAAGTGATGTTGTTTCAACGTAACTTTTGCAACCTCGGTTAATATTGAAATAATGTTCAGATTTCAATCACAAATCAATGGTGTTAATATTGCTTCAACATTACAAAGTGATGTTGTTTTTGCATCACTCTTGCACCTTCAGTTAATGGTGAAGCAAGGTTGAGATTTCCAACCCTGTATCACATGAAATACGTTCTGAGGAAACTATTTTGCAAATCGCAATTACGTTACATGCCAACATATAAGCAGTGCTATTACGTTGGTCCTTAACCTAATATAGCCAATCTATTGCAGTGCTATTACGTTTGTCCTGAACATAATACATCCAAAGCAGGTTTCTTTTCACATGTAGCAGATAATGCTGTTCATTTTGTTTTAATTATTTACTCCCTTTTTTCTCATTGGGCTACAAAATATTATCTATGCCAGGGCGAGTCAAATGGCGGCACCCAGAACATTTTTATCTGGCCCTCCAACTGGTTTTTGATGTTTAAAACCCCTCGCAATCTGATATCAAAGTCCCCGCAAAGGTTTAGCGCGTTCAGCGGTGAGTTTAACAACGCACGTGATGAAACTCAAATGATGTGACTCAAACCTGTATGAGTTTCTTTCTTCTGTTGAGCACAAAAGAAGATATTTTAAAGAATGTTGGTAACCAGAAAGTTGACGGTGGCCATTGATTTCCATAGTAGAAAATAAATACCATGGAAGTCAATGGCTACCATCAACTGTCTGGATGCCAAAATTATTCACTCTATCTTCTTTTGTGTGCAGCAGATATTCAGTGATTGTGTGATTGAATGATTGATTACCTGATTAAGCAGTGATAAGGCACAGGATATCATCAAGTCCCAGGTCAGGTGATTATGCTGTCGACAACAACTCGGTGTATAATCAATGTCAGCATTATCAGGAGAGGGCTTCTTTTCTTTTTTTTTTGTCCATCTTCGTCGGCCTTCGTTCCTACTAAAGGAGCAATGTGCTCTGCATGCAAGCACTGACGGATGCAAGACATGGGCTATGTTTGCAGTGTAACTTTCTTGCTCATGGTCATGTCTCCTGCACTTCAAGAAATGTGTTAAATGACGTTAGAACTTTATTCAGGAAATTCGTAATAAACTTTACTAAAGCAATGTGCATTTTTTAAGTGTGTAGATGCACCATTGTTTGAAACTGTGCTAGAGAAGTCATGTAAGTATGTCAGGTGCTTCAACAAACAAGACTTCTGTATAGGATGCACCTATGTTTTCTCTCTAATGAGGACGCATTAGACTACTGAGAAGTGCGCATGCAAAACCAAAATGGGCGTTTACCAATCAGTGGCCAATTTCAAACTACAATAAATGTTAAACCATTTTTCAACAGACTTGCTAAACCACCCCACCCCTAAACCAAGCCCCCAGTGGATTAGAGCAAATCAGGTAAAGCGGTTGAAAATGCCCATTGTGGTTTGAAAACGCCCCACTGATAGAGAAAAACCCACTAGTGTTCTGCAGAGATACATGCCTGAATGATCTTGTGCTCATCATCTACAAATCACTGTTAGTTCAATGTCACTGTCTCCACCCATGTGTGCTGTTGGCTTTCATCAAAATTTCAATGCTGATCCAACACACTTTAAACACTGAAATGTCAATCTTAACCAAAATTATGGTTTGGATCAAAACACAACATTGTATCAATGTTCCCATGCTATCTGTGCGATTTATTTCAACACTTTACTTACTTTGAAAATTAATGTATGTTAGTAGATTTAGTAACAATAAATAAAATGCATGTAAAAACAGAAATACATTATATGCACCATTGTTTGAAACTCAGAGTGTTCATGCATGTCAAACACACAAGACTTCCGTATAGGACGCACCTTGTGTTTTCTCTCTAATAAGGAAGCATCAATTAACTACTGAGAAGCCCACATGCAAAACCAAAATGGGCGTATACCAATTAGTGCCAATTTTCAAACTACAATTGGTGTTTTTCAACCATTTTTCAAAAGACTTGCTAAAATCATGAGGGCCCAGCCCTAAACCAAACCCCCAGTGTATTAGAGCAAATGAGGTAACAGCATTGAAGCAGCAACATGTATATAAACCACATGGTAGAGATAGCTGGCACAATGAGTCCAAGTAAAGTCCTTTACAAATGTGTCCGCTGCAGCTCGGTATACGCAACAATTGAAGATATTAGAAGACATGTTTGTCATAAGAGTTTTATAGTAAAAATATAGCATATCAACAGTGATCAGCAATAATAATAAGCATCATACATTTTTCTTCTGAACATAAAGTTGATTTATTCATTTTTGTAAGAAAGAAAATATGATTGGAACTTTTTTACAGCATGAAAAGCTTTATTAAATATATGACCCCAGGAACACAGTGATGTAGTTTTTTTATTTCATAAATTGTCACATCAGAATTTCATAGCAAAAAAAAAAAAAAAAAATTATAATCACCTCAGAACAAGCAAATATAGTACAGAGAGAATGCAAGCTATATATTCTGTACATCGTGTCTCATTTTAGAATCTTAAGAGCTATAGAATATATTTACTGAATTAATATATAGAATATATTAATATATTCAGTAAAGAGTGTCTGATTGTAGAATGTGAGGATCTGCTGTATTCAGTGCATCATGAAGTAGAAGAGCAGAGAACAGCAGAGGAACAGGAAGCTCTGGGTGACACTCTGAGCCCCGTTACACAGGTTCCCCTCACAACATGTGAAGCTCCCAATGCCAACACCAGCTGATGCTGTGGCGTCACAAATAGATTTAGAGACACAGCCTTTTAAAACTGACTGGCCTACAGAAGCTGATGAAAAGAGAGAAAACAAAGGCTGATTCAGTCTAAGCTGGACATTGGTATATGTGATCTTTATCAAATGTTTAAACCTATAAGAGAGTTTATAAGATAATAACTTTAATCTTCTTCCGTTTCCAGATCCTCACCTGTTCCTTTAATGCAGCGATCTTCAGTCCCTGAACATTTCACTGTGTTCGAGCAGCTCTTATCATCACAATAGTAACAATTCTTTCCATTTGGGGCGGGTTCTACAGAGGGAAAACGAGTATTATTACATTTTTTTGTACAAAATATCTAATGCAACAACACTCCTTTAGCGGCTCCATTCAGTCAGTTCACCACAGACAAGCTGAATGTCATTTGGAAGTAAAATGAGTGTTGACTTTACAGAAGTTATTTATTTGTAGAGGTGAATATTCAGGGCTAGTTGGACACTTTTTGCCAGTGAGATGACTTGTAAAAAGTGTCCCAATCAACCTGAATTCACCCTACATGATAACTGAAGTACAATACCTGGAACATCTTGGAGGTTACACAGGTCTGTGCTACAGCAGGAAGTAGTCGTCCTTACATAGCCGAAATTAAAGGACTGACTTAGACAGGCATCAGCACAAGATTTATTGTTCCCTGTAGAACTAATGCCCCCTAAAGAATATGAATGAGACAGAAAAGACCAATTAAACTGGAAAATTGATTTATACCAGAATTTTTTTTCTCCATTTCAAACTATTTTTTAAAATACAAATCATTACAATCTGAGAGAAACCATAAAATGAGTGAAAACTATGTGGAGTATTTTGTGATTGAAATAGTAAATTCTGCCCAAAAAAATAAAAAAAATTAAAATAATAGCAGCATCTCCATCAGTCAATCATCATCTATTTCAATCACATTAGACTTACCAACTTGTATCCCTATTATTGAACTTGTGCATTGAGTAGATCCAGTGGGACAAGTTTTAGCCGTTTGTCCTGCACAAGAACCCGTCCCAATCGAGCACTCATAACAGTCGAGAGAATGTCCTTTAGGAATAAAACAGAGAGAAAGAGACATCAATGATCTGTATTTGTACCCAGTAACATCACAAACATTATTTGTCTTCGTACCTGCAGTGAAGAGAATGAACAGAAGAAAAACTGAGATTTGCAGATCCATCTTTGATGAGGAGGAGAATGAAACAACGTGTCTGTTTCAGTGCTATTATATAGTCTATCAAAAGGGGAGGATCCTTATGAGAAAAACGAAACATAAACTTCAGCTTACATCATTTACTTGCCAGTTAATGACAAATAAAAGATGAATATGGAAACTACAATGTCTACTATTGGTCTACTTAAAGTAAACCAACCTTGTTAAAAGTTGACCCAAAAATGAAGATTATGTCATTCAAATCCTCTATGACTTTCTCTCTTCCATGGAACACAAAAGAAGATATTTTAAAAATCCATAAAAATGCAAATCAATGGTGTTTGGACCCAAAAATTCTTTAAAATATATTCGTGTTCTGCAGAAGAAAGAAAATCACACATACTTAAGTTTACATATAGATTTAGCTATTAACTACATTCAGTGGTGAGTAAAGTTAAAGAGAAACCAGGTCAAGACTAGTTTTCAAGTTGTCAAGAATAGAACTTTTCACTTAAATATACTGGTAACACTTTACAATAAGGTTCACTAGCTACAATAATTAGTTTGAACTAATAATGAACTGCACTTATGCAGCGTGTATTAATCTTTGCTAATGTTAATTTCAACATTTACTAATACATTAATCAAACATTAGTTAATGCACTGATTAACGTGAACAAACAATGAATGACTGTATTTTTATTAACTAACGTTAACAAAGATGAACAGAATACAGTAACAAATGTTGCCCATGGTTTTTTGATGGTTGTTAATACTGTTTGTCACCTACACATTGTGGGACATAACAACCTGTTTAAACAGAACCGTAACTTTCATTTTCTCTGAAATCATGAACAATGAGACTGTTACAGGTCTGCCAGGTTTCTGCACTTACTGATCATATCGCAATGTATATCACACATACTTCCTCTCCTGAGCACTGATCTCACAAACATACTACACTGTAAAAAAAAAAGTGTAATTTTACAGGTAATGAGCTGTATTTTTTTGCCGGTCCAATCAGCGAACAGAGGGAGTGGCTGAGAACGATGACGTTGAGGTTTGGGTTGTAGATTGTAGGTTGTAGCGATTGGTTATGGCAGATCCAGAGTGACTCTGGGCAGATCCAATAGTTTTAAACTTCAACAGAGTACCCGCCTACAAGGAAGTTAACGCTTGTCAATGGAGAGAGGCCAGACTCTCTGTACAAATGAAATGTACGAGAGTCTGGTAGAACCAGTCTAGCAGAAATCTGCATCTATTCAATGTGTCTTCCTTACAGATTATTAAGCATGTGGGGGTTAAAGTGAGGTTTTTTTAAGGTTAAATAATAGTATTTGTACATACAGTACCCTACATAGGCTATACAGTAGGCCTGTGAATTATTTTTTATTTCATAGGCTAGTCCTTTAATCTTGTCTTGCAAATAGATGCTCATTTTGAGCATACACACACATTAATAATTGTATTAATTAACAAACATTTAGAAGGAATGTTTTGGGATCAATTTAAGTTAAGCTCTATTATCAACACTTGAGCAGAAACCGGTACAATAGGACCTTCAGTGCTTGGTCTCTAGTAAATATGCAAAATGGCAATGAATGTAAGCTATGCACCTCATTCAAATAAAAAAATTGTACTTAATTTTTTTTATCTCACTTAAAAAAAAAACAGTATAATTTCATTGTTAGTCCACAGCCCTCCTCCAGGGGGTGCTGATGCTATGACGAGGGGAGCTGCAGCACCCCCCTTCCCGTGCTACTGACTGTGGCTGTTTGAGTTTGTCAAGTTGTGTAGGACTTAACAAAGTTTCCTTGTTAAACCCACCCCTTTCTGAAGAGACATAAAAGGAACGGAAACATTGTTATTTCATTCTGTTCCTGATCCATGATGCATCTGCGTGTGTCTGTTGTTCTTTTTTTCGTTTTTCTCACTGGAGGTAAAAAAAAAAAAAACAGCAAGTATTGAATGTAATATTTGGTACACTGAGGTCACTGAATGTCTCTCTTTGTTTTCAAGGCTATTCTCTCAAGTGTTACTCGTGTAAGCTTAATATGTTGGGTTCCTGTGACGTGGAAGAGCCGGAGACATGTTCAAGTGAAAATTATAAATGTGCAAGCGGAACAGGCGGAATATCAGTTGGTATGAAGTGGAAATTTTCTGAAAGTGATAATATGAAGTAGAAGTATTATAGGTTAATCTCATCACATAATTGGCATTACTTGTCCATTGCAAGAGGAACATGATTTCTGGAATTGTTTCTTTAGCCTATTATTTAGGAATTTTGTCTTTTTTGCAGGTTTCACTGAGCTGACTGCCGCATATCAAGGGTGTTTATATAAATGTACACCAGGGAGACAAAAGATAAAAGGATTTTCATTGTCTGTCCAGTGCTGTGAGGTTGATCTTTGCAATGCACCAGGTACTGGTCTTTATTTGACTGTGTGCTAATCTACATTTACATGTATTCAGCCAACAGTTGCCTTTTTCCACAACGATTATTAAAATTCAAACACAGGTGATTGTTCAGAATGAGCACAAAATCTAATTTCAGTAGATAAAAATAGCGTTAAACTAGAAAAGTGTGAAAAGAAGTTACTTGAAATTTGTCAAGTGCTTTCTGAGAATTTGCACTTTGTATTGTTTTTAAAAAACTGATGAAATTGATCAACGATAAACATGCCATTTTATTAACTACTATTATTATAATTATTATTATTAAATACTCATTTCTACCCAGCAAGTATTGAATGTATTATTTGGTACACTGATGTCACTGAATGTCTCTCTCTGTCTTTAAGGATATTCTCTCAAGTGTTTCTCCTGCAAATCTGATTCAAAGGGTGTCTGTGACGCGAAAGAGGAGACATGTCCAGCTGGAAATTATAAATGTGAAACCAGTACAGGCGAAATATTAGTTGGTATGAAGTGGAAATTTTCTGAAAGTGATAATATGAAGTAGAAGTATTATAGGTTAATCTCATCACATAACTGGCATTACTTGTCTATTGCAAGAGGATCATGATTTCTGGAATTGTTTTATTACCATATTACAGGAAGTTTGTCTGTTTTGCAGGTTCCACTAAGGTGCCTTCCATAACTAAAAGGTGTGCATCTGATTGTAAACCAGGGACCAAACATAATGGAATGACAACAACGTGCTGTGGCACTAATCTTTGCAATGTAGCAGGTATTGTGCTTTATTTGATATACATTTACAGTTGCCTTTTTCCACCACGATTATTACAATTCAAACACAAGTGATTGTTCAGAATGAGCACAAACTCTAATTTCAGTAGATAAAAATAGCATTAAACTAGAAAAGTGTGAAAAGAAGTTTTTTGGAATTCGTCAAGTGCTTTCTGAGAATTTGTACTTTGTATTGTTTTTAAAAAACTGATGAAATTGATCAACGATAAACATGCCATTTTATTAACTACTATTATTATAATAATTATTATTAGTATACAATGAATACTAATTTCTACCCAGCAAGTATTGAATGTATTATTTGGTACACTGAGGTCACTGAATGTCTCTCTCTGTCTTTAAGTTAATCCTCTCAAGTGTTACTCGTGCGAACCTGATTCAGAGGGTTTCTGTGACGCGAAAGAGACGACATGTCCAGCTGGAAATTATAAATGTGAAACCAGTACAGACGAAATATCATATGGTATGAAGTAGAAGTATAATAAGTTAATCTCATCATATAACTGGCATTACTTGTCTATTGCAAGAGGATCATGATTTCTGGAATTGTTTTATTACCATATTACAGGAAGTTTGTCTGTTTTGCAGGTTCCACTAAGGTGTCTTTCACAACTAAAAGGTGTTCAGCTGATTGTAACCCAGGGACCAAATATTATGGAATGACAACAACGTGCTGTGACACTGATCTTTGCAATGCAGCAGGTATTGTGCTTTATCTGATATACATTTACATTGGGCGGCAGTGGCTCAGTGGTTCATGTAGGTTATCTACAAACTGGAAGGTTGGTGGTTCAATCCCCGGTTCCACTTGACCAAGTGTCGAGGTGTCCATGAGGTGTCCAAGACACCTAACCCCAGCTGTTCCCGACGAGCTGGATGGCGCCTTGCATGGCTGACACCACCGTTGGTGTGTGAATGTGAGGCTATATGTAAAGCGCTTTGGTGGCCATAAGTCTGTGAAAGCGCTATATAAATGCAGTCCATTTACATGTATTCAACTAACAGTTGCCTTTTTCCACCATGATTATTATAATTCAAACACAAGTTCAGAATGAGCACAAAATCTAATTTCAGTAGATAAAAATAGCGTTCACATAAGTGTGAAATAAGTTTTTTGGAATTCGTCAAGTGCTTTCTGAGAATTTGTACTTTGTATTGTTTTTAGAAAACTGATGAAATTGATCAACGATAAACATGCCATTTTATTAACTACTATTATTATAATTATTATTAGTAGTATATAATTAATCCTCATTTCTGTATCATGTTTATTAGATGGAATGTATAAGGGAAGCTTCCTCCTGCTCTTCTCTCCTCTGCTCTTCTACTTCCTGTTTCAGTGAATCCAGATTCTGCTCTTCAGATTCTTCAGCAAACACCAGTGAATATTATTCACATTCTGATGCATTGCTATACTTAATAATACTTAACTGAATGAAGCTTGTTCATTGCTCTGCTGTTCCTTGTATCATGATTTGATGATCTTAATAAACAATTTTACAGTTTTTCTCAGTCGATTTGACATATTTCTCCAAACTCAGGTCACTGTTGTCAAGTTATCACAGTGATCTTAACAGTTTGTAATTGTGCTAAACAGGATGTACATTTCCCTTCATTTTATGCAAATTACAAGTCACATGCATCATTTTATCAAAATACTGTGCACAAAATTTTCAAATGTTTTCACAGTTCATACAGCCAACCAAAACTTTAATATATCAGAAAAAAAGCTCTTTTTATTGGTTTTAAAAAAAATCACAATCATTTGTGGACCATTTTTCCAAACACAACAAACAAAACTCTGTTATTTGTTAAATCTCAGTTGCACTTGGATTGTTCTCAAAATCTGCTGAGTTAGTACCGTAATACACACAACACAGGGGGCCCTATCTTACACCCGGCGCAGCGCGGCGCCAGGCGTGACAGTTATCATTTTCACATCGTGCGCCATGTTGTTTATATAGCAAATGCATTTGAAAACGAGGTGTGTTCAGGGGCCTGTTTCAGAAAGGAGGTTAAGTGAAAACTCTGAGTATGTTAACCCTGAAATGAGTGAAACTCTGGGTTTTCTGTTTCAGAATGGGAGGTATGTCAAACCTGAGAAAGCAGAGTAAGTCAAGCCCGTTTCTGAAAGAGAGGTAACTTATACTCAGAGTCAGTTACCATGGTAACTTACTCTGTGAACCTAACCTGGTCGGGACCAGAGTTTCTTTCGGTCTCCACCCCTTTTTTAAAGAGGAAGCGGTGTTTAAACACCTCATTCATTCTTTCAATTAATTTTTATTAATAAAATTAATTTTGTATTAATAAATAAAATATTGCTATTTTTACTGCTGTTTTTTTTTTCTTTTTTTTTTTTTTTATAAGATGAAGTCTATATAACTCCTTAACTGGCAACTGAAAATTACAGTTACATAATGTAGTTCTAAACAAATTCTACAGAATTAAATTGTGGCATTTACTGAAAATCACTGAACTGTGTTCATCTGTGCAGCAGAAGTTGATGGACCGTCCTGTGTTAATTGTTTTGAGAGCAACTACATTCATTTGGAGAAATGTGTCAAATCGGTTGAGAAAAACTGTAATAAACAAATATGAAACAAATATACTGCCTCATCATTATGAGAAGAAAAGAAAAGATGATTTTTTTTTTTATAGTCAAATAATTAGAAGATTCAAAACAAACATTTCTTTCATACACAGAAAATGAGATACTTTGAGATCGCATAAGAGAAATGTGGTTTTCATTTCATGAAAATGTGCTGGTTGTTCAACTAACCAATCAAATGTTTAAAATGGTTAGAAACAATAAGACTATAATCCACAACTTAAAATTAGAATTAGAATTCAACAATATGACCCCATTTTTCCCTTCCCAGTTTAGACTGGCTTATATAGCCTAGGACAGGCTCATTACAACCAAGACCATACCAACTGCAGGGGCATCAATACCAAAAACCTTTGTAGCCTATATTAAATTTAACTTCCAAAAATAAATAAAAATAAACTCATTCGGCCACTTAAACTACCGTAAGTGTAAACACCATAAGACATTTCTCCATACCTACATCACCAAGGGTTAAGTTCTCTTCCATATTAATAGAAATGGTTTAACCAAACACTAGATAAAGGGAAGCTGTGGTCCCACACCCTCCTTTGAGGAGTCACAGGAACAAGACAGCATGTGGATTGTGGAGTAACTGTTTGCAATGTGGGGATAAATACAGATTTGAACTAATAAATAACAAAAATGCACAACTACAACTGGTCTCTGTGTGGTTAATGGGAAAAATACACCAAAGGGAAACTACCGTAGACATAACACGTTGTGATGACCGCTGATTTGTGCACCCATCTGCAGTCAACTCAAACAGCATATCTTAAACTTATTCTAAATGAATGTTATAGAATAATGAGCCAGATTAAACAATTGTATCATAAACCTAATAGACTGCACCATAGTCAACAGAAACACATCCATAAATAACAAATGTAAAGAAACATAAGCCCATTAACAGTTTGTAAAGACTTCACATGCATGCCGTAATGTTTTGAGAAACAATTGAAAATACAATTTTCACCATTGTATTTCTAAGTCGTAAAATTTAGTTAGATAGCGTATTAAGATACAGTACAGATTGTTTTAAAGCAGCTAACAGGCCAATAGTGTCATTATTCAGCTCAAGTGTTGATTCAGTTCAATAATTGTAAAGTACATCAATTGTGCAACAGTTGTCCATACATACCGTAAATACAGTGTATTTGTGAACACACATGTATGTGTGACAAACCCCTGTAACTCCACTGCACACTGAACAAAAAAAAGACCCAAGATTTTAGTGTTTTACATTTTTCACATCCAAGTTTGATGTGTATGGCGAATCATTTGATGGTTTGTGTGTAGCGTTAGTATAAAAAACATAATTTTTTTAGAAGAGTTCAAATAGTTTTGAATGAAGTGTTTGCCGTTGCAAGAGATGTTTTGTGGCCTTGTGTGTAGAGCTTCGAGAAAAGAAGCCATAGTTTGAGAGGTTGTTTGTAAGCAATTTTAAACTGTTACATATTTATTTTCTTACTCAGTGACACTCACACAACCACACACACATTCGTCTCAAACACATCTCAGAACATGTTTGTCTCATCTCACATCTTACAGCAAACTATTTTGGTTTAGTTTTCCCACCAGTGTTCGAATTAAACCGTGAGCTTCGGGGGGTACAGCTATTTCGACTGGTGACATCATCACTCTCCATTTTATATTAACTTACACACATGAGAACCACTAATCTATATGCCAAATTCCCTGAATATTAGTGCATCTTAGTTTCACCAAGATACGGGCAATATTTGCTTGGTACAGAGAGCTTCAGGAGCTGCGTGAACTTTTAGCTGTTTGCACCTGGTCACTTCATGCGTTTTCTCAGATCTGATAGCTATCCGATCGTGAAAAGACCAGGTGTAAATGCCCTCCGAAAAGCATTTCAAAACTGATTTGAATCCGATCGCTCAAACCACTTCGGGAGGAGGACTGGGCCTACTCCTCCCAAAAATGCTAAAAAAATAAACGTGTGAGAGAGTTTTATGGCTAGGCCTATCAAGGGCGAAATTGTCAATCACACATTGGGGGGGACAGCTGTGTACTTGGTACCTCTAGGGGGGTCCGGGGGCATGCTCCCCCGGAAGAAAATTTTGTACATTTTAAAGGTAAATTCATTAATCTGGTGCACTTTGAGTCACCCGAATCCACTGTTAAAAATAAATAATCCACCCGCAAACCTCCCGAACCTATGATATTCTCTGATTTAGATATCTGCATCTGATCATCACATTACAATTATTCAAATTCTTAGTGTTAAGCATGATAATATGGTAACATATCACACTGACATGCTGATTTAAAATGAACATTTATTTAAAATAAAAGTTCTTCTTTTGGCAAAATTATATTTCCTTAATAGCCTAAACAGAGGCTTTACTCCCTTCAAACTTAAAATTGTCCATTTTTCATTACATCACTGTTTGAAAACACTCAGAATAGTTTTTTGTACCTTTATAAAGGGCATTTTCCCCCCTAATTTTATTAACTGTATGCTCCATCTTTCATTTTAAATTCTTAAATTTGATAAATATATCCAATTAAAATAATAAGACACTAGGCTGTTACCAATCAAATTAAATAATTAAATTTACATTGAAAAATTATAACTGTATTAAATTAGATTATTTTAAATATTTTTATAACCGCAACAGAACCATCACGGTGGGGAAAGTGTATCTGACCATGTGACTGTCTGTCCGAGTTTTGTCGAGAGCCGGAGGCGGCACGAAATTTGACGGAGGCAGCCGCCTCATAATTCTCTATGCAGGAAAAACTCTGGCAATACCCATAAATGGAAACATAAATTTACAACTGTACTTCGGTTTCTCTGCGAGGACACCGCCGTCACCTGTCATATGAGATTTCACCATGTGAGACGACACCGCCGTCACCTGCTCTGTCAGATTTCGCGCTCCTAACTCTTCTTCTGTTTGGTTTTTCCTAACTCACTGACGGTGCACGAGCTACTAAAGGTATAGGGAAAACATGACATGGATTTCAGGAGAAATAGGTTTTGTTAATGTATAGTGTAAGGCCAGTCGAATGGATTTGGGAAATGGACCGGCCGGGATTTTATATTTTCGGAGCTGGAAAAGAAAGACGTATTTGCAATCACATCGATATTGCCCGTATAATCATACAGTATGATCAAATATTGGGGGGGACAAATTGTCCTTCTTTGAATATTGGGGGGGACGTGTCCCCCTGTCCCCCCATAGAATTACGCCTATGAGGCCTATATGTTATAGCCAGATATGACGACGCCACTGCAACACGCATCACCGCAGATGAGCAGCTAAGCATCTATTCATTAAGCAAACGTGCAAACTATCGCAAATCAAAGTGAAAGTAAGTCGCAGACGCTTAAAGCAACACTATGTAAAAAATGTTACCTTAAAATAATGTTTCCAAAATCGTATCAGTGGTTCATCAAGTCGTAACAGGGTGAAAAGCACTTCTGGATTTGCTTTGCGTCCCTATATCTGCCATATCCACACTATGCAAGTTTGCCAAACCGGGTCGCGTTTCTGTAGTTCGAATGAGACATAAGAAAACTACAAATTTGACTTGCTTTACGTCAAGCGTTACAATAGTCATAATTTAGTTTTTCCTCGTTTCTAATGTCGCAATACATCATACTTTCATGAAGTCATGCATCATACTCTACCTTGTCTGTGGACATCGTTCATTCCAAAGCCGGTGCTGGATAAACAGCGAGCGAGCGTGCGACAGTCGGCTGCGGGCGGCTAAATTTTGTACTACAGCGGTAAAGGACAATTCCACTTCCAACCTGTAGGGCGACCGAAGAGGAAAAGTTCCTTGGTGTTGCTTTAACACACAATCATCATCATTAAAAGTAAAGAAACGAAATGATCTTGCAGGGCTGTTGCCGCCCTCTCTTATTGCGGTCTTTGTTTTTAAAATTTTAGCTGATGATCAATAAAATGCAGCTCATATCTGTTGCTTTCGGTGACATGCACTCCATTAAATCTGCATAAAGCGCGGGAAATGAAGATCGGATTTAAATCCGTTTTGCAAAAACACATTTGTATGACCAGGTGCAAATGGAATCGTCTTGATAAATCAGATAGCTATCCGATCTGAGAAAACGCATGAAGTGTAAACAGCCCCTAAGACTTCATTATAGATGAGAGAAACATGAACAACCAAATTAAGACAGTTCTGAAAACCTGTTTAGATGACGAGCTGCTCATAACATTTACCACAAAGTACAACGCATGATGATACACATGCAGTCAAAACCATAGGCAGAGATTAAAGTTGATTCAGCCACTTTTCTTAATTTTTTGCTGACACACCAGCGCCTGCGCCCGTACCCAGTATGTACACTGTTAGACATTTCAAGGTTTTTTTTACAGTAACTTACTGGTTGCAAGATTTGAAGTTAATTAAGATTTACAGGACCATTACCGTATTTCAGTTTTAAAAACCAAGCTAATCAGTACACTTCTGTAATTTTTTTTTTGGTACTAAATATAAATTAGATTTCCTTTTGATATAGAATTAATTTAATTTTTATCCTACATAAGTACTACTGACATACAAATCAATTAGACAAAATTATTTCAAAATACCATTTTTGGTACCAAAATTACCTTTTTTATTTTATTTAAAACAATTCATATACATCACAAAATAAACAGTCTGCCAATGCTGGAAATGATATGTTAAATTGTTACACATTAATGGGTGAGTTTAAGGGCAACGTTTTTTTTGTGTTAATTTGAACTCATTCATTGTGTTAATGATTTTAACAAAGTAAATATGTCACAAAAGCTTAGCACAAAGATGTGTAAACGTGTTAAATTAACACATTATGTGCTGTCCTTCACTGCACACATTGTTAAAAACATACATAAAATCCAAACCAAAACGTTAGCATTTGACAAAATGAAGAGTCATTGGTTGTTTAGCTTATGCAGTTATTATAATGAAATATTAACCATTACATTCATAAAACTGCAGAATATAAATATATTTTTAAGCAGTCAAAAAGGAAATGTCCAGCACAGGACAAACGTCTCGGTTACGTATGTAACCCTCGTTCCCTGAGTAGGGAACGGAGACGTTACGTCGGATGACGACGAATGGGGTTTCGCTTAGAAATCCTATCATCTTCGAGTATTAAAACACGAGCCAATGGCAATGAAATGCCACGGGTCTGCGGAATTTGCATAGCGTAACTCCGCCCCACGCAGGGGGTATATAAGGAAGTGCGCGAGCAACATGCAGACTATGTCTTCGCTGAGGAGCCGAGACTGAACTCGGGCGTTCCAGCGGTACAGCGGAAGTGGCAGGGAGACGTAACGTCTCCGTTCCCTACTCAGGGAACGAGGGTTACATACGTAACCGAGACGTTCCCTTTCATTGTCACTCCGAGTTACGTCGGATGACGACGAATGGGGTTCCCAGTGTAATCACGCCACCTCTCGACTGTCTTCCAGTGCCCTGCGTAAGTCTGAGCTCCCTGTCGTGAGACTGGCACGGACGAAGGACTCCTACTTAACACAGGAATACCAAGGTACACTGGGAAGCATATCTCAGTGGAAATATGCAATCATGCCCAACCCGAAGGGGGGGACTTGGAAAACACATATGACCCCGAAGGGCTGCATACGGAGTCACTGGGGTGTCCAGCCGCAGGTGGAATATTTCAACCCCAGGGGTGGCAAGGTGGCTTGCCAAGGGAAAGACACATGCTCAAAGAGGCTTACAGTGGAATACACATGTGGGGGTCGCCCGGAGGGGGAACCATGCACATGGAGGCACCTAGCCAAGCGCGAAAGCTGCCGGTGGCATAACTCTGGCGTTGACGTCAACAGTGCTGGAGGAGACTCAGGGCTTATGAGGCTCACCTGAGGAAATATCGCACGTATCCCGTCCGTGGAGAGGAATGGCGAGCAAGCGAAGACACCTGAGCAGAATCTAGCACCGGCTAGTTGAAGCGAGTACATGAGAAGAAACTGGCTCAACTCGGAGATTGTAGAATCTTGCGAAAGTATTAGGTGTCGCCCAGCCTGCAGCTCTGCAGATGTCTGTTAGCGAGGCGCCATGCGCTAGAACCCAAGAGGATGCCACACTCCGGGTGGAGTGGGCCGTCACACCAAGGGGGCACGGTCGACCTTGCTGCTGGTAAGCCAAAGCAATGGCGTCCACTATCCAGTGAGACAACCTTTGCTTCGAGAGAGCCTTCCCCTTCAGCTTCCCACCATGACAGACAAAGAGCTGGTCTGAGGTCCTGAAACACTGCGTTCTGTCTACGTAAGCACGGAGGGCGCGTACTGGACAGAGCAGTGCCAAGGCTGGGTCTGCCTCCTCCAAGGGCAGCGCTTGCAGGTTCACCACCTGGTCTCGAAAGGGTGTGGTGGGAACGTTGGGCACATATCCAGGCCGGGGTCTCAGGATCACGTGAGAGATAGCCGGCCCGAATTCCAGGCACGCTTCGTCAACCGAGAATGCCTGCAGGTCCCCTACCCTCTTGATGGAGGCCAATGCAACCAGGAGCGCTGTCTTCATAGACAGGAACTTAAGCTCCACTGATTGCAGAGGCTCAAAGGGAGCACTCTGCAGGGCAGTTAGAACCACTGAGAGGTCCCAAGAGGGAACGAGAGGAGAGCGAGGAGGATTTAGTCTCCTCGCTCCTCTCAGGAACCTGATGATCAGGTCGTGCTTCCCCAGAGACTTACCTTCAACTGCATCGTGATGTGCGGCAATAGCGGCAACATACACTTTCAGGGTGGAGGGAGACAGCCTTCGCTCCAACCCTTCTTGCAGGAAGGAAAGCACGACACTGATCGGGCATTTCGTGGGTTCTTGCTGTTTAGAAGAACACCAGTTGACGAAGAGGTTCCACTTCAACGCATAGGCATGTCTCGTGGACGATGCTCTAGCGGAAGTGATGGTAGCCACCACCGCTGGTGGTAGGGTACTCAAACCTACCTCCTCCCGTCCAGGAGCCACACGTGGAGGTTCTAAAGATCGGGACGAGGGTGCCAAAGGGTGCCCCGTCCCTGAGAAAGCAGGTCCTTCCTCAGAGGAATTGGCCAGGGAGGTGCTGTCGCGAGGAGAACTAGTTCTGGGAACCAGGTGCGGTTGTGCCAATACGGGGCAACCAATATTACCTGCTCCTCGTCCTCCCTGATCTTGCGCAAAGTCTGCGCAAGGAGGCTCACTGGGGGAAACGCATACTTGCGTAGGCCCCGCGGCCAGCTGTGCGCCAGTGCATCCGTGCCGAGCGTGCCCTCGGACAGGGAATAAAACAGGTCGCAGTGGGACGAGTCGTGGGAGGCAAACAGATCTACCTGTGCGTCTCCGAACTGATCCCAAATCAGCTGGACCGACTGGGGATGGAGTCGCCATTCTCCAGCGAGAGGCCGAACTCGAGACAGCTCGTCGGCCGCATGGTTCAGGTGTCCCGGGATATAAATGGCTCGAAGCGACCTCAGATGCTTCTGACTCCATATGAGGAGGTGGCGGGCGAGTTGCGACATACGGCGGGAGCGTAGACCACCTTGATGGTTGATGTACGCTACTGTGGCGGTATTGTCTGATCGGACTAGTACGTGTTGACCCTTGAGCAACGCTCGAAAGCGGTGCAGGGCAAGGTGTACGGCCAGCAACTCGAGGCAATTGACATGCAAAAGGCGCTGAGGACCTGTCCAGGAACCTGCAGCAGCATGTCCATTGCACATGGCACCCCAGCCCGTGGTGGAGGCATCTGTGGAGACAACAACATGCCTGGAAGCTCGTTCTAAGGGCACTCTAGCCCGTAGAAAATTGAGGTTCGACCACGGGGTGAAGGTCTGACGGCAGGTCGGAGTCACTGGGACTCGGAGCGTGCCGTGTTGCCATGCCCACCTCGGGACTCGATCGTGAAGCCAAAGCTGAAGCGGTCTCATATGAAGCAATCCGAGCGGCGTTACTGCGGCTGCGGATGCCATATGCCCCAGGAGCCTCTGAAATAGTTTCAGTGGAACCGCATTCTTGCCCTTGAATTGGCGAAGACAAGTCAGCAGTGACTACGCGCGCTCGCTAGTAAGCTGCGCGCACATGGCGACCGAGTCGATCTCCATACCGAGAAAAGAGATCCTCTGCACGGGGCAGAGTTTGCTCTTCTCCCAGTTGACCCGAAGGCCCAGACGAGCTAGGTGCCGGAGCACAAGGTCCCTGTGTTCGCAAACCTGGTCTCGAGAGTGAGCTAGGATCAGCCAGTCGTCGAGATAGTTCAGGATGCGAACCCCGTGTTCGCGTAGGGGAACAAGGGCTGCCTCGACAACCTTCGTGAAGACGCGAGGAGACAGGGCTAACCCGAAAGGGAGAACCGCGTACTGTATGCCTGTCCCTCGAAAGCAAACCGTAGAAACGGTCTGTGTCGAGGAAAAATGGAGACATGGGAGTAGGCGTCCTTCAGGTCGACCGCTGCAAACCAATCCTGCGGCCGCACGCATTCGAAAATGCGTTTGGCCGTGAGCATCTTGAACGGCGTCCTCTTTTTTGAAGGGAGCGGTTCAAGACGCGCAGGTCCAGGATTGGTCGTAACCCACCGGATTCTTCGGTACAATAAAGTAGGGGCTGTAAAACCCAGACTTCATTTCGGCTGGAGGGACAGTCTCGATCGCACCCTTCGCCAGTAGGGAAGCGACCTCCGCTCTCATGACAGGGGCATTGCCACCGGCCATAGTGAGCGGATTCCCCTGAGGCGGGGAGGAGACCACGCGAACTGAATCACGTAGCCGAGCCTGATGGTTCTCCGACCCGGCGGGACAGTCCGGAAAGCTCTAGCCAGGCCTCCAGAAACTGCGCCAGCGGGGTTATTCGAACCACAGACGTACTGTCGGGGGTGCAGCGAGGCGGAATGACCGGCCCAGGCGTGGGTGGCATAGCGGCCCGGTGCGGGGGCACGGCCATAAACCGCGTCCTGCCAGAGGAGGCCAGGGGAGGACCAGCGTCCCACGGGGGCGTGCTCTGGCAGGGGTCTGGCGACAGAGGGGGATGAGAGGAGCGTGGCCCGTGGGCGGCGCGTGCTGTCATCCACAGCCTCTTGGGGCTCAGAGAAAGAGCATTAGTTCTTTTGTAGAGATCTTCACCCAGCCCTCAAGCGGGGGAAGGAGTGGTCCTGCTACCAGCTCCTGAAGAACTCCAAGCTGCCTGTCTCAGGTTTGTGCTGCTCAGCCAGGTGTTAGCCGGCTAAGGGGCAGAGACAGGCGGTGCCAGCCTCCAGCGACCCCCTTGTGCTCAGGCCAGTGAAGGCTCGAGGGGAGGAGCCGCAAGGAGGCGGCGTCGGTGGGAAGCAGACTAAGCAGACCACACCGACGGATGACCGTCAGTGCAGAAGCCTCAGTCTGCTTGTGGATTGATCGAAGACTGTTGGGCGCAGTCCTCAACCACCCCGCCGACCACGCTGCCCGCCTCAAGGTGCTGCTTAGGCTGGCGTGGCAGTCTAAGGGGCGGAGACGGGCAGCGCCGCCCTCCTGCGGCTTCCTCCTGCTCAGGTCCGTTTGCAGGCCAGAGGGGAGCAGCCGCATGGAGGGGGGCTTGGCGGGAAGCAGACTGAGGAGGCCGCACGGATGGATGACCATCGGTGCCCGGACCCGAGTCTGCTTCAGGTGGTCGAAGCCACACCGCCAAAGAGCTCAGCCTGGGACATGGGGGAGCTGAGAAAATGAATTCTCAGACCCTGCCACATCAACCTGGCTAAGCCCATGTCTGGACCACATAGTGGACATCACCTGACCCAGGATCACGCAGGTACCGATGTCGCCCGAGAGCGAGGTCAGTAGTGTGCGTGGCGGAACAACCAGGCCGGGCCACTCCAGCCGATGCTTTCAGCTGCCCGGGAAAGCATGGCTGACAGCTCTGGATCGGTCCCGGCAACGATGGCACTCCCGTGGGAGGCAACGCAGTCGAAACTTCATTTCCAGAGGAATCAAGCCCGCCTTGTGATGCTGTGAGTGCATGGTCTGCGATGTGGAGGGGGGTGTGGCCCGAGGAATTGAATCGTCGGTTGTTGTGCCACACCAAACCCTCAGATCACCCTGGCCACCAGCCAAAGTATCCCTTCTCGAGGAAGAGATAAATTGGGGTGTGGCAGAGGGGACTCTACTCACATGGAGATCATTGAGTCTTGATCTATAAACATCGCGATGGTCATGTTCCCGCAATGAAAACATGACTCATCAACGAGCGCTGCCAAGCGTGATAAAGCCCAACACGCAAAACAGCGCTCGCGACCGTTAGGCAGATGACTGACGCACACACATCCAGAAAATACACGGGCGAACCGTCTTGAAAAAGACGTGCCGCGTGCAGCTCTTTTTAGAGAGTGGAAAAGCTCAGCAGAGTGCTGAAGCACCCAGGGAGAAACACACTCACTGTCGGCAGATTACTGCACAAATCAGCAGCAGGAAATGCGATCTCGCTGGAAGCGCCGTCACACCAACACACTGAAGAACCGCTCGTCTCGAAGAGATTTGAGATGACACTCAAAAGGCTTGTGGAGTGAAGTACTGAACTTGGCTCCGAAGCGAAAACATAGTCTGCATGTTGCTCGCGCACTTCCTTATATACCCCCTGCGTTGGGCGGAGTTACGCTATCCAAATTCCGCAGACCCATGGCATTTCATTGCCATTGGCTCGTGTTTTAATACTCGAAGATGATAGGATTTCTAAGCGAAACCCCATTCGTCGTCATCCGACGTAACTCGGAGTGACAACGAAAGGGAAACACAGTTCTTTTCAAAATACATGACACATAACCCCACCTTCAAAATAATTTCACTTATTTCCAAAAATGTGTTGGATTCATGTACACTGGTGGCCAAAATAAGTATTTAAGTGTCTTAATGTTTTTGAAAGAAATCTCTTTGATGCTCAAGAAACATTTCGTATCATTATCAATGTCTGACTGTCTACTCCTCCATCTTTTCCACAGCATAGGAGTAAAAGTCGTCATCAATCGAGAGAGAGAGAAAATTCCATATTAGTGTCAAATTATTTTTAACTCTCTTTTTAACTTTTTTTTTACTATATCTTAAGAATATATATTTGTAAACAGCTTTTTGTCAATAGCATATTCAAACATTTCAGCTGAACTAAATTAAATTATGGCAATTCAATTTTAATACTTTAATACTTTAAAACCAAAAATGCTGAGATCCATAGAAAGAAAGACTGAAATCGGTGATTTAGCCCATTTCAGCTTGTCTGCAGTGAAGCGGCACCTGTCTGAGACAAATACACTGTAAGACACATGCAAGACATCACTGTGTGATGATCGTTCTCCTTTCTACAGTATGTAACGGAGGTATTTTTCTCTATGGGACCTTTTATTTTGACGGGTTTTTCTTTCTCCGGCGTGTTCGCGGGAGATGAAAAGACGTCTGGGAAGAAGAAGAGAGAGCAGCGAGGCAGACACCATGTCCATGATCGCAGTACGAGATGTCGATTTTTTTTCCGCTGAAGCTATAATGTATGACAGTGGTGCACGGTCAGATTAAGTTTCGTGAGTTTAGTGTACATTAACATTGTTGTGAGAGCCTGCGCAGTTAAAACAGAAGTTCGGTTGATTGCGTCATCGGACAGAGAACGGTGTTGGAGACTGGCTGAGAGCACAAGAGGGAGTTGCTGTAGCCGTAGGTTTCATTCAGAATCAGAACACTTTCTTTTTTTTTTTTTTTTTTTTATGGCGTTAATCTGACTAAGAATTTTTGAGCATCCTACTGTTTTTCTGAGTGATCCATAAACTGTGTTGGAGCGAGAGACATTTACTGCGAATCATTTGTGCACTTGTTAGTGCGCGAGAAAGCGTCTGTGAGCTGAACGATCGGTTTTGAATGAGGAGTGTTTCGTTTTTTTTTTTTTTTTTTTTTTGACTGACGATCGTCCATGATCAAGATTTGTTTTTGAGAGACATTTTTTTGTGTGTGATTCAGATCATTCGATCTGCGTGCCGCGTGCGAGCTGGGCTGTGCTGCGCCATTTTGTTCCAGTTTTTTTTCTTGTGTTTTTAGCGCAATTTTCCACCGGACAAAATTGCGATTAACAACTCATGATTTCTGTTCTGCGCACCAATCTTGCACTTCTATCTACTCCTCAACCAGACCACCTAGAGACTTCGGGTTTTCGGCATTATGTTAAGGAAGGTCTAATCTCGGGAACGCACAAAAAAAATCCAGGAAAAGATTTTGGATTTCCTGGAAATTCCAGAAAAAAATCATTTTTTTTTTGCAAATTTCTCGGCAACTATAATAGCTATCGAGTTGAAACAAATAGCAATCGATAGCTTCTAAAATTTACAATAATATTAGAAAAAAAAGAATTGATCAAAAATACTTCCTTTATGCTTCAAAAATTAATTAAAACTTTATATGAAGGGAAATAAGAAAAATATTGCCTTTTCACCTATAAAACTATTGTTCCACAGAAATACGTAAGGAAGGTATTCACAAGAGTCATGAGCACAATTAATTCCACTGAATTACGGTAAGAAATCAATGAAGGTATCGATCAAGATTTGGAGGAGCAAAAATATATGAGAAAACTAAATAAATTCAAAAATAGAAATAAAATAAAACAAATTCACATCCTCATTTCAATCATTATTTTCCATTAAAATATAGAATTGTTCCCCATTCTGCTTAATAAAACTTTTGTTAATTCCGTATCTTTATATCACGTTAATCCCTGTTAATCAGTGCCTTATTATTTTTTTGTCTGAAACTCACTTTTTATACCATCTCAACTTAATTTGACTTAACGGGCGGTCATAAATAGTTCCATAAATTCTATCAGAAATTTTTATTTTCATAACATTCATTTTTCTACTATATTTCTTCTCATCTTTCCCTACTTCCCTACATGCCAGTTTCTTCTGCATTCTTTTCCTTTCTTTTTGCTCTGCCACACAACAAGCTTTTTGTTTTTCACTTCCCTCTTCTACTGAGTCTCTCAGCGCTGTCAGCCTTTTTACAATTTTTTTATTTTTTTTATTTTTACGTTTACCATTATGATCCCACCTAGTTGTCTATTTAAATTTAGACCCACAGTTGAATTTAGATGAGTTTTTACCCCATAATGGACAGCAATCTTCAACTTCACAATTCCAATTTACATTAATACTAATCCAGAGAGTAATTCAGATCAACATCATAAATGACTAAATTAATCATAATTACCAGTAGCAGACAGAGCGGGAAAACCAATCCAATTAAAGCTGGTCCCATGTTCTGTATTGTCTTTTCATCAGATTGACTTTGAATTATCAGCTTCTTTAAAGTTTTGTCGTTTCACTTAACCCATCTGTAATGATAAAACACTCATTCCAGAGGTTAATGACACAATATCCACAAAATCAGGAAATAATAGTACCCAAAACTAACACAAGACATAAAGTCCAGCTAACACACGCACTTATACTAGACACACGTTAACTGCTCATTTTCAATGTTCACTTTTTGATATTAACTCTAAAAATATTTACTTCACATGTTTATTTCGGTTTTACCTAATTTTACATAGTCTCTTAACCAGTTTCAAAGCATCTCCTTTCATTATTCATTTGATTTTAGAAAAGTCAGCTGGGTTGTTTTGGTTCATTATCATTATTTTGTTTAAGCTTGCTTTAGCAGGCCGATAACAGAAATACCATCCCTTTCTCCGCTCAAGCAGTCTCTCTCACTAACACATTAACACCAGAAATTCCTGTCACTTTCACATTTTCTCACCTTCTGAGTGGCCATTTACAGTAAACCACTCTGTCATCGGGTGGCTGTGTTAGCCTCAACTACAGCAGCACACACCTTGCCAACATTTCGATCATTGTGAGCTTGCAAACGGCTACAACTTACTGCACCATTGAAGCAAGTGTGTCCCAATCAGGAATGTTAACAGAGCCACTGATAAGCAGGAAATGATTTTGTCCAAGGAAGTGATCCCCGACCCATAATTACATTTACTTGCTTTTTGTAATCATCATAAGCAATACAAGGCTAAAAAGTCATACGATATTTAATAAATTCTGCAAATTTCTTTGAAGTCAGGGCTTCAGAGCACAGCTGCTTACAGTGTTTGCTCTCTTCTGTCTCACTATTTGTTTCAGGACTGTTCAGATTACTGATCAAGTTACTCAATTTGTCTGCCATATCTTAATCACGGTTCAAACTCACTTGAAGTTATTGCAGAAATGGAGGCGGCGATCTTTGAACAACACAGCTTGGCTTCTGCGTGATGAAACTGTGAAGTATACTCCAAAATGACAGATAAATATACTGGTCCATGCCAATTTGGGTCACAACTTTTTTATTTTTCTCTCGGGATCGTTCCTGATGCATCCCTGGCAAACAACCCTATTTCTAGTCTATTTTTGTTTTTCTAACTAATAGCTTAATCCCTAACTGCCTGATTCACTAAATTCGGGGATCCCCTATCTGAGATGGAATAGATAGAGCAGGTTTGCGGTGCCATGGGACGTACTCTGCTGGGGTGGTGCTACACCAACAATGCCCAGCGGGGCCCCCACAGAGCATGCTTCGCTTGTGCTGGGCATCAGTGACTTCTTATGCTTTAGTATAATTAATCCTCACTTCTCTTCGGAGTGAAGCTCTCCCGCTCTCCTTTCCCAATCTCTTCCATTCAGACAGCCCTAACCAAATAATACAATCTTTCTACCTTGTTTGGTGATTTGCCAGGGGTGTCACCGAGAATAATTGCCCGCATTCTCCACAATTACTGTTGGGGGGTTAACAGTTTAGGACCCAAGGACGAGATGTTTGAAAGAAGACCCGGAGTCAGAATTATAATAAATTAAAGAAAAGATTTACTGAAGATATGTTTCATCTACTGCAAGATCTCTTTACAGTAGTGGAATGAATAAAGTTTTCTTTTCATCAAGATACAGTGAATTTCACTGGATCTTCATCCCTCTATTTATTTTGTATACTGTATACCTGAATCTAGGCTATGAATAGCTGCCATGGAATCTGTACAAATCGTTTAACCTCTTCAATCCACCTAAGAGCTGTTATTATCCCAGTCATCTCAATAGAGTACATAGATAGAAAATTATTTAACCTATAGCCATCTCTTTTATTAAATTCTGGGATACAGTGAGGAAAATAAGTATTTGAACACCCTGCTATTTTGCAAGTTCTCCCACTTGGAAATCATGGAGGTGTCTGAAACTGTGATCGTAGGTGCATGTCCACTGTGAGAGACATAATCTAAAAAAAAAAATCCAGAAATCACAATATATGATTTTTTTAACTATTTATTTGTATGATACAGCTGCAAATAAGTATTTGAACACCTGTCTATCAGCTAGAATTCTGACCCTCAAAGACCTGTTAGTCTGCCTTTAAAATGTCCACCTCCACTCCATTTATTATCCTAAATTAGATGCACCTGTTTGAGGTCGTTAGCTCCATAAAGACACCTGTCCACCCCATACAATCAGTAAGAATCCAACTACTAACATGGCCAAGACCAAAGAGCTGTCCAAAGACACTAGAGACAAAATTGTACACCTCCACAAGGCTGGAAAGGGCTACGGGGAAATTGCCAAGCAGCTTGGTGAAAAAAGGTCCACTGTTGGAGCAATCATTAGAAAATGGAAGAAGCTAAACATGACTGTCAATCTCCCTCGGACTGGGGCTCCATGCAAGATCTCACCTCGTGGGGTCTCAATGATCCTAAGAAAGGTGAGAAATCAGCCCAGAACTACACGGGAGGAGCTGGTCAATGACCTGAAAAGAGCTGGGACCACCGTTTCCAAGGTTACTGTTGGTAATACACTAAGACGTCATGGTTTGAAATCATGCATGGCACGGAAGGTTCCCCTGCTTAAACCAGCACATGTCAAGGCCCGTCTTAAGTTTGCCAATGACCATTTGGATGATCCAGAGGAGTCATGGGAGAAAGTCATGTGGTCAGATGAGACCAAAATAGAACTTTTTGGTCATAATTCCACTAAACGTGTTTGGAGGAAGAAGAATGATGAGTACCATCCCAAGAACACCATCCCTACTGTGAAGCATGGGGGTGGTAGCATCATGCTTTGGGGGTGTTTTTCTGCACATGGGACAGGGCGACTGCACTGTATTAAGGAGAGGATGACCGGGGCCATGTATTGCGAGATTTTGGGGAACAACCTCCTTCCCTCAGTTAGAGCATTGAAGATGGGTCGAGGCTGGGTCTTCCAACATGACAATGACCCGAAGCACACAGCCAGGATAACCAAGGTGTGGCTCTGTAAGAAGCATATCAAGGTTCTGGCGTGGCCTAGCCAGTCTCCAGACCTAAACCCAATAGAGAATCTTTGGAGGGAGCTCAAACTCCGTGTTTCTCAGCGACAGCCCAGAAACCTGACTGATCTAGAGAAGATCTGTGTGGAGGAGTGGGCCAAAATCCCTCCTGCAGTGTGTGCAAACCTGGTGAAAAACTACAGGAAACGTTTGACCTCTGTAATTGCAAACAAAGGCTACTGTACCAAATATTAACATTGATTTTCTCAGGTGTTCAAATACTTATTTGCAGCTGTATCATACAAATAAATAGTTAAAAAATCATACATTGTGATTTCTGGATTTTTTTGGGGGGATTATGTCTCTCACAGTGGACATGGACCTACGATGACAATTTCAGACCCCTCCATGATTTCTAAGTGGGAGAACTTGCAAAATAGCAGGGTGTTCAAATACTTATTTTCCTCACTGTATATATCCCAATCCCACAATGCCCATTTTGTGGAACTTTTGATCCATCTGTATATATTTTAACATATCCATAGAATGATGTTTTAATATATCCCTGGAAATATGCTGCAAAACTTTGTTCATTTGGATACTCTTTTCTTTCCTTCCTCACTGTTAACCTCTGGTGATGGAAGAATCCATGGGGGAATAGCACTTAAAACCAATGAAGGACTAAATTTCAGTTCTTTAATTCCATATTGTTCTGCTATTCTGTTGATGTTCCAACCAAACCCTTTCGATTTTGTTTAATATTCCCAGCAATCATTAAGAACTGAACTTGCTGGATTATTAATACTTCCCAACAACCTAACCCAGTATGTTAGAGACAATTTAACATACCTTAGACTGAGTGGAGATTCCTCCGAGTCAACTAATAAAGCACATGTAGGGGTTGTTTTTATAGCTCCTAAAGCAATTCTTATAGCTTTAAATTGAATCCTCTCAAGTTTTCTTAAAGAAGTATTGCATGCTGAACTATACACTACACATCCATAGTCTATGGTAGATCTTATTAAAGCTTTATATATGTACATCAAGGACTGCTTATCTGATCCCCAACACTGTCCAGTGATCATCCTCATTAGATTTAGAACCTTCTTATGTTTTGTTTCAATATGCTCTATATGATGTTTCCATGTAAGTCTTTCATCCAACCACATCCCCAAATATTTAAATTTCTTCTCTCTTTCAATTGATTGATTGTATAACATAACTTTATAACTTTCTGGGATCTTTTTTCTGGTAAAGAACATAACCTTTGTTTTAGGTATGGAAAACTTAAATCCCCAGTCAGTACCCCATGTTCTATTACTTGAATATCCCTTTGAACAGCTGTGGTTATGTATGATATGTTACGTCCCCGTTTCCATATGACAGCATCATCTGCAAATAACAACCCTTCATTCCTTTCCCCTAAATTTTCAATTATGTAATTTACCATAATATTGAATAATATGGGACTAATGAATTCCGCTGTCAACCATAAACTCTTTACTTATTCCATTACCAACTCTGACCCTAATTATTCGTTGTGACAAAGTCTAGTATATAATTATACATTCTCCCACTGATTCTCATTTTATCCAATTGAATTAATAGTCTCTCCACATAGTATCATGTTTTTTCAATATCTAAAAACACTGCCACCATGACCTCTTTCATAACTAATGTATTTTCTATTTCATTGCTGAGTTTGACTAAAGCATCAGTAGTTTATTTATTTTTCCTGAACCCTGTTTGATACTTTTTTAATGGACATTTAAATTCAAGATAGTAATTTAAACGCGCCACTACTATTTTTTTCCTTTAGTTTTCCTAAATGGGATGTCGAAGCAATAGGTCTATAGTTCTCTGTATTTTTAGAATCCTTTTCTGGCTTAGGAAATGGAAGAATGGTTGCCTCTTTCCATACTTTTGGTAATTTACCCTTATTCCATATCTTGTTGAATAATTCAAGAATTTTTTCTAGAAGTTTATCAGGTAGATTTCTAATCATTGCATAACATATGTTATCACATCCTGGGGCAGAGTATCCTGTATTACCTAAAGCCATTTTAAGGTCTGATAAACTAAATTCAGTATCTAATATAGGCATATTTCCCTCTCTGGTATTAAGAATGTCTTTGTTAGCATTCAGAATTTCTTCTTTTCTTTTCTTTTTAAAACACTCATCCAAATGTTTACCTTTATGGATCTCTGCAAATTTGTCTCCAAGTAGATTGGCTTTTTCCACATCTGATATTGCTACGTTTTGACCTTCAATCAGGACAGGTATATGTAGGGGCTTATATTTACCTATCATCTTTTTAATCATCATAGGTTCTCTTCCAATTGTTGAACAAAATGTTCTCCAAGATTCCTTTTTTGCTTCTTTGATAACTTTCCTAGCCAAAGCCTTTTTTCTTTGATAATCCATAAGAGTATCCATTGTAAGCATTTTGCGCAACATTTTAAAAGCTCTATTTCTGTCCTTAACAACTTCTGAGCATTTATCATTCCTCCATGGGACATTAGTTTTTCCCCTTTGGCTCATATTGTTAGGAATATTCTGGCTTGCTGCTGCAATGATGACCATACTTAACTTACAAATCATGTCATCAATACTTTGATCTGTTTCTTCAGGCATTTCAGTTAATTCTTCTATACACCTTTTAGAAAATTTCTCACAATTTGCCTTCTTAAAACACCATCTATGATGTGTATATATTTTATCAATCTTGAAATCAATATCTACACTACATAGCATCGGGTATCGCCCTCTAAAATAACTATCAAAATAAAAGTCCCACAATACAAGACTTCTTTCTCCAAGAGCCTACAATTGTTTTGTTCTTTTGGGTTGTGTCTTCATTTAAAAAAAAAAAAAAAAATTCTCTCTCTTTGGTTCTTTGCAGAATCTTTTTGAGGAGGGAGGTGTTACTAACTTGTCTTTACATTCTCTACCTGATGGTGGCAGTATAACAACAATAACATAAAAAACATGTCTATCGTGAATGTGCAGTATTGGAGTCGTAGTTGTGCAGGAATCCTTTCTGTTGTGGAGTTTGTATGTTCATATGTTCGTATGTTTGTATGTATGCCAGTGTTGGTGTTGGTTCACTTACGAGAGGTTCTCTCGTATTGCGTAAGTTGCTTACGCTACGGGAAAGCTGTCTTTTCTCGAGATCTGAAGCCAAAAAATCATCCTTAATTTTGTATTTATTGTCAACGCAGTGCGGCAGCCAGCAGACCACAGCCGGCTGTATAAGCGTGCTCATTGACTGTCCTGCGGCAACTGCAGCAGCCTATCAGTGAGCCCTGCGTGACGTCATGCCCAATGAGTGGACGGTCACGGGGCTAGCTTCTTTACTTTACAAGAAAGCTACCCCGCCCTCGCGCGTCACTCACCGGCAAAAGAGTGTTTTAGTCCCGCCGAGGCCGGACCAACCTCCATTTCTCACACATCTTTCTCACCCTCTTAAGTTCAGGCGACTGGAAATATCAATATTGCAGTAAACGAGCCTGTTATATTACATGCACGCCTGCATACAAACGGCGACGCAAACATCATGACCCCGTTCGCGTGCGTCACTCACCGGCGAAGGAGGAAAGAGTGTTAGTCCCGCTGAGGCCGGACCAACCTCCATTTCTCACACATCTTTGTCACCCTCTTAAGTTCAGGCGACTGGAAATATCAATATTGCAGTAAACGAGCCTGTTATGATACATGCACGCCTGCAAACAAACGCCGACACAGAACATGACGCTCTCTTATGCTTGCGCTAACTGAAAGCTTATGTGTTTCCCCCTGTGGCTCAGTGGCGAAATCTTAGGCTTTCGCGCCAGAGACCCGTGTTCGAATTCTGGCTCTGGCGGCAGATCAAAATGAACAAAATTCAAAACATATGAGCCTTCAAGCATTTCGCTCTGTCAGTCCCCTGAAGAAGGCGACTGCAGATGTGTATTTTGCAGCCAACGAGCGCGTTGTACAACCCGCTCGCCTGCACCCAAACACCGTTTCTACGGCAACCCAGAGAAATCTCATTAGAGTACAATTCTGGTTATCCGGCTCACGCCGATGGTGTCTTGAGTGTAGAAAATGTGCCCGCTTCCCAGTGTTCACCCCTACACACAAGCACGATTCCCCCTGTGTCATTCACTCATGCAGAGCCCACTCTAGAGCTGGCATATGCCGCTCGAGTGTTGAATGTAGGAAATGTGCTCACAAAACAGTGCCCACACCTACACACTGCCCGCTCTGCTACACTTTTATCCCAGGGGACAAAACCTATAAAGCCGACACACTCCGGCTATGTGTAGGTCTTGTGTCCGCCCGTGAGCTCCCACGCTTACTGATAAACACAACACATCCGCTTTGTCAGTCCCCTTAAGAAAGGCTACCGCAGAAGTGTATTTGGCAGCCAACGAGCCAGAAATACTACCCGCTCGCCTGCACGCAACCGCCGTTTTCACGACGACCCGAAACCCGGAGGCCATTCTGCCCTTAACTGTACATGCAGAAGCATGGGAAGCTATTCCAGGTGTGTCAGTATGGGTGCTGAGCACAGTATAGCAGGGCTATTCGTTGCAGTTCGCTCGCCGTCCCCCGCGCTTCAAGCACGAACCGAGACGAGAGTGAATGGGGAAGTAGCACACCTACTTTGGGCAGAAATAGCGAAGCTTCTTTGCAAAGGGGCCATAGAACCGGTACCTCCTTCTCTGAGCGAGTCAGGCTTTTACAGCCGTTACTTCCTCGTGCCCAAGAAGGACGGAGGTCTGAGATATTTGAACAAAGCTCTTATGAAAAGACCGTTCAAAATGCTCACAACCAGACAGATCCTTGCGCAGATTCGCCCGGGAGACTGGTTTATTACCCTCAATCTGAAAGACGCTTACTTTCAGATCCAGATAATACCCCGTCACAGGCCATTCTTGAGATTCGCCTTCGACGGTCAGGTATATCAATACACCGTCCTGCCGTTCGGCCTGTCTTCAGCACCCCGTACATTCACGAAGTGCATGGACACGGCTCTCGCTCCCCTGAGATGTCAGGGCATGCGGTTTTTGAACTATCTGGACGATTGGCTGATTCTAGCACAGTCAGAGGAAGAACAAATTTTTTGGCTTCAGATCTCGAGAAAAGACAACTTTCCCGTAGCGTAAGCAACTTACGCAATACTCGTTCCCTCTTCTAGAGAGAACCGAGGTTACGTTAGGTAACCGAGTACGTTTCCTCGGTTTCCCCCACAAAAGACATACAGGACAGGTGAAGTGGAGACTGTAAGTTTGCCTGTAGGTGTGAGTGTGAATATGAATGTGTGTGTGAGTTTGTTATCCCTGTGATGGACCAGCCATTTGTCCAGTGTGTTTTCCTGCCAACGACCCGAGACACTGGGAAAGACTCCAGCCTCCCCACGACCCTATTGGACAAGCGGTAGGGAATAGATGGATGGATGGATGTACTGTGAGGGTTCTAGTCCTCCCTCTCTCTGACACTCTTCTTTCCCTACCAATGTGTCTTCCTTGATCCATGTTTCCAAACAAAATCATTCTAAAGCATTCCCAATTTATCAAATGATTAAAAAAATATATATAATTACTACTGTAATAGAGACTAAAAATGGGACACCTGGGTCGGTTTTCAGCTTAAATTGCAATTAGTTGTGTTTGTAGTAATTATCATTTAATTTAATTAAAAATATTTTAAAAAGTTCAGAGAAAAAAGTTCTCTGGAACGCTGTAATTAATTAACTAAATAACATTAACTACAGAAATAGGGGTGGGTGGGAAAATATATGACGTCTTTATGTTGTGGCTAATGACAAGACGAAATGAATGAAAGACTGATGAAATTTCTCTGTACTGTATATGTGTTGTAGCCATTAAATAAAACATATTTAGTTTCATATTTATGTTTAAATATTAGGTTATTTTTTAATTTAATCAATGTTGATTATGAAAGTGAGCATGCAGCATGAGAAAGATGATACATCATGAGATGCGCAATATGTCTGGAGACATGGAGTAAGACATGATTTTGAACACTTCATTGAGTTTTGTTTTGTAGAAAGACTCTTTTTATAACATTTTCATTTTGTATAAATTGTATCTTAATTTTGATCAATGTTTTATCAACTAATTGCCTGGATTCAATAAATAAGAAACAAATATATAGCAGACAATGTAATAAGGCGCTGGCACAATCACTTGCATTACACGTGAACTGGAGGGCCCCTCACAGATTTGAGAAATATAGGCTATCTATTATAGAAAGCTTGAAATGTCTACTTTTAAACAAAACTATTCAAAACGAAACGAAATAAGATACTCTCTGATTATGTAATCCATATGAAATGTGCATTTCTCTCTGGCGTTCATGACCAGTCCGCATCGCCAACACAGAAAACACCAGTTTATTAATAAACAATTAAATGTCTCCTTGCTATTTTTGACACATTCATAATCATAATCATTACTTTTGCCGGTTCTTTGTGGCAAGCTTTATGCGTGCGGTCGTGCGCTTGAGTGCGGCTATATTATGTAAACGCTCATTATCCTGTATAGGCTATAACATAGCCTATTTAAGTAATTAAATCAATATAAAGGGGCGATTTGTCCACTGATGGCTTAAATGAACAACTAGTCGACTAGAAAAAAAACTTTATTCGGAGGCAGCCCTTATTCCACATATTTTGGTACCAGCAGGCTATTCTGGGTTGAGCGAGCGACCCTGAGCGGAATGAGCGAGGGAGCGGAATATTCAGAAATGCGCTCTCCGCTCACGAGCTCTGATCGGAAACAAAGCATGACAAATTCAAACTTTATTTCATTTTCTCCGTAGCTTGAACACTCACTACATTAGGCATAAGAGCGTTAGTTAACACTGTCCATTTATTCTTTTTATTTCACGTTTTTAAGTACAATATTATGTTAGTCCACAGCCCTCCTCCAGGGGGTGCTGATGCTATGACGAGGGGAGCTGCAGCACCCCCCTTCCCGCGCTACTGACTGTGGCTGTTTGAGTTTGTCAAGTTGTGTAGGACTTAACAAAGTTTCCTTGTTAAACCCACCCCTTTCTGAACAGACATAAAAGGAAAGGAAACATTGTTATTTCATTCTGTTCCTGATACATGATGCATCTGCGTGTGTCTGTTGTTCTTTTTTTCGTTTTTCTCACTGGAGGTAAAAAAACAACAAAAAAACTGCAAGTATTGAATGTATTATTTGGTACACTGATGTCACTGAATGTCTCTCTCTGTATCACTATTCTCTCAAGGATATTCTCTCAAGTGTCACTCATGTACACCTAATATTATGGGTACCTGTGACGTGAAAGAGCCAGAGACATGTTCAAGTGAAAATTATAAATGTGCAAGCGGAACAGGCGGAATATCAGTTGGTCTGAAGTTCTGGAAATTGAAAGGTATATGAAGTAGAAGTATTATAGGTTAATCTCATCACATAACTGGCATTACATGTCTATTGCAACTGGAATTGTTTCTTTAGCCTATTATATAGGAATGTTGTCTTTTTTGCAGGTTCGAGTACTGAGCTGACTGGCGCATATCAAGGGTGTTTATATAAATGTACACCAGGGAAACAAGAGATACATGGATTGTCATTGTCTGTCCAGTGCTGTGAGGTTGATCTTTGCAATGCACCAGGTACTGGTCTTTATTTGACTGTGTGCTAATCTACATTTACATGTATTCAGCCAACAGTTGCCTTTTTCCACAACGATTATTAAAATTCAAACACAAGTGATTGTTCAGAATGAGCACAAAATCTAATTTCAGTAGATAAAAATAGCGTTAAACTAGAAAAGTGTGAAAAGAAGTTTCTTGAAATTTGTCAAGTGCTTTCTGAGAATTTGTACTTTGTATTGTTTTTAAAAAACTGATGAAATTGATCAACGATAAACATGCCATTTTATTAACTACTATTATTATAATTGTTAGTATTAGTATATAATAAATACTAAATATTAATTTCTACCCAGCAAGTATTGAATGTATTATTTGGTACACTGAGGTCACTGAATGTCTCTCTCTGTCTTTAAGGATATACTCTCAGCTGTTTCTCCTGCAAATCTGATTCAAAGGGTGTCTGTGACGCGAAAGAGGAGACATGTCCAGCTGGAAATTATAAATGTGAAACCAGTATAGGCGAAATATTAGTTGGTATGAAGTGGAAATTTTCTGAAAGTGATAAAATGAAGTAGAAGTATTATAGGTTAATCTCATCACATAACTGGCATTACTTGTCTATTGCAAGAGGATCATGATTTCTGGAATTGTTTTATTACCATATTACAGGAAGTTTGTCTGTTTTGCAGGTTCCACTAAGGTGCCTTCCATAACTAAAAGGTGTGCATCTGATTGTAAACCAGGGACCAAACATAATGGAATGACAACAACGTGCTGTGATACTGATTATTGCAATGCACCAGGTATTGTGCTTTATCTGATATACATTTACATGTATTCAACTAACAGTTGCCTTTTTTCACCACGATTATTAAAATTCAAACACAAGTGATTGTTCAGAATGAGCACAAACTCTAATTTCAGTAGTTAAAAATAGCGTTAAACTAGAAAAGTGTGAAAAGAAGTTTTTTGGAATTTGTCAAGTGCTTTCTGAGAATTTGTACTTTGTATTGTTTTTAAAAAACTGATGAAATTGATCAACGATAAACATGCCATTTTATTAACTACTATTATTATAATTATTATTATTAGTATACAATGAATACTCATTTCTACCCAGCAAGTATTGAATGTATTATTTGGTACACTGAGGTCACTGAATGTCTCTCTCTGTTTTTAAGTTAATCCTCTCAAGTGTTACTCGTGCGAACCTGATTCAGAGGGTGTCTGTGACGCGAAAGAGACGACATGTCCAGCTGGAAATTATAAATGTGAAACCAGTACAGACGAAATATCATATGGTATGAAGTGGAAAATTTCTGAAAGTGATAATATGAAGGAACATGATTTCTGGAATTGTTTTATTACCATATTACAGGAAGTTTGTCTGTTTTGCAGGTTCCACTAAGGTGTCTTCCATAACTAAAAGGTGTTCATCTGATTGTAACCCAGGGACCAAATATTATGGAATGACAACAACGTGCTGTGACACTGATCTTTGCAATGCAGCAGGTATTGTGCTTTATCTGATATACATTTACATGTATTCAACTAACAGTTGCCTTTTTTCACCACGATTATTATAATTCAAACACAAATGATTGTTCAGAATGAGCACAAAATCTAATTTCAGGAGATAAAAATAGCGTTCACATAAGTGTGAAATAAGTTTTTTGGAATTCGTCAAGTGCTTTCTGTGAGTTTGTACTTTGTATTGTTTTTAGAAAACTGATGAAATTGATCAACGATAAACATGCCATTTTATTAACTACTATTATTATAATTATTATTAGTAGTATATAATTAATACTCATTTCTGTATCATGTTTATTAGATGGAATGTATAAGGGAAGCTTCCTCCTGCTCTTCTCTCCTCTGCTCTTCTACTTCCTGTTTCAGTGAATCCAGATTCTGCTCTTCAGATTCTTCAGCAAACAGTGAATATTATTCACATTCTGATGCATTGCTATACTTAATAATACTTAACTTAATAAAGCTTGCTCATTGCTCTGCTGTTCTTTGTATCATGATTTGATGATCTTAATAAATTAATTAGCCCCAGATAAAAATCTGCTGAGTTAGTACCATAATACACACAACACAGGGGGCCCTATCTTACGCGGCGCCAGGCGTGACGCAGTTATCATTTTCACGTCCTGCGCCACATTGTTTAAATAGCAAATGCATTCGAAAACGAGGTGTGTTCAGGTGCATTGCTGGTGCGTTGCTATTTTGAGGCACCTGATATAGACTGCGCCATTGACCAATATATATATATATTTTTTTTTTTTTTGTTATTTAAAGAGCGCATTAGTAGGCTATTGTGCGTGTCCACAACGCATGCACACTCTGCTTATTACACACACACACACACACACAGGGACGCGTATATACGCAAGTATTAAAAATGAAAGGATTACAATGCAAAAGATTATTATTGTGTACATAAATATATGGTGGAATCCGGCTAGTCCCGTAGATGGTCTGCTCTCGCGCACGAGCAGTTCCGTTTGCGCTTTGTAGAAGCGTTCAGTCTTTCCACTATCAAATTCCGTCATGTAGGCCTATATAGGGAATCTGCCATGGCGCAAGCGCAACTGGCTTTTAAAGGCAATGGGAGATATGACTCTGGTTGGTTTATTTGACGTTATGCCCAAAACACACCCATTACTCATTAAGAGAATATGGACAGCCCTTTTAGACCATTTTCCCCGTCGTTAAACTAGCAAAAGTGGATTAGGACACGCCCAAACTGAATTTGCGCCATGCCCTTTAGACCATTAGATCGTATAGGGCCCAGGGAATGCAAGTTTCCTGATTGTTTACACAGCTATCTCAATTACAAAAACTATATAAAAAAAAAGAATGGGAAAGGAAAGGAATTTTGGATAGGATAGAGGAAGGGTAATGTTGAGAGGGGGATGAACAGTGGAAGAGGTAGAACGAGATGAGGGGAAAGGAATGGAGCAAGAAGAGTTGAGGATTTTGTTAGATGTTAGTATTTATTTTTGATATATGCATTAATATAATAAAATGCAGTGCTTCAGTGAATACTGAAATGTTTTGCCAAAAAAAGTGTTTAGTTTGCTGTGTTAATTGTTTTGAGAGCAACTACATTCATTTGGAGAAATGTGTCAAATCGATTGAGAAAAACTGTAATAAACAAATATGAAACAAATATACTGCCTCATCATTATGAGAAGAAAAGAAAAGATGATTTTTTTTATAGTCAAATAATTAGAAGATTCAAAACAAACATTTCTTTCATACACAGAAAATGAGATACTTTGAGATCGCATAAGAGAAATGTGTTTTTCATTTCATGAAAATGTGCTGGTTGCACAGTATCTGCTTTACACTCTGAGACAAAACAAACTTTTTGCAACATGCTAAACACAGTTCTTTACATTAGAAACATCATTCAAAACTAACAGCTTTTAAATGCTGTCATAACGTGTCCCGTGGAGATCAAGGGGAGGTGGTATAGGCTCAAGACTCAGTTATCATCCACAGAGGATTTTTATTAAATGCCAGTGGAGAAGTAGGGGTGTACATATTCACAGTGATGTGTCAAAGAAAAATAAACGAAATAAAAAAAAAATATATATATATATATATACAGTGAGGAAAATAAGTATTTGAACACCCTGCTATTTTGCAAGTTCTCCCACTTGGAAATCATGGAGGGGTCTGAAATTGTCATCGTAGGTGCATGTCCACTGTGAGAGACATAATCTAAAAAAAAAAAAAAATCCAGAAATCACAATATATGATTTTTTAACTATTTATTTGTATGATACAGCTGCAAATAAGTATTTGAACACCTGTCTATCAGCTAGAATTCTGACCCTCAAAGACCTGTTAGTCTGCCTTTAAAATGTCCACCTCCACTCCATTTATTATCCTAAATTAGATGCACCTGTTTGAGGTCGTTAGCTGCATAAAGACACCTGTCCTCCCCATACAATCAGTAAGAATCCAACTACTAACACTTGGCCAAGACCAAAAAGCTGTCCACTAGAGACAAAATTGTACACCTCCACAAGGCTGGAAAGGGCTACGGGGAAATTGCCAAGCAGCTTGGTGAAAAAAGGTCCACTGTTGGAGCAATCATTAGAAAATGGAAGAAGCTAAACATGACTGTCAATCTCCCTCGGACTGGGGCTCCATGCAAGATCTCACCTCGTGGGGTCTCAATGATCCTAAGAAAGGTGAGAAATCAGCCCAGAACTACTGTACACGGGAGGAGCTGGTCAATGACCTGAAAAGAGCTGGGACCACCGTTTCCAAGGTTACTGTTGGTAATACACTACGTCATGGTTTGAAATCATGCATGGCACGGAAGGTTCCCCTGCTTAAACCAGCACATGTCAAGGCCCGTCTTAAGTTTGCCAATGACCATTTGGATGATCCAGAGGAGTCATGGGAGAAAGTCATGTGGTCAGATGAGACCAAAATAGAAATTTTTGGTCATAATTCCACTAAACGTGTTTGATGGTCCCAAGAACACCATCCCTACTGTGAAGCATGGGGGTGGTAGCATCATGCTTTGGGGGTGTTTTTCTGCACATGGGACAGGGCGACTGCACTGTATTAAGGAGAGGATGACCGGGGCCATGTATTGCGAGATTTTGGGGAACAACCTCCTTCCCTCAGTTAGAGCATTGAAGATGGGTCGAGGTTGGGTCTTCCAACATGACAATGACCTGAAGCACACAGCCAGGATAACCAAGGAGTGGCTCTGTAAGAAGCATATCAAGGTTCTGGCGTTGCCTAGCCAGTCTCTAGACCTAAACCCAATAGAGAATCTTTGGAGGGAGCTCAAACTCCGTGTTTCTCAGCGACAGCCCAGAAACCTGACTGATCTAGAGAAGATCTGTGTGGAGGAGTGGGCCAAAATCCCTCCTGCAGTGTGTGCAAACCTGGTGAAAAACTACAGGAAACGTTTGGCCTCTGTAATTGCAGACAAAGGCTACTGTACCAAATATTAACATTGATTTTCTCAGGTGTTCAAATACTTATTTGCAGCTGTATCATACAAATAAATAGTTTAAAAATCATACATTGTGATTTCTGGATTTTTTTTTTTTTAGATTATGTCTCTCACAGTGGACATGCACCTACGATGACAATTTCAGACCCCTCCATGATTTCTAAGTGGGAGAACTTGCAAAATAGCAGGGTGTTCAAATACTTATTTTCCTCACTGTAGGCCTATATATATATACAAAAATAAATATACACTTGACTCAGTGCAAACTTTGATGTATCAACAACCAAAGGAAAACAAATTGCTACAGGCAGCAAAATCTACATGGATGCATTCAACAATATGACCCCATTTTTCCCTTCCCAGTTTAGACTGGCTTATATAGCCTAGGACAGGCTCATTACAACCAAGACCATACCAACTGCAGGGGCATCAAAAACCTTTGTAGCCTATAAACATATGACCATTTAACCATTTAGAAATGGTTTAACCAAACACTAGATAAAGGGAAGCTGTGGTCCCACACCCTCCTTTGAGGAGTCACAGGAACAAGACAGCATGTGGATTGTGGAGTAACTGTTTGCAATGTGGGGATAAATACAGATTTGAAATAATAAATAACAAAAATGCACAACTACAACTGGTCTCTGTGTGGTTAATGGGAAAAATACACCAAAGAGAAACTACCGTAGACATAACTGTTGTGTTCTCTCAATGGGGTTTAATAATGCATTGAGTTAGTGTTCAGTAATGCATAGAGTTTGATTGTGCTGGATCATTCTGTTATGCCTGACGAATGTATGCGTTCATTTACTTGGGTCTGAAAAAGACAGTGATATGGAAGTAAAAGTCAGGGTGATCCTTACCAAACACAACAATAACACGTCGTGATGACCGCTGATTTGTGCACCCATCTGCAGTCAACTCAAACAGCATATCTTAAACTTATTATAAATGAATGTTATAGAATAATGAGCCAGATTAAACAATTGTATCATAAACCTAATAGACTGCACCATAGTCAACAGAAACACAAAACCATAAATAACAAATGTAAAGAAACATCAGCTCATTAACAGTTTGTAAAGACTTCACAGGCTGCCGTAATGTTTTGAGAAACAAATACAATTTTCACCATTGTATTTCTAAGTCGTAAAATTTAGTTAGATAGCGCTTAATACAGTACAGATTGTTTTAAAGCAGCTAACAGGCCAATAGTGTCATTATTCAGCTCAAGTGTTGATTCAGTTCAATAACTGTAAAGTACATCAATTGTGCAACAGTTGTCCATACATACCGTAAATACAGTGTATTTGTGAAAACACATGTATGTGTGACAAACTCCTCTAACTCCACTGCACACTGAACAAGAAAAAGACACAAGATTTTAGTGTTTTACATTTTTCACATCCAAGTTTGATGTGTATGGCGAATCATTTGATGGTTTGTGTGTAGCGTTAGTATAAAAAACATAATTTTTTTAGAAGAGTTCAAATAGTTTTGAATGAAGTGTTTGCCGTTGCAAGAGATGTGTGCATGTCGTTTTGCATGTTGTGTGTGTGTTTTGTGGCCTTGTGTGTAGAGCTTCGAGAAAAGAAGCCATAGTTTGAGAGGTTGTTTGTAAGCAATTTTAAACTGTTACATATTTATTTTCTTACTCAGTGACACTCACACAACCACACACACATTCGTGTTGTTTGTCTCATCTCACATCTTACAGCAAACGATTTTGGTTTAGTTTTCTCACCAGTGTTCGAATTATACCGTGAGCTTCGGGGGGTACAGCTATTTCGACTGGTGACATCATCACTCTCCATTTTATATAGGCTTACACACACGAAAACCACTAATCTATATGCCAAATTCCCTGAATATTAGTGCATCTTAGTTTCACCAAGATACGGGCAATATTTGCTTGGTACAGAGAGCTTCAGGAGCTGCGTGAACTTTTAGCTGTTTGCACCTGGTCACTTCATGCGTTTTCTCAGATCTGATAGCTATCCGATCGTGAAAAGACCAGGTGTAAATGCCCTCCGAAAAGCATTTCAAAACCGATTTGAATCCGATCGCTCAAACCACTTCGGGAGGAGGACTGGGCCTACTCCTCCCAAAAATGCTAAAAAAATAAACGTGTGAGAGAGTGTTATGGCTAGGCCTATATGTTATAGCCAGATATGACGACGCCACTGCAACACGCATCACCGCAGATGAGCAGCTAAGCATCTATTCATTAAGCAAACGTGCAAACTATCGCAAATCAAAGTGAAAGTAAGTCGCAGACGCTTAACACACAATGCTCATCATTAAAAGTAAAGAAACGAAATGATCTTGCAGGGCTGTTGCCGCTCTCTCTTATTGCGGTCTTTGATTTTGAAATTTTAGCTGATGATCAATCAAATGCTGCTCATATCTGTCTGCTTTCGGTGACGTGCACTCCATTAAATCTGCACGGGAATATTGTGCGGGAAATGAAGATCGGATTTAAATCCATTTTGCAAAAACACATTTGTACACTGTAAAATCCAACAGTGATTCTGACTAACACTTTTTAGTTAGCTTTACTTAATGTCTTAACTTAATTGTAAAAATATAGTAATCTGTACTATTCACATTACTATGCTTTGTTTACTCAGAAAACCCAAGTTAAGATTAATTGATTGGTTTGAGTGTGGTTTTTGAGGTGGGGAAAATCTTAATGGACTTTTCACTCATTTCCTCCACTTCTGCAGTTATTTTTCTCTGTTTGCATTCACTCATTTCCCAAAGTCATCTTGAATGTTGAAATTTTAATACAACTGAAAATTTTGAGAGAACATCACATAGGCTGACTTCATAAATTGATGTTGATTTTCCTAAAATGTTTTTAGTCACCATTATGGCGATTAGTGATCCCTTTGGTTGGGCACTTGGAACTTCATATAATTCTCTTACAATAGTTCTCACTTCTCACTTCAACACTTCTCTTCTGATGCAGCGATTACAGCAAGAAATCAGTTATTCGGTTTCAAAGGAAGAGAAGAAATACAGTATATATCTATATCTATCTATGTATATATATATATATATATATATATATATATAATGTATGTATGAATAAATGATGTATAACATAACTATATTTCATGTCAATTAATGATCTTTTCTGATTTTGTTGCTAACACTTATGTCCTAAACACCTTGTGAAACTTTTAATTGGGTTTATATAATCCCTCTATATTTGTGACAATCTTGCAATTGATCATACTTGAGTCACACAGACTTCAACATTCAGCCTGCAAAACACAACAATGGTAACTATTATATTTTAAAGTAAATTAACAAGTACTTTCTACAGTTCTTTTTTAGTTACTAGTACTCTTGTGTAAGTGAACTATACTAACTAAGTATTTGTCAGTAGTACCACATACTATTCCTATTTCTCTTTACTTCTTTTTTTTTAAGGCAATCGGTTTGCATGCTTTTTTTTAAGTAAGTCTAACTAATTCGATTTTACAGTGTATGACCAGGTGCAAATGGAATCGTCTTGATAAATCAGATAGCTATCCGATCTGAGAAAACGCATGAAGTGGCCAGGTGTAAACAGCCCCTATGACTTCATTATAGATGAGAGAAACATGAACAACCAAATTAAGACAGTTCTGAAAACCTGTTTAGATGACGAGCTGCTCATAACATTTACCACAAAGTACAACGCATGATGATACACATGCAGTCAAAACCATAGGCAGAGATTAAAGCTGATTCAGCCACTTTTCTTAATTTTTTTGCTGACACACCAGCGCCTGCGCCCGTACCCAGTACGTACACTGTTAGACATTTCAAGTTTTTTTTTTTTACAGTAATGTTGCCAGTAAGTTACTGTAATTAAGATTTACAGGACCATTAACTCTACCGCTATCTGAAACGTCAGTGTAGACTCAGTCAACAAGCGCTTTTGAGTAGCCTCACTCTTCAAGCCACACACAAATTTATCACGAAGTGCATCATCCAAATGTCCCCCAAATTCACAGTGTTCTGACAATCCTCTAAGCACTGCAACATATTGTGTCACCGACTCGCTCTCCTCCTGATTCCGCCGATGGAAACGAAAATGCTCCGCGATGACCAGGGGCTTCGGAGAGAAGTGCTGCTGTAGTGTGTCTGTGATGTGCTTGAAGCTTTTCTCTCTCGGTTTGTCTGGCGCGATAAGACTTCGGAGTAGTCCATATGTTTTTCCTCCGATCACACTGAGCAGCACAGGCACTTTTCTAGTCGGCCTCAATACTGTTAGCTTCAATGAAGTGTTCAAATCTTTCAATATATGTGGTCGACGGTTCGACGCTTTCATCAAAACCTTCCATGTGACCAATGGTAGCAGCCATCATCCTAGCTAACCTAGATCACTTTAGCTACGCAGCGAAAATAAAATAAAAGTTGTAGTATTGTTACGCCTAACTACTCACGATTCACTGTAGTAGCTTTGTGGTAATTTAATCCCATCCTCGTCGCCAATTATGTTATGTTTTTCACTGACATAACGTATAAAACACTTAGGGTAAACCACGTTCAAAATAACAGCCAACACTCAGGGATACTTTACTTCTTCTGAATTTATTTTTAAGGAACACAACTAATAATTGGGGGATAACACAATAACACAATGGGGGATAGCAGTATTATACATAACAAGAACCCAGTGATATTACACTAGATCTGGCGCAACACGACAAATCCCAGACAGTGTATAGTGATGCCCCGTTATATTTCTGACGTACGGTTCTCCGATTCTTTGACAAGAATGAATGGACAGATGCATATCGTTGCTTGCCACTACACTTTTATTATTATGGCATTACTCCCTGCAGCACCAACTATACTCGAGGCTATTTCAAATTCGCCAAATGAACGTCCTCTTTGTGCGAACATTTTATCGTCGCTGGCAGGACGCAGGACGCAGGACGAGTGTGTGTGTGTGTGTGTGTGTGTGTGTAAAAAATATTTTAAGCCTAGCTAACAGTTGCTAGGAATTGCCGACATGTTTAAAATGGTGCTATGTTTTAGCCAACAAGACAGTGATTAAGGTCATGTAAAGTCAGATTTGGTGACGTAAACACCCAAGTCAGAAACCGAAAAAAACGTATAATGAAAAAATTTACTTGCATGGTGTCAATACACTCTTTGTCCAGTATCTTCACGAAAACGTCTCAAAACTTTCCACAAATCAGCGGGGACCGTTTTCTGGCAGCGAGAGAAAAAGAGCAGAAAAAGAGCGTCGAACTCACGCCGTAGCTACGTCGTAGGCTATGTTTAGCGTGCGTACCCTTCGGCGTACCCTGACGTGCACCACTTCAAAAATGTAACAACGCGTCAACTCTACACGGATGCAAGCGCTGTGATTGGTCTGCTAGGACCGCTCCCTCTTCAAGTGTAATTGCGCGTCAACGCGGACAACAACGCAGAAGTATAAATGAAAATCAACGCGTTGCCTACAGCGTAGAGGCTCCGGCGTAGGTCCGACGCAGAAGTATAAATAGGCCTTTACATTTAACCCCGCGTTAGGTTGTGCCCCGCACTCCCCTATAAATATGTTGAAAAAATGTAAGATGTGCATTAATTAAAAAAAAATGCGCAACTGAGGTGGATACATTTTTTGTCCGATTAGAAGAAATGTGCATAAACTACGATAGAGACAAATTTACAGAATATATCTCTCAATGCAAAAGAAAAAAACTCACGTGACTTTGGATGTGATTGGATATCTGGACTAACAGTGGATCAGTTTCATTGCACAGAATCTCAAATGTTGGTTTAGTCTTCTATACCAACATTCAGGCATTCTGAAATGCCTGAGCCAAAGTCTGACAGGTTTAAAAAAAAATTATAAACAGACAGACAATATCTTTTTCCTTCAAGGACTTAACATGAACAAAATATCCCACATAGCATATTATTGATCTCCAGAACCTTCGGACATAGTCATTTACATGTCACAGCTGTTATTCATCTTGGCTAATTTGGTTTTATCATCCACTAACTGATACAAAACAAAACATATTTATTCTCTGGAAGCCAGGCTAAATAAGCAAGCACTGTTGCTGTATTCCTAGCATGGGCTAGACCCGCAGCCACTACTCAGATCCTAAATACAGACATTGTCTATAATCATAAATACCAGGATACATGCACTAGTTTTTTTTATAAAACTATGATTTCCTATTCCTTTTAATACACGAAGAAGGATGGTTAATCCATTCTTTTCACTACCCTTTTTATAGACCCTTTAGGTTCAAAACACAATGGTTGTCTAACTAAAACTAAACAACAACAAAAAATAAATAATAATAATTAAGACCCATAATAATCCATCTAAGCACTTTAAGTCTCTACTGAATTCATCCTTCAGTTTACAGTCACATAGCATGTACCATCCTAATTGTATAACATCTTGTACCCTTTTTTTTTCTTTTCAAAAATAGAAATAAAATAAAACTAATTCACATCCTCATTTCAATCATTATTTTCCATTAAAATATAGAATTGTTCCCAATTCTGCTTAATAAAACTTTTGTTCATTCCGTATCTTTATATCACATTAATCCCTGTTAATCATACTCAATGCCTTATTATTTTTATCTGAAACTCACTTTTCATACCATTTCAACATAATTTGACTCAACAGGCGTTCATAAATAGTTCCATAAATTCCATCAGAAATGTTTATTTTCACAACATTCATTTTTCTACTATATTTCTTCTCATCTTTCCATATTTCCCAGTTCTCTGCCAACCTTTCTTTTCGTTCTGCCTCATAACCAGTACATGATTGTTTTCTGAAAATCCACACACCCATCTCACACAACAAGCTTTTTGTTTTTCACTTCCCTCTTCTACTGAGTCTCTCAGCGCTGTCAGCCTTTTTACCTTTTTTTTTTTTACGTTTACCATTATGATCCCACCTAGTTGTCTATTTAAATTTAGACCCACAGTTGAATTTACATTAGTTTTTACCCCATAATGGACAGCAATCTTCAACTTCACAATTCCAATTTACTTTAATACTAATCCAGAGAGTAATTCAGATCAACATCATAAATGACTAAATTAATCATAACTAGATGTACCGCATCGCGGTACAAAATATGACCGCCGCTCAGGCCTGCACTGGCTTTCCACAAAAATAAATGACGTGGAGTAATTTGGCTGTATTGCGTGTTTATGTATATACCTAAAAAAAGTAATAGTATGTGCATGTCTGTCTGTGTGTGTGTGTGTATGTGTGTGTGTGTGTGTGTGTGTGTGTGTGTGTGTGTGTGTGTGTGTATGTGTGTGTGTTTGTGTATGTGTGTGTCTGTGTGTGTGTGTGTGTGTGTCTGTGCGTGTATGTATGTGTGCGTACATGTGTGCGCGTGTGTGTTTGTGTGTGTGTGTCTGTGCATGTGGATTTGTATGTGTGTGTATGGGTGTGTGTCTGTGCGTGTGGATGTCAGTGTGTGTGCATGCTTGCGTTTGTTTGTATTCCTGCATGTGTGTGTGTGACAGTATCATCCTAAACCAGCAACCCTTCGCTCAACAGCACCATCTACAGGCCGATGAGTGTACAGTCACTAAATGTGCCCCCGGGGACCAAACGAAATTTTTCCGTAGAAGTCTAGTGGGGCTACATGCCCACCAAATTTCATGTTCCCCGGTGTTTCGGTGTCCCTGGTATCGTTGACGAAAAATTTACGGGGGCCCCAGCGCAGGGGGGGGAAGTGGCCCCCGGGGACCAAACGAAATTTTTCCGTAAAAGTCTAGTAGACCAACATACCATAAAAATTTCTTCATCCTCGGTGCCACGGTTCAGGTAGTTATTTAGGAAAAACTGCATTTTTTGGGGTTTGGGGGGGCCCAGCGCGGGGGGGGAGTGGCCCCCGGGGACCAAACGAAATTTTTCTGTAGAAGTGCAGTGGGGCTACATGCCCACCAAATTTCATGTTCCCCGGTGCTTCGGTGTCCCTGGTATCGTTGACGAAAAATTTACGGGGGCCCCAGCGCGGGGGGGGAAGTGGCCCCCGGGGACCAAACGAAATTTTTCCGTAAAAGTCTAGTAGACCAACATACCATAAAAATTTCTTCATCCTCGGTGCCACGGTTCAGGTAGTTATTTAGGAAAAACTGCATTTTTTGGGGTTTGGGGGGGCCCAGCGCGGGGGGGGAGTGGCCCCCGGGGACCAAACGAAATTTTTCCTTAGAAGTCTAGTGGGGCTACATGCCCACCAAATTTCATGTTCCCCGGTGTTTCGGTGTCCCTGGTATGGTTGACGAAAAATTTAAGGGGGCCCCAGCGCGGGGGGGGGAAGTGGCCCCCGGGGACCAAATGAAATTTTTCCGTAAAAGTCTAGTAGACCAACATACCACAAAAATGTCTTCATCCTCGGTGCCACGGTTCAGGTAGTTATTAAGGAAAAACTGCATTTTTTTGGGTTTGGGGGGGCCCAGCGCGGGGGGGGGGAGTGGCCCCCGGGGACCAAACGAAATTTTTCCTTAGAAGTCTAGTGGGGCTACATGCCCACCAAATTTCATGTTCCCCGGTGCTTCGGTGTCCCTGGTATCGTTGACGAAAAATTCAGTAAGGTGACGAAAAAAAAAAAAAAGCGGCGGTCATAATTACCAGTAGCAGACAGAGCTGGAAAACCAATCCAATTAAAGCTCGTCCCATGTTCTGTATTGTCTTTTCATCAGATTGACTTTGAATTATCAGCTTCTTTAAACTTTTGTTTTTTTCACTTAACCCATCTGTAATGATAAAACACTCATTCCAGAGGTTAATGACACAATATCCACAAAATCAGGAAATAATAGTACCCCAAACTACCACATACAAGACATAAAGTCCAGCTAACACACGCACTTATACTAGACACACATGTTAACTGCTCATTTTCAATGTTCACTTTTTGATATTAACTCTAAAAATATTTACTTCACATGTTTATTTCGGTTTTACCTAATTTTACATAGTCTCTTAACCAGTTTCAAAGCATCTCCTTTCATTATTCATTTGATTTTAGAAAAGTCAGCTGGGTTGTTTTGGTTCATTATCATTATTTTGTTTAAGCTTGCTTTAGCAGGCCGATAACAGAAATACCATCCCTTTCTCCACTCAAGCAGTCTCTCTCACTAACACATTAACACCAGAAATTCCTGTCACTTTCACATTTTCTCACCTTCTGAGTGGCCATTACAGTAAACCACTCTCTGTCATCTGGTGGCTGTGTCAGCCTCAACTACAGCAGCACACACACCTTGCCAACATTTCGATCATTGTGAGCTTGCAAACGGCTACAACTTACTGCACCATTGAAGCAGTGTGTCCCAATCAGGAATGTTAACAGAGCCACTGATAAGCAGGAAATGATTTTGTCTTTTTGATTTTTAAAAAATTTGATTTTGATTTTGTTCAGAGCACAGCTGCTTACAGTGTTTGCTCTCTTCTGTCTCATTATTTGTTTCAGGACTGTTCAGGTTACTGATCAAGTTACTCAATTTGTCTGCCATATCTTAATCACGGTTCAAACTCACTTGAAGTTATTGCAGAAATGGAGGCGGCGATCTTTGAACAACACAGCTTGGCTTCTGCGTGATGAAACTGTGAAGTATACTCCAAAATGACAGATAAATATACTGGTCCAATTTGGGTCACAACTTTTTTATTTTTTTCTCGGGATCGTTCCTTAAGCATCCCTGGCAAACAACCCTATTTCTAGTCTATTTTTGTTTTTCTAACTAATAGCTTAAAGGGATAGTTCACTTTGAAATTAATTTTTGATATGTTTTAGCTTACCTCAAGGGCATCCAAGATGTATGTGTCTTTGTTTCCGCAGTAGTTTCAATTTTGATATTTTTGGGTCAAACCGTTCTTGTCTGTCAGTCATATAATGCAGGTCGATGGTCACTGTCTCAAAACACAAGCACAGAGTCCAAATTAAAACAATTCCCCACGTCCAAATTAAACAATTCCCCATCGTAAGTACACAAATGATCTGACGGCGCGGGCGGGTATAGATGTATACACTAGATGTCGCTTGGCTACGGTTTCGTTCCAATGAACTGCAGTAGCCAAGGCGACATCTATGTATATATCTATACCCGCCCGCGCCGTCAGATCATTTGGACGTGTGCTGTGTTCAAGAGATAACAACGATATAAATACTGTTCGTTTTCTCACACAAACCGCTCGTTTCGTGTCTTAGGCCATCAATGTGTACTTACGATGGGGAATTGTTTTAATTTGGACTCTGTGCTTGTGTTTTGAGACCGTGACCATCGACCTGCATTATATGACTGACAGACAAGAACGGTTTGACCTAAAAATATCAAAATTGAAACTACTGCGGAAAAAAAGACACCTACATCTTGGATGCCCTTGAGGTAAGCTAAAACATACCAAAATTTTATTTCAAAGTGAACTATCCCTTTATTCCCTAACTGCCTGATTCACTAAATTCGGGGATCCCCTATCTGAGATGGAAGAGATGGAGCAGGTTTGCGGTGCCATGGGACGTACTCTGCTGGGGTGGTGCTACACCAACAATGCCCAGCGGGGCCCCCACAGAGCATGCTTCGCTTGTGCTGGGCATCAGTGACTTCTCATGCTTTAGTATAATTAATCCTCACTTCTCTTCGGAGTGAAGCTCTCACGCTCTCCTTTCCCAATCTCTTCCATTCAGACAGCCCTAACCAAATAATACAATCTTTCTATCTTGTTTGGTGATTTGCCAGGGGTGTCACCGAGAATAATTGCCCACATTCTCCACAATTACTGTTTAGGGGGTAACAGTTTAGGACCCAAGGACCAGATGTTTGAAAGAAGACCCGGAGTCAGAATTATGATAAATTAAAGAAAAGATTTACTGAAGATATGTTTCATCTACTGCAAGATCTCTTTACAGTAGTGGAATGAATAAACTTTTCATCAAGCTTATTGTTGAATTTCACTGGATCTTCATCCCTCTATTTATTTTGTATACTGTAATAGACATTGAGCTGTAAAACGATTCCTGATTGCCAAAAGGAGGTTTTTGTGACAGTGTTTTGGATTGATCTCGCTAGTGTGTAAGACTATGTTGTTGTTACAATCGGTTGCAGAGATGAAGGAAGCAGGATCTACATGCAGAAGTTTCATTAACAAACAAACTCAAACTTCACAAAATAACTTCTGGACAAGAACAGAACAACCAAAACATGCAACGTTAAGAAGTGACCAAGAACAAGACAGAACACAGGGTTTGAATAGACAGAACTGAAGAGCAAATTAACAAGACACACCTGAACTGCTGAGAAAGAACTCAACTAATTGACAGAACACAGACAAAGACAGAAATCAAAACAGACTGACAATGTGACAGTTGTGTGTTTTTGAGGGCTTGTGTGTCATGTCTGAGAGCAAAGCTTTGTGAGCTTCGTTCAAGGTTATTTTCGTAAACGAAAACTGAAACTAAGACTAAAACTATTGGTCAAAAAACATTTTCGTAAACTGAAATAAAATTAGAAATTTATAATAAATGAAAAACTAAAACTAAACGAAACTAACAACAGTTACTGAAAAACTAACTGAAATAAAATAATAATTAGCAAAAATAAATAATCGTTTTCGTATTTAGCTCTTTACTTTGGTGGAAAGTCTGACCTGTGGCTGTTTAGGGAAATGCCTGTAATGGCGCTTCACACACGTGAAGTTGCTGAGGCGATTAACCGCTGTCCTGTGACGCGCTCAATGAAGGACCAGCGAACACATCACTAGTCTTAAGTGGCTGTTCTTAAAGGATGCGTCCGTGGCAGTGGAATGGGAAATAATAACTCAAGGTAATGAGACGCAAGTTGAACTTCTTTTAACTTGAGCGAAGCGTTTTTAGAATGTCCTTTCATTTGCGTGCGAGACGCGGGTGCAACAGCAAAACAAGTCCGTCAAGCACAAAAATACCTTTAATATGGGAGGCCGTATGGGACGAAACACATTGAAAACTTGCGCTACACACTGAAACGCTTGCGCTACACACTGAAACGCTTGCGATACACACTGAAACGCTTGCGCTACACACTGAAACGCTTGCGCTACACACTGAAACGCTTGCGCTACACACTGAAACGCTTGCGCTACACACTGAAACGCTTGCGCTACACACTGAAACGCTTGCGCTACACACTGAAACACTTGCGCTACACACTGAAACACTTGCGCTACACACTGAAACACTTGTGCTACACACTGAAACACTTGCGCGTACATGTGAAACACTATATATATGTGCATATATATGAAAGACATGCGGTTACATAGAAACTCTTTGCATATATCCTGTAATGGCCCACGTACTGTTGTACCTGCATTAAGACAGCACTTTTCAAACATTCGCGCGTGTGAGAGAGCACAAACATTTTCAGTGTGTCCGGAAGTCGTTTCATTGCAACTGGAAGTTTGGTTCATTTGGAAACAGAAGCACGGTTTATTTATCACTGTAAAGATGTACAATTCTTAGTTTCATTCATGATAGAAACATCTAGTCACTAGTGGAATATTGCTGCAATCTCCGGGACAAACTAACACTTAATAACATGAAATTTTAACAAAAGCCACTAGATTTCAAACATAGCCCACAATCAGACATTATTTCAATGTATTTATTTATTTTGTTTAGCTATAGAAAGTGTGAGCTTAGTCATCATGTGTCATGCCATTTAAATGAATCAAACTTTTTTTTTTTTTTATGTAAGAAAAGGTCAAGAATAATTTGCAACCTTTGTCCAATTTCCATCTTGTCACTGAAAACTATCAACAAAACGGACAACATCTGCTATTCTTACTTTTGTCAGATATATTAATGACAGAGAAAACAAGCTGTTCACAGTCCAAGTTACGAGGATTTCAAAAACAACATGGACTTTGGAATCCAAAACACTCACGGTTTTAGAATGGAATAGAAGCTTGCCTTGAAAGCATTTGTTTCTTTTGTTTAGTATCGCAATATCGCAAGTGTTTCAGTGTGTAGCGCAAGCGTTTCAGTGTGTAGCGCAAGCGTTTCAGTGTGTATCGCAAGAGTTTCAGTGTGTAGCGCAAGTGTTTCAGTGTGTAGCGCAAGAGTTTCAGTGTGTAGCGCAAGTGTTTCAGTGTGTAGCGCAAGAGTTTCAGTGTGTAGCGCAAGAGTTTCAGTGTGTAGCGCAAGTGTTTCAGTGTGTAGCGCAAGAGTTTCAGTGTGTAGCGCAAGTGTTTCAGTGTGTAGCGCAAGCGTTTCAGTGTGTATCGCAAGAGTTTCAGTGTGTAGCGCAAGCGTTTCAGTGTGTAGCGCAAGCGTTTCAGTGTGTATCGCAAGAGTTTCAGTGTGTAGCGCAAGCGTTTCAGTGTGTATCGCAAGCGTTTCAGTGTGTAGCGCAAGCGTTTCAGTGTGTAGCGCAAGAGTTTCAGTGTGTAGCGCAAGTGTTTCAGTGTGTAGCGCAAGAGTTTCAGTGTGTAGCGCAAGTGTTTCAGTGTGTAGCGCAAGCGTTTCAGTGTGTATCGCAAGAGTTTCAGTGTGTAGCGCAAGCGTTTCAGTGTGTAGCGCAAGCGTTTCAGTGTGTATCGCAAGAGTTTCAGTGTGTAGCGCAAGCGTTTCAGTGTGTATCGCAAGCGTTTCAGTGTGTAGCGCAAGCGTTTCAGTGTGTAGCGCAAGAGTTTCAGTGTGTAGCGCAAGCGTTTCAGTGTGTAGCGCAAGAGTTTCAGTGTGTAGCGCAAGCGTTTCAGTGTGTAGCGCAAGCGTTTCAGTGCGTTTCAGTGTGTAGCGCAAGAGTTTCAGTGTGTAGCACAAGCGTTTCAGTGTGTAGCGCAAGCGTTTCAGTGTGTAGCGCAAGTTTTCAATGTGTTTCGTCCCATACGGCCTCCCATACTTTAATGTTGTGATGTCATGCTTTCATGAAGGGTGACAGGCTGAAAGGTGCTGTTATCTTTGTTTTTACAAAAGATTTTCTGCTAATAATATTGTTATCCATGTGGAGACATGTCCACTCACACACACACTCTCTCTCTCTCTCTCTCTCTGTTGGGATTCTCCATAGATGTAATGGTTGTTATATTGTACAAACTGTATATTCTGTCTCCTTACACTAAACCGACCCCTAAACATACCCATCACACACACACACACACACACACACACACACACACACACACACACACACACACACACACACTAACCCGACCCATCACACACACACACACACACACACACACACACACACACACTAACCCGACCTCTAAACCGACCCATCACACACACACACACACACACACACACACACACACACACGCACACACACACACTAACCTGACCCATCACACACACACACACACACACACACACACACACTAACCCGACCCCTAAACTGACCCATCACACACACACACACACACACACACACACACACACACACACACTAACCCGACCCATCACACACACACACGCACACACACACTAAACCGACCCATCACACACACGCGCACACACACACACTAACCCGACCCATCACACACACACACACACACACACACACACACACACACACACTAACCCGACCCCTAAACCGACCCATCACACACACACACACTAACCCGACCCCTAAACTGACCCATCACACACACACACACACACACACACACACTAACCCGACCCATCACACACATTTTCAAAAAAACTCATTCTGTGTGATTTAATTTAGGCCCACAGTGACACAAGTCCCCATGAGTGTTTGTGCATTCAGGTGTAAGTCCCCACCACGTTAGAAAAACATGTACACACTCACACACTGCATAGATACTTCATTATTTAATCACACTGGCTTCACAGCAGGTTGTCAGATTAATTTAGCTGTTTTTTTGTTGTATGTACCAGTGTCACTCTGAAAAAAGCGTCACTCTGCGTCTCGCTTTGGAAGTGTTCTGTTTGCTCTGCTAAACTATAATTACTAAAACTAAAACTGAAACTAAATAAAATAAAAACTAAATAGAAATGTGTTTGCAAAATAAAAACTTAAACTAACAAAACCATTAATGAAACTAACTAAAACTAAACTTAAATGTAAAGCAAAATTGAAAACGATATTAAAATAAAAACTAATTTAAAAAAGCAAAACTATAATAACCTTGGTTCTGACAAATAGGAAGTATGGGGAATTGGGTGAGAAGTTATTGATTTGTGTTTAGGAGGAGGCATAAATTCAACAAATGTGTTTAAAGGGATGATTCAGAGTAATTTCAACCTAGGGTCCTTTGCACCATGACCTCGAGCTAAACACCCCTGCAGAAGCTTTTTTCCCCTTGGTCAAACATTATTAAAGTTAGAGCTGATTTACAGATATCAGCCGAATGGCTTAGTGCAGGCGCTAATGGATCCAAGGTTGTATCTTGTAAATTACCCCACTAACAATGCCTGGAATGGTACCAAACTTCTACAGTAGTACAAATAGGTTCTGTACTCATAAAACGAGGCATTGGAAAGTTTGTAAGTACATCAGGAGTTTATTTAAATAACACTTGCCTGATGGCTTATGCTAGTTTTTGAACATCACTTGATTAGAGCTGTTAAACTTCAAATGGCAGATAAATAATTTTAACAGTCAAATAAAATGAAATATATCAAAATTCATAGCTGAAATAAAAAAAACTGGATGACTAGCAACCTCCTACTACTTAATTTTTGAAAAAACAGAGATTCTAATTGTTGGACAAAAAACCTCCTCACAAAACTCCTTTGAAGCTGTCAAATGGTGTTGCTATTGGACACTTCATTGTGATTATTGCTGCTCTGGGGTTTCTTATAGGCTTATCATATTTTTTTTTTGAAGAAGAAGAAGAAGCAGCAGTATTACTCTTGCCTCAGAGAAAACAACCCGGGAATAGCGACAATTGTGCATATAAATTACTACTTATAGGCAGTGTTCGAATAGTTTTTGCGTGTATATGATACGCACTTTATGGCGTGTAATACGCACGTACTCCACACCCCTAATCAAATCTAATTTGAATTACTTTCTAATAGGAGCGGCAGCGAAATACTTTGATTAAAAAATATATATTACCTAATAAATTATGTTTCTATTATTTTAGTTTTAATGAAAAACCCAGGGGACCCCCCAGGTAATTTTTTTGGGCCTTATGGGGGGTCCCTTGATGCTTATGGGGGGTCCCGGGCCCCCCCAGCCCCCCCTCAATTCGAACACTGCTTATAGGGCTTGAATTACAACCTGTGGGCAGTTTTTCTACATCCTTTTGTGAATGTCGTTTTACACTTGTATGCTGCACAGCAGGTCATCTTAAAGGTGCCGTCGGAGCTATCTCTGTATAGCGGCCGTTGGAGCCCTCTGCTGGTAGGGAATCATAAGATGGCGGCTCGAACACTTCCAGTGGCTTCACTGCCTGATGGCAGTTTAGAAAGTCATGAGCTATATCCAGTCATTATATATATATCAGTGGTTCAGCCTCAGAAAACTCATCTCATCTCATCATCAAGCTCATCTCTTCAGCGAGCACACACTGGCTGACGTCACACAGTGAAGAGCTTATTGGTTGTGCCTCCTTCTTCTTCTTCTTCTTCTTCTTCTTTTTCTTCTTCCTTGGTGTTTTAAGGCAGTTGGCATCCAAAAAGTTGTATTACTGCCATCTGCTGTCCAGTCCTCTTTAAAAAATAAAACCAATATTGCCTTCCTTGTTCACTATTTCCACATTCTAATATACTTTTTACATATTATACTGTCCTATACCAATTTCTTGTAAATGATGTTTCAACTCTTGCCTTTCTGGTCTGGACTTGATCCGTTGTGGAGCTATTATGCTCGAACCAGAGCTGTTCGGACCAATCAAATTATCAGGGCGGGGTTTATGCAATGATGGACAGATGATCAACTGTAACGTAATCATCCACGTCACCAGTGAGCGCTTGGGTTGAATTTGTTTACAACAAAGATGACTGCCGCAGGAGAATTGAGATTTCACACTTACAAATAGGTCAGAATAAATGCATATTTGGCGTGCTGTCCGAGGAGAGGGCTCAGGGCTCAGTATTCGGCCCGAACCCAAAGTACAGCAAGATATCAAAGTAAGATATCGACAGCGCAATCATTTTAAAAGAGGACCAGAGAACCGCGATCACGGTATTTGTCAATCGGAAAGATGAATGAAGAACATACGTCACTTACTCCATTGCTCTGATTGGTTGTAGGTCTATCCAATTGAGTGCAGAGGCATTTTCTTTCCTACGCCCCATAATCACAGTCCAATGGAGCAGTATCAGACTCATATTCTGACTAGAATCTGAGTATGACGACGTCAGGCTAGTAAATTTCCTGCGTAACATAAAAATGTGACATTCCTCCTCTTGACAATCATCGCATTGACCTGTGGGATGTTTTCCTAACACACAAAGAGTTCCATTTAACTTACAATGCCCAATCCTAAGTTTTGTTATTACAACTTGTTCTTTCCTTCTATTTGTCATCTCTCTTATAACGGCTACTTTATTTTGAATCATGTATAGATGTCTTTCTTTACTTTTATGATCCCATTGTTGATGTTGCCATATTTCCATTACCTTTTTCCACACTAGACTCTTCCCTTATTCTGATTTTGACCATTTAATTTCAATGTCAACATGCTCTTTTTTTGTTTCCTTTTTTGCCAATCTATCAACTTTCTCATTTCCCTGTATGCCCACGTGTGCTGGTATCCACATATATGTAATATTTTTCCCTTGTACCCTTGAATTTATAAACAAGATTTCATATAATATTTCTTGATGACTACTAGCTTTTCCAGTCTTCATACTCATAAGAGCTGATACAGAGTCTCTACACACTAGAATGTTGATATCCCTGAACTGTTCAATCCATTCTAATGCAATAAGTATGGCACATAGTTCAACTGCATAAACATTTAGGCTGTGCCTTCTTAACAACCATAGTCTTAAGACGCGCCGTGAATGTTTGTGATGACGTAAGATGAACTAAAGTACACCAGGGTTTGATAGCATCAAGTTGAGTGTGAAACCACACCAATGCTGCAGGGCTGCACCGGGAACCATCGCGCTCAGACTCGGACCGCAGCAAACGTGCCCAGTGTGAAAGCCCCCTTGTCATGCTCACGACATAGTGAGTCACAGTATGTTGAAACCATTGTATTTCATGTCGAGCTTTTATTAATCTTGATTTCTCAAGTCAAAATGAAATGCGGCACTAACAGAATGTCATGAATGTGCGCCGTGGACAGAAGACCAACGGCCAAGGTCAGGATTTTCATTAAATACATTCATTTCGGTTTGTTTTTCACCAAACCCATCATATACCCCCAGAAGAGTTGGAATATACGACACGTGTCGGGATCATTCTGTGCATCTTTTTTAAAAGCTTGATGCTGGACATTTTTTTTATGTCTCCTTTTGTGGTCCGAAAAAGAAATAAGGGCATACTGCATTAGAACACCAGGGGGAGTAAATGATTTTCATGTTATGAACTACCCCTTAAAGAAATAAGATATTTTAATTATTGCGGTTTTATCAGAATTATTTACAGCATGACATGCTTTATTAAATATGACTGCAGGAAAAGGGTGATGTAGTATTTTATTTCATAAAATGTCACAGAGTTCTACAGCAAAAAAAAAAAATCACATCAGAACACCAATGGTAGTAGAAAAAATACTATATTCAGTGCAGAGTGTCACACTGTAGAATGTGAAGATCTGCTGTATTCAGTGCATCATGAAGTAGGAGAGCAGAGAACAGCAGAGGAACAGGAAGCTCTGGGTGACACTCTGAGCCCCGTTACACAGGTTCCCCTCACAACACGAGATGCCCTCAACAGTACTGACTGATGTGGCGTCACAAATAGATTTAGACGCACAGCCTTTTACAACCAATGACTGACCTCCAAAAGTCCCTGATGAAAAGAAAGAAAACAATGGCTGATTCAATCTAAGATGGACATTTATATATATGTGATCTTTATCAAATGTTTAAACCTAAGACAGTTTAAAAGATAATGACTTTAATTTGTTTCCGTTTCCAGATCCTCACCTGTTGCTTTAATGCAGCGATCTTCAGTCCCTGAACAGCTCAATATGTTTGAGCAGCTCTGTCCATCACAAGAGAAACATTTATTTCCATTGGGGATGTTAGAGGGATCTACAGGAGGAAAACAAGTATATTTTATTTTATTTTCTGTACAAAATATCTAATGAAACAACACTCTTTTTGCAGCTCCATTCAATCAGTTCATCACAGACAAACCACACCCTGCTTTTTATTAAATCTCATATGGAAGTAAATTGAATGTTGACTTTAAAGAAGATATTTGTATGATCACTGAAGTACAATACCTGGAGCATCTTGGACGTTACACTGGTTTGTGTTACAGCAGGAAGAAGACACCTTTGAAATGCCGAGATTCATGGACCCACTTTGACAGGCAACAGCACAATCTTTAGCCTTCACTTTAGAAGTAATGTCACCTAAAATATGAATGATACAGGAAAGACCAGTTCAACTGCATATTAGTTTAATGGTAAATGTATTTATAAATGTCAAATTTTATCATTTTTCTCATTTCAAACCATTTTTTAAATACAAAATCATAAATGAAATATCAGAAATACATGTTGAATATTCTGCATAGAATATTCCGCCAGAAAAAGGAGTAGCCGTTCTGTTGCAGCACCAGTAAATTAACACAGTCTCCATCAGTCAAATAACTGTACATTTCAATCCTATTGGACTTACCAGCTTGTGCCACTGCTGTTATACTCTGACACTGAGTAGATCCACTGGGACATGTTTTAACCGTTTGTCCTCCACAAGAACCCGTCAGACTCATGCACTCATAACAGCTGAGAGAATGTCCTTTAGGAATAAAACAGAGAGAAAGAGACATCAATTATCTGTATTTGTACCCAGTAACATCACAAACATTATTTGTCTTTGTACCTGCAGTGAAGAGAATGAACAGAAGAAAAACTGAGAGTTGCAGATCCATATTCGATCAGGAGGTGAATGAAATAATGTGTCTGTTTCAGTGCCATTTTATAGCTTATCAAAAGGGTAGGGTCTTCGTGAGAAAATGAAAGTTTAACACAGGTAGACATTTCTTGAAACAGAAACTTAATCTTAATGTACTTGCCAATTAAAGATAAAGGAAAGTTTAAGAATTGTAAGAAATATACTTGAACCAACCTTCTTAAAGTGATGGTTGACCCAAACATGGAAATTCTGTCATAATTTACTCATCCTCATGTCATTCAAAACCTGTATGAATTTCTTTCTTCTGTAGAACACAAATGTATCTTCTTTTTTTCTACAGAAAAAAATTCTATTTAAATAATAAGGCTTTAGGGATTACCATTTAGTGAGGAGGATGGGAAGTTATTGAGAAGCCAGGACACAAGCTTAAACAATAAAGTATTACAATAGCTGCAGTTCAGTAGTATAACACCTACAGTACACACTGTGAGGGACATGATGCAACCTTAAACAGAATCATAAGTTTCATTTTCTCATAAGTTTCATTTTCTCATAAGTTTCATTTTCTCATAAGTTTCATTTTCTCAAGGAAATAGTAGTGTTTTTTTGATAGTTACTTGTTTTACAAGAGGAAAACATTCCTTTGACCACTGAATGTTTTCAGCCCTGTTGTGCCCGAATTTTTAGTCGGTTACACCACAGTAGAACTAACCTAAAAAACATCTAAACTGTTTTATTTATTCATTTTAAACGAGAAAGCTTCCATACTCAAGAGAACAAGCACATTTAAACCAACATTCTCAACTTTTTGTTAAAGCTTTTGCAATGCAAACATGGACTTTGTAAATGTGTTTGGGTGTGTGCATGAATTTTTTTTTTTTTTTTTGTTCCACCCCGATGAATGTCCTCTCTAAAACTGGCACTTAAGGTTTAATCATACACTTCACTTAAATCACGACTGAGATACCTGATAAGTAACTTTTAAGCCCAGCTTTGAGCCAAGATTTTTTTTACTGTGCTCCTCATTTGGGAGTCACACTTGTTATCTTTACACCTGAAAATGGAACTTCCTCCACCCTATAAGACCAATGTAATATTTGTTTGTTCAATAATATTTTTTCTTTTGCATTTTGAGAGGATTTGATGGTATTTATTAATATTTATACAATAATTGTGGTTAATTTTTGCCATTTAAAATAATAATAAAAAAAGTTCATATTTTTAAAATATTTTTTCAATTAATGCAGTATTTCAGATTAATATAGAGTCTAGGCCTTTTAAATCCAATTTTTGTCAGATTACATTATTAGTGCCAAAAACTCTAATAAAACGTAATTTCATGGTGTTAGCACTACATGCTTGTATAACTCTCTGTTCTTAGAGAATTTCTCATAATTATTACTTCTCATAATTTTGTTTATTTAATTAACAATTAATAATACAAATTAATAATTTAACTAGATGTACCGCATGGCGGTACAAAATATGACCGCCGCTCAGGCCTGCACTGGCTTTCCACAAAAATAAATGACGTGGAGCAATTTGGCTGTATTGCGTGTTTATGTATATACCTAAAAAAAGTAGTAGTATGTGCATGTCTGTCTGTGTGTAAGGGTTTTTCCTACATTGACATTTTTTTGGCGGCCGCCAAAACGATTTTTTGTCCCGCCAAAGCCTTATTTGATCTGTAATTGGTTTTGTGAGTGAAGCAGGCTACTGACGGAGTGACGGAGAGAACGATCACAGCAACGCGCGGATTCTTATATGCATCGCGATGCGGACGTGGACGATTCTGAATCGATTCACAAATGTCAAAAAAATCAAATCTCTAAAAAAACATAATATTGACGGAACGCAAAAGGCGGAACTCTAGCGGACGTGCAGTGCGCGTGCAGTCTGTGGCGCGCACATAACAGACTCGCGCACATAACAGACGCATGATGCCTGAGCGCCAAATTCGAACGGCACCCTCTTCGTTAAAAGCTAGCGTATGGAAAATTGGCAATTCCATTGTTACCTATTTAGTATTTTTTGTATGAAAGCTGCTTTCAGTAGCCTATTTAGTTTTCACATCAACATACTGTAAACTGATCTGTTATACTTACGTTGTACTGCCCTGCAATATGTGCAATGCCAGTCACAAAAAGTTACATTTTGACTGTGCTCTCTGCAGATGTTCATTCACTTTTTTTGTATAAGCTGTTTTTGATTGTGGTATACAGCAAACATTTCAAGTCATACCTCTTTATTATTTAGTTGTGAATAAGAGAGGCTTTTTATGTTATTCAGAATATGCATAAGTCCACAAGCATTATATGAGAGCTGCTGGTACATAATTCTATATTTTTGAACGAAAACTGTTTGTGAATTTGCTACAGCAAAATGTTTTTTGTCTGAAGGATTATATTGCTCATTGGAAATAACCAGAGGATGTTGGTTAGAGTCTATTATTAAATATTCAGAATATGCTGAAGTTTGTATTAATTTACTACAAGTACACTGCTAGTACAGGCACACATGTATTTTCATGTTGGTTCTTTGCAATGTTCAAATCACTTCCATTTGTTTTATTAATAAAATTAATATAGGAAGATGGAAGTAAGTTCGTTATGGGTCATCATAAATACTTTGCTTTAAAAGTACCCAAGTAAAAAAAAAAAAAAAAAAAAACTTTAATAATCGATACCCTCTGAATCGTAATCGAATCGAATCGTGAGGTGCCTAGAGATTCCCACCCCTAATCTGAAATGATAAAGTAAGTGTGCTTACCTAATTTAGCAAGAGTGTTTAGTAAAATTTTGCCTTAATAATCCACAGTATGTATAGGCCTATGACAATGTGTAGTAAATTACCTAAAAAAAAAAAAAAAAAAAAAAAAAAAAACACAACCTGTGTCTTTGTATTTATTTTAAATTGAACATTTATTGTCAATATTGGGCTTGCGGATCATGTGGGTACTAGGGTACTCTTTGCTGTGTGTGGATGACCATGTCGGTCAGCCACCACCGAAGACCAATTGTGTGTGTGTGTGTGTGTGTGTGTGTGTGTATGTGTGTGTGTTTGTGTATGTGTGTGTCTGTGTCTGTGTGTGTGTGTGTGTGTCTGTGCGTGTATGTATGCGTGCGTACATGTGTGCGCGCGTGTGTGTTTGTGTGTGTGTGTCTGTGCATGTGGATTTGTATGTGTGTGTATGGGTGTGTGTCTGTGCGTGTGGATGTCAGTGTGTGTGCATGCTTGCGTTTGTTTGTATTCCTGCATGTGTGTGTGTGACAGACAGTATCATCCTAAACCAGCAACCCTTCGCTCAACAGCACCATCTACAGGCCGATGAGTGTACAGTCACTAAATGTGCACATAAATGAATTTATTTTATACCACCCCATGGATGAAATTCTACGAAACTTAGCATACCCCCCGAGGATGTCAAGTTAATCATACACATGAAATATGGTGCAGTTCTGAACATCTCAACTGAAGATAGGGGCGATTAAAGCAGAATAATATTGCATTTTCATTTTTTATGGGAGGGGCGCAAATCACTAATGAGTGATTATGGGCTAGGTTGATGTGGGCCCTTAAGACCAACATACCATAAAAATGTCTTCATCCTCGGTCCCACGGTTCAGGTAGTTATTTAGGAAAAACTGCATTTTTGGGGTTTGGGGGGGCCCAGCGCGGGGGGGGAGTGGCCCCCGGGGACCAAACGAAATTTTTCCGTAAAAGTCTAGTGGGGCTACATGCCCACCAAATTTCATGTTCCCCGGTGTTTCGGTGTCCCTGGTATCGTTAACGAAAAATTCAGTAGATGACAAAAAAAAAAAAAAAAAAAAACTTTGACAATCCCTATATGACCATAATTAATATTCATATTTATCATTTTCTCATTATTTATAAACTTTAAATAAAGTTTCTTATTATTATGAGATGTTAAGTCATTATTATGAGAAAGTTTCTCATTATTATGAGATGTTAAGTCATAATTACTAGAAAGTTTCTCATTATTACAAGAAAGTTTCTCATTATTATGAGATGTTAAGTCATTATTACTGTTGTATCGTAGATACCAAGGAAAAACTTCTGGATGGTCTCTTTTTAATAGGACTCGTCTCTTCTCTGCGTTTAACACTGCCACAGCCCACAAACACAGTGCGCCACCGCCCCCTACTGGACAAACCAAATACCACCCTTAACATACAACATGTCCCCTAACATTTAACTGATAGGCAATCCTTCCCCAAGACACAACATTTATTCTAGGACAATTTTACAGTGGTGATTTTCTTTTTCTTTTTTATTCTTTTTTTTTTAAACATCATACAATTCGCAACATTCATAATTCTAAAGGTCCTAAAGTTCTTTTTGATGACACTATTTCTTATGTCACAAAGTCTTTAAGATATGCTGTGGTTTCCTCTCTCTTACTGAGCGTCGTAGACATCCAGAGGGTGCACTCTCAGGCTCCTTTCTGTCTGCAGTTTGAGTCAATTCAGGCATTCTTTGAGCACTGGGTGAATCTGGCAATTGATTTCTTTGACATGCAGATTTCGAACTCTCAGGCTCCCAGTTATCTACAGTTGGAATTGATTAGGCTAAGTGTTGTCGACGTACTGAGTGATTCTGGCATTTTAATATCAGCATCCAATGACACAACATCAGCATCATAAGGTTGAACACCCAAGGCAGCTTGAAAGTCTGTCGTCAGCATAGGTGTAATTTGCGGGTGGGACGAGTGGGACATGTCCCCACCACTTTTGAAACATCTCACGGCACGAATGTAAGTTACCAATACAAATAAATAAAACATCTCCAGTTAACTAGCAGAGTTTAGTTTAGTTTCATTTAGTTCAGATCATTCGGATCACGTTTAACACAGATATAATAAAATTGTCTTACTTTGAGGTCAGTGACTAACATTGTGATATTCCATCTGCAGCAATCACTTCAAACATGAATCAGCAACTTTACAGCTGACAGCTCGAACAGATCACACAGACACAGCAGATAGCGGAAGCTCAACGAACTCTGTCAGAGAATGTCTGTTACTGTACAACAATGCTCACTAACGGCATAATACCATGACTACGGTTTCATAATAAAAGTCCCAACTAAATGAGCCTTTAATACAATAATACTTTTGCGATAATGTATATGTATGTGTTCGTTTAAAATCTGCCATTGTGTTTTCGAAGTTGTTAAAATAATACTAAAAACACGTTGTTGTTTTTTCTGAAGTGGGATCCAATCAGAGAAGTCGGCGTTAAGATCATAAGAGCAGCGCTCATCGTGAATGGTCACTTAACGCGTGTTTTGCCTTTGGGTTTATTATCAAATTAATATTATAAAAAAAAATTTAAAAGCAATTTTATTGCACAGAAGTATTAGGTATAGCAAGAGTAGGAAAAGTCACAGAGTCTCATGCCGTTTGGATGAAAGGAATTTCATAAATAAATAAATAAGCCCAGATTTTACAGTGGGAAACCATGTTGAATTTGCAATGCAATTACGATTCGTAATGTTATTGTACATAGCCTACATCTGATTTATGATTTAGCATTGTGTAGCAACGGATACAGATTTACTGGATGCCTCTTTCCACTTAGAATGGGCATCAACTAAGACTAAAAACATCTTCCCCAGGAATGGACCAGCATAGATCGGTCCATTCGTGTTGCCATCTAGTGGACGGTAGGCTACGACACGAATTTGAACGACCGATAGAAATCACACCGAAAAATCCGTCTTATGATTTGGTTAAATCCAAGTTTTTTTCAATACACAAAACTGAATTCATTATTAGTTTCTGAATGTATAGTCAAAATTCTGACTTTGGACCTACATAGGCCTATGCACATCTTACAACACAACCAATCACCGACAGGAGGAGGGTGTTGTGAGGTTTTGCGCTTGTGCACGGCTGCACGCAAAGTCGAACACGAGCGCAAAACCTCACAACACCCACCCCCTGTCGGTGATTGGTTGGAACACTATTTATTTTGGTTTTGAGTGGTTGGTGAAACCAATTGTTTTTGTGTGCAGATCTCAGAGCCTAGGCTGCCTACAGAGACGCGTTTTTTTTTTTGACGGCATGCTTATGGGGCGGACAGCTAGCGGATCGTTAGGAAAGATTAGATGAATGTGATCATTTATGTTTGGGCCTTTTTTGGGCCTGAAATCGCTGATACAACCTTTAACAATTACTTAATAGTCATGTGCCTCAACAAGTATAAAGTCATAACATAATGATACATTTGCAAATCATTAGCTAATAATTAATTAACACAGACAATTCGAAGTTGAAGTACATGACTTCAACCCATTGTGGTAATTAACGCATTAATTTACACTATTAGTTAATAAAATATGTTATTAAGAAATTAATACATTATGACACATTTAATTAATAACTATTTATATATTACTTAAACTATCAATCATTAGAACCTTTATTAGTTGTTGATGCAGTAATCATTAATTAATGGTTTAGTTCTTTATGAGTCATTAACACATGATTATCTTAAGCATGAATGAATGCATATTAGTGCACCGTATTGTTAAGTGTTACCACAATTTCTTTAAACACTTTCTTGTGGGGAAAACAAAGGAATTAACTGAGATGCTTTTAAACATGTTTTTTAAATGGCACATTAGTTTCGGTAACAGGACTGAGAAGCGTCCATATTCTGCTTGAAAACCTTGTAAAAAAAATAAAAAATAAAGTTACCCAAATTGACCAATACACATTTTGAATAGTTAAATGTGTAGTATTAGATTCAGTGTTTAAAAAAGATACAAAATAAAGTCACCCATTCGGTGGAATGGCCCATTTGCGTTCATTTTTTGTCTATTGTTTTAACGCAGTTAAAGTTACACAATATCTAAAAGGAAATAAAGTTAGCACTCCGACAACGTTGAGAAACATAAACAAAATATGAAAAAAATATTAGACCTGTTTGACACCAGCATCAACACTTTTTAACACTGGTAAATTAACCCATATTAACAATTAACAAAACAACTCTGAACAACACTGGGTATTTTGCTGTGTAGAGAGAGAGAAAAACAGAGAGAAAACAGCAATAGTTTTACTACAGTTAGCGGAGTGCACAAATAGGTTTTCTTTTTATCTCTATTTCCCTTTCCTTCACTTTTCTTCTTTTTTCCCTTTCCTTTCTTTTCTCTCCCTCTTTTTTCCCTTATAATAATAAGGAAAATAAATTGACTTGATTTGATTGAGAAAGTTGTGGATTTCTTAAAAGATGAGGAATTACAAAGCAGGAGTGAAGACCAGGACTGTTGATAAAATTACATTTGTTTGTTTTAGTTTAAACAAACAAAAATATGGGTTTAGAGCACAAGGGGAAAAGTCAATGCTGCAGTCAAAGAATATATTCACCTGCACTGAGAGAAACTAATATGAAAAATAATAATAAAGAAGAACAATGCAAAATAAATAAGGGAATATATATATATATATATATATATATATATATACATACATACATACATACATACATACACATATACATATATATATACATATATACATATATATATACATACATATATATATATATATATATATATATATATATATATATATACACATATACATATACATATATACATATACATATACATATACATACATACATACATATATATATATATACATATATCAAGATAAACACAAACAGAAGAGAAAAAACAGGAACAAGATAAAAGCAGTGGAAAAATAAGTTAAGGAAATAAGGAACGATGGAAGGGAAAATGTATAATGGCAGACAAATAATATGCAGAATGTTTGCATGTTTAAGAGAAGCACATAATATCTTGCTTGTTGATTGAAAGGGAAGTATTTGCATGTCAAACTGGGCAAGTGATACCTTTTTTATCAGATGATATAATTTTTTTCTCAGCATTATGGATTTGAGGAAGGATGTGCCAGTGATTCAACTTGCTTTAACATTATTTTAATCATATACTGTAAGTATTATCATATATTATTATAATATTTTATATTAAAAATGGCTATGAAAACACATTAAAGTATAGATAACAGATTCGGAATTACAAAGCAGCAGCAAAAATGTCACAATGTTTTCTGCAAAACTCTACAGAAAAATGTCCACATTTTGCACAAGTTTAACAGTGTTCTCGTTCAGAAAACACAAGTACACAATATAATTACCTCAAGTGTCTCACTGAACTCAAATAGCACACTTTTGTCCATGTGTAAACATTACAGTTTTTCTCGATTGCTTAAACACATTTCTTGAAACTATGCCTCGTATTCTCAAAACTGTAAACACAAATTTATATTGTGTATTTATATTCATTTATATGTCTCACCCAATTCCCCAAACATCCTATTTTCAGGTCAAAATGAAGCTCTAAACTCAAAACCATTCACTCTTGATGAAAAACCAAACCTTGCCCTCAGACATCACACACACTACAACATAGTCTAACACACTGCAATAAATTTAAAACAACATTTCCAAAACTGGTAAGTTATGTTGCTTGTGGACACGTCTAAGAATGTTCCACGTATAGTTGAAAATACCATCATTGGCCTAGAAAGATAACATTCTGGGAGTCAAGACTATAAAGGAGAAAGGATGCCTTCACTGTCACACTGCAGCCAATCTGTGTGACTGTACGACTGCTGGCCTTTTCTTGCAAGAAAATACATCTCATTAAAGACTATTGGAAATGTTTGTCTCTTATTCAGTGATAGAATTTTGTTTGCCACCACACCTCCCTGAAGGTTCTCGAGGCGATGGTAAAGTGACTCAAATTTGGCCTTACTACTTAGCCCAGCCTCCCTCATAGTCATACCATTAACTACAGTTTTTCTCGATTGTTTACACACATTTTCTGGTACTTGAGACACAATGACCACAACATGTAACTCATTTACCAACCCCCTGAACCAATTCTGCTAAACTACAAGCACAATTCCTGCTTTACACTCAAATTGCAGCTCTAAAACACACCTTTTTCAAAACACTACACACAATTCTCTGCTTTTGGCACAATTTTCATGCAGAAAATCTCTTGTTTTCACAAGGAACACACTGCCATTCAGATATGCACACTGACTCATCACATGGGCAAACACCCGTCACACAGTTTTACAATCAGCAATCAGAGCTTTAGCATAAAAGGGCAACAGGTGAGCGCTTCAATGGAGCAATGGATGCCAACATTGGTTTTTTTTTTTTTTTTTTTTTTTTTTTTACTGTAACTGTATACAGTCAATTCTTCTGTTGTTTTGTATGTAGACCACTGTATGTCCTACTTTGTGTTGGTTGGGACGTACACTGTGTACATTGTTTTTGTGGGAAAAATAAAATATATTTGTTACCGTGTATTTGTGTGTTCTGAGTATAAAAACAATATTCTCAAATATTTTACAACACACTTATGTATGTACTGTCTGTAGTAAGTGTAAGTAACACTGAGCCAAAAAAAAAGGCCTAAGTCATTATGATGAATGGAGAAGAAGTGTTTTCCATTCATCATAGTGTTTTACATTGAGCACATCTGTGTTCAACTGGTTCTTATAAATGTCTATTCATATGATGGTTTGTGTGTGTCATTTGAAAACAAAATACCATTTTGAGAAGAAATAACATTGTTTTGAATGTAAAGTTTCATTTTGCAGGAGAATTGAGGGGTTTTGCCCATTGTGTGTGTGTTTTTGGATTTGTGTGTAGAGTTCTGAGAATATGAGGCATGCTTTCAGAAAATGTGTGTAAACAATCGAGAAAAACTGTAAGACATGGGCAACTAGAGTGGCTTGAATTTCATCTGAGACTGCTTGTCTTCTTGCCCTTGCCCTTCCTCCTCCTCATTCTTATCCCTCTTCCTTCATGTCTTTCTGGATCCATTGTTCCAAAACTCAATAAACTGTTTCGGGCCCTTTTATCTAGATCATTTTAGATCATTTTTACCCTTTTATCTATCTATTGAAGGATCTGATTGATGTGTGTTATATTTTGACTCTTAGTGTTTCCACCTGGGTAATTGTGTGCTAACTGAGCTGAAGCTGTGCTGACTTGAGTGAACAATATTGAGTGCTAGTGCTTTATACATGACAACATGGTCTAGGCAATGAGGAATGAAGGGATTTGTCTGTAGAGTTTTGCAGTGACTGTTCAACAAATTTGACTCATGTGTCAAAACAGGGAATAGCGTTTATAGTTTAGTGAAATGGGTGTGCTTTTTGATAAATGGCATTATGGTTTTGAAATTTTAGTTCAAAAGCCTGGTTATAGTTTCTCAGCAATTGAGAAAAACTGTAAGTAGCAAAACTGATGACACATCAATCAGAATCTCAGGATAATATAAATAGGGCCATGGGGGATTATGTGCTTTGGAAAAAGAGGAAGAGGAAGAGGAGAGGAAAATAAAATAGATAGCATCAAAGTACATTTGTTCCTGATGAAATACAAAGCACTATAGTTGACCATGTTCCAGGCTCATCTACAGGGTTTTATACTACTTACACATACAGTATAATTACAGCACACAGTAGCAATACTTTAGATGTGAGAACTTTCACTATTCTATACAGTACATGTAGCACATGTTGTACAACCTTTAAACTTGTAATTGACAAACTGATTTGTAGCCAATTACTTAAGTTCTTACATTTAATATATTTCTACAGAACTGAGAGACGACTGCCTAGGTGAGGGAGAGAAAGTCTTTTGTCAGAAGACACTGTTATAGTGTAGCAAATATGCAATGCAATTTGGCCAAGGATGAATTTATGTGTTTATTTACTGTAATTGACAGTATACTGTATTGTATTGCAATTCCAAGTTCATGTTCAATTCTTTGGTATTTCAACTTTTCTTTTCTAGTTAGTTTCATCTACTGCAAGATCTATTTACAGTAGTGTAATGAATACACTTTTCCTAAAGCTTATTGTTGAATTTCACTGTATCTGCATCCCTCTATTTATGTTGTATACAATAGACATTGAGCTGTAAAATAATTCCTGATTGCCAAAAGTTACAGCGTTTTGGATTGATCTCAATAGTGTGTAAAAGTATGTTGTAGCGTGTGTGTTTTTGAGGGCTTGTTTGTCATGTCTGAGAGCAAAGCTTTGTAAGCTTCATTCTGACCTGAAAATAGGAAGTATGGGAAATTAGAAGAGAAATTATGGATTTGTGTTTAGAGTTTCGAGAAAAGGAGGCATAATTTCAAGAAATGTGTTTAAGCAACCGAAAAAAACTGTAATAAACTACGAAAAAGTCGAGTTAAATTTAAAGGTGGGGTAAGCGTTATTTCAAAAACGCTGTTGGACATTGTTGATATTTGAAATCAACCCAAACAAACACACCACTCTTTTCATTGCTCTGCCTCCAAAAATCGCTCTCCAATCCTAACTGCCCTTCTCCGAGTCGGTCTCGAACCCCGATTACCGGCATGTGAGGCGAGTGCGCTAACAATGACTTTATTAAACGTTCGTCAGCGGGACCCTCACTTATGACTCATCATCTCTGTTATGCATGCAATCCAAGAGTGGATGACTGTTTATCATAGCAGAAGCGCAACAAAATTGTGCTTCACAAATGATAAAGTACAGATGATGAACGAATAGCAAGAAAGTACAAAAAAATTAGCGTACAGTAGGCCTACACAATAGTAATTACAAACAAGAGTCGTTGTTAGTTGGCAACAGCATAGCAGCTCCAGACGAACAATGACACTCAAACCCAGTGTTACACACGTTTGGAGCGAATCAAAGCTTGTCCTAAAGCTCTTTACTGATTATAACCCTTCATTTTCCAGTGATATTCTTATGAGCTTTTCTCTTTAGTATTGTGTCTCATCTCTATTTCTCCATTTCTTCAAATCTCCCTCTTGCTCGTTCTCTCTCCTCCACCATCATTCGCCCCCTAATGCTGATTGGCTACACACGTTTGTTGTTCCTGTGTTGGAAATACCGGTAAGATATTTTTAATATAGTGGTTTTATCAGACTTCTTTACAGCATGACAAGCTTTATTTAAATATGACTGCAGGAACAAGGTGTTAAAAGTATTTTATTTCAGAAAAAAGTCAAAGTTCTACAGCAAAATATATATATATCATGTCAGAACACCAATGGTAGTACAAAGAAATAGCTATATATTCAGTACAGCGTGTCTGATTGTGGAATGTGAAGATCTGCTGTATTCAGTGCATCATGAAGTAGGAGAGCAGAGAACAGCAGAGGAACAGGAAGCTCTGGGTGACACTCTGAGCCCCGTTACACAGGTTCCCCTCACAACATTTGAAGCTTTCAATATCTCTAACTGATGTTGTGGCGTCACAAATAGATTTAGACGCACAGCCTTTTAAAACCAATGACTGACCTCCAAAAGTCCCTGATGAAAAGAAAGAAAACAAAGGTTGATTCAGTCTAAGCTGGACATTGATATATGTGATCTTTATCAAATGTTTAAACCTAAGACAGTTTAAATGATAACGAGTTTAATATTTTTCCTTTTCCAGATCCTCACCTGTTGCTTTAATGCAGCGATCTTCACTCCCTGAACAGCTCACTGTGTTTGAGCAGCTCTGTTCATCACAAGAGAAACATTTCTTTCCATTGGGGATGTTAGAGGGATCTACAGGAGGAAAACAAGTATGCTTTTATTTTATTTTCTGTACAAAATATCTAATGAAATAACAATCCTTTAGCTGCTGGAGTATTGAATGGAGTATTCAATCAGTTCACCACAGACAAACCACACCATGCTTTTTATTTCCTGATTGAATGTCATTTGGAAGTAAAAGAGAGATGAATTTACAGAAGTTATTTGTACATGATCATTGAAGTAAAATACCTGGAGCATCTTGAGCATTACACTGGTTCGTGTTACAGCAGGAAAAAGTCGTCCTTACAATGCCGAAATTCAAGGACCCATTTTGACAGACACCTGCACAATCTTTAGCCTTCACTTTAGTGTCACCTAAAATATGAATGATACAGGAGAGACCAGTTTAACTGCATATTATTTTAATGGTAAATGTATTTATAAATGTCAAAATGTAGCATTTTTCTCATTTCAAACCATTTATTAAATATAAAATCTTAAATGAAATATCAGAAATATAGGTTGAATATTCTGCATAGAATATTCCGCCAGAAAAAGGAGTAGCCGTTCTGTTGCAGCACCAGTAAATTAACACAGTCTCCATCAGTCAAATAACTGTACATTTCTATCCTATTGGACTTACCAGCTTGTGTCACTGTTGTTGAACTCATGCACTGAGAAGATCCACTGGGACATGTTTTAACCGTTTGTCCTGCACAAGAACCCGTCAGACCCAAGCACTCATAACAGCTGAGAGAATGTCCTTTAGGAATAAACAGAGAGAATAAGACATCAATGATCTGTATTTGTACCCAGTAACATCACAAACACTTTTTGTCTTCGTACCTGCAGTGAAGAGAATGAACAGAAGAAAAACTGAGATTTGCAGATCCATATTCGATCAGGAGGTGAATGAAATAATGTGTCTGTGTCAGTGCCATTTTATAGCTTATCAAAAGGGGAGGATCTTCATTAGAAAATGAAAGTTTAACACAGGTAGACATTTCTTGAAACACAAACTTAATTTTACATAATGTACTTGCCAATTAAAGATAAAGGAAAGTTTAAAGGTCCCATGGCATGGATTATTTTATTATTTTATAATGTTAATAATTTAGAAATAAAAGGCATTTTTCCAAGCCTGATTTTAGCCTCTGATTTGAATGCTCAGTTTGAAGGGGCGTGTCTGTGACTCTGTGTGAGACTTCAGTGTAAACGCCCACTGCTGTGATTGGCTGACATTTTTGCATATGAAACGAAAACTCGAAAACTTTTAGTATTACAGCTATTACGTTTTTACTATTACAGCTATCGAGATTAACAAATCGTGAGAAGCTTTTAAAGTTTTTAGATTTATTCCCATCACATAAAAGGTTGCAGTGATGAGCAGATGACAGACAGTCTGTTGATCGCATGAATGAAGATCTTATCATTGCAACGCAGTTTCTGCACTCTCACTAATGCTTTCACCAATGCAAACATGATGTAAATACAGGAGTAGCTTCATTGTGCAGTTTAACAGCGTCATTGATTTCACAACAAGTTGTGGCAAGTGTCCAGATAAACTTGCGCTGTGTGATTGACAGCTTGGGCGATTGGAAAGGGATTGTTCTTTGATTGCTTTCTGTATCACAGTTTAAATAAGATTATTTTTATCCTACTAAGAGAAACAACGTGAAGTTGATCGTTTAGTCACTGGCTTGATTTACTGACCCTTACGAAAAAGAAGTACACTTCAAGTTCATTTTATGAAGTAGCCTATACTTAAGTAATCTTCAAGTATCTTTTTAAGTAGGCCTATACATTATGTAGTAGGCTAAAGTATACCCCAGTAAACAAAGAACGTTCCCTTAACATTCCCATATGGTTCCCATTTGTTTTTTGGTTTTTTTTGGGAACCAAATAAGAACGTTCTAGGAACGTTCTCTGTAGGTTTTCTTTTTATAACCTAAAGAGAACCTTCCCAGAACGTTCCCTGCATGTTATTTTTAGGTTTAATTTTTATAACCTAAAGAGAACGTTCTGGGAACGTTCCCTGCAGGTTGTTGTTTTATAGGCAAGGCAAGGCAAGTTTATTTATATAGCACATTTCATACACAATGGCAATTCAAAGTGCTTTACATAGAAGAAATTTAAATAATAAAAAGAAATAAGAATAATTAAAACAGTTTAGAAAAATAAAATACAGTACAGTACAGTCGGACGAACGTTGGCACAGTGCTCATTCAGTAAATGCATAGCTAAACAGATGTGTTTTGAGTCTGGATTTGAATGTGACTACAGTAGGAGCACATCTGATCTCCTCTGGAAGCTGGTTCCAGCTGCGGCTGGCATAATAGCTAAAAGCAGACTCACCATGCTTAGAGTGAACCCTTGGTATTTCTAGCTGATATGATCCTAATGATCTGAGTGATCTGTTGGGTTTATATTCAGTGAGCATATCTGCAATGTATTGAGGTCCTAGGCCGATTTATATACCAGTAATAATACTTTAAAATCAATCCTAAATTTAACTGGGAGCCAGTGTAAAGACCTTTCTCTAAGTCTTGTCTGGAAACAAAGCATCTAATTCTTGCAATATTTTTCAGATGATAGTATGCTGATTTAGTTACTGCTTTGACATGACTACTGAAACTAAGGTCTGACTCTAGTGTCACACCAAGATTCCTGACTTGATGTTTAGTTGTTTGACCCCTAGAGTGAAGGTATGCGTTCACCTTGAGAACTTCATCTTTGTTTCCAAACGCAATGACTTCAGTTTTGTCTTTGTTTAACTGAAGAAAGTTTTGACACATCCAACTGTTGACTTCATCGATGCATTGGCACAGGGAGTCAATGGGGCTGTAATCGTTAGGTGATAGGGCTAAGTAAATCTGTGTGTCGTCTGCATAGCTGTGGTAAGCAATTTGGTTCTTTCTCATTATTTGGCTCATTGGGAGCATATACAGGTTGAACAGGAGTGGCGCAAGAATTGAGCCTTGAGGGACTCCGCATGTCATGGATGTCCACTCAGACTTATGGTCTCCTATACTCACATAATAACCTCTCCCATCTAAGTATGACCTGAACCATTTTAGGACTATCCCAGAAAGCCCCACCCAGTTTTCCAGCCTGTCAAGAAGTATGTTATTCAAGAAGTATGTTATAAAGAGAAGTATGTTATAAACCTAAAGAGAACCTTCCCAGAACGTTCTCTGCAGGTTATTATTTTAATATCACTTACCATTAACAGGCAGTAGAGGGCGCTCATATTTAATATTTATAGGGTTTCCTTACCATTTTCCTGGAAGGTTTCAGGTCTTTAAGTAATTTACTACTCAACTGATAACTTGAATCAGGTATGTTATAACTATAATATAAATTATAATATAGAAATTCTATAAATATGAAAGATTTTTCATGGTTTATTTGAAAGATTTTTTCTTTTTTTATGGTTTACAATTACATACATTGTTGGGCCGAAATCTATTTGGCAAGACTGAACAAAACAACACTACAATTTCACTACAGAGTTTAACAGTTTTATTAAAACAAAAACAAATGGGAGGGGAGGTTTTATTTCAACAGGAACAATAAAATATAAAACAAAACAAAAAAACTGACTCTGTTGTACTCCAGATGTGTTCCTCAGGGGACACCAACCCCAACTGCTGAATACAGGTGAAACGTTATTGTGCATCATTCACCTGTCACCTGTCATCTGTGTCCTTCATGTAATGCAGCCTCCTCCCAAACCAGCAAAATGAGAAACTGAGGAATAGATGAACACTTGCAAAAGTAGAGACTGGATTAAAAACATAAAAATACATCTAGGTTTTGGAGAATGGATGGATGTGAAAATGGTTTAGCTCCTAAGATTATTTGCCAGTAAGTAGCTACTATTGTTGTGATAAATGCACACAGAAGGACACATAGGTGTTGGACCGACCTAGTGGTGGATAACCTCACTTTGCACCATTGAGGCTTCCAGTGGATAAAGCAATTTCCAATTGACTACATGCATCAAACCTGTTTGAAAAGAAAACACAACATTAGTATCACTAAGGTTGTAATTTTCTAAGAGATGTACATTTATGAGGGGACATTGACAAATGAAAAGAACTGACCTGTGCTAGTTTGCTCTTTATACACTGGCAGCCAATGTATACCATGTGACCAATATAACCCAGTTGTAGGTTAGAGACAAAAAGGGGCAAGTGTCTGCTGGGCAAAACACAACAAAAGACCTATATTGCGACCACTTCATGGTGTACAACATCCATTCAATAGTAAGTATACCAGCAGAGGCGATTTCTAGACACCTAGAGGTGCATTTCCATTTGAGAACTATCTTGCAAAGCTCAAGCGAATAAGGTCAGGACAGCAGCCACTTGTTTAAGTTGATAGAGATTTCAAAGTTTTCACAGACTCAATCTGTGGTGGCCACAAAGTGTGTTTCGTATGCACATCTCACTAGAAAACAAGATGAAGAAACAGGCAAAACATTTACAATCTCACATTTAAAATAATTAACCATTTTGCACAAGTTATATTTAATTTTAAGAAAATTAAGACCGTTGTATTCAATACATAATGATAATCTCAAAAATTAATTAACTTTGTAAATCTAACCAAGTTTGATATATATTTGACTTCACATTTCCAGGTTTCTCAAAAGCAGGACGTCATACTTGTAAACTTGTATAGCGGTGAATGAAAGACCACATTAACCCTCTGGTGGTCTTTGGTCACTTTTGGGTCACCGAAAAGTTTTGTATTTTGAATTTTTTTAAAAACTTAGCTTCATCGGAATGGTATGCACAGGGATCTAGTGGTTACACCATGAAATTACATGTTTTATTTTAATTTTCACTTTTAGTTAATAAAATTAAGAAATGAATACATTATGACACATTTAATTAATAACAATTCATATATTACTTAATATATTAACCATATAGAATCTTTATTAGTTGCTGATGCAGTAATCATTAATTAATGGTTTAGTTCTTCCATCAGTCATACATTAACACTTGATTATCTGGGCATTAGTTAAGCATGAATTAATGCATATTAGTGCACCCGTATTGTAAAGAGTTACAATATTTTAAGCATAAGAGATGTATACATCTGTTAGTGCTGATGCAGTATTTTGTTTAATATTCATTTAATAAAGTACATACAGTTCCTTAAACCAAAGAACATCAGTGCAACACACAATCTTTATTCAGTAAAATAGAGCAATGCATCATCCATATTCGCTGGTGTTTGCTGAAGAATCTGAAGAACAGAATCTGGATTCACTGAAACAGGAAGTAGAAGAGCAGAGGAGAGAAGAGCAGGAGGAAGCTTCCCTTATACATTCCATCTAATAAACATGATAAAGAAATTAGTATTACAGTAATTAGTACTACTAATAATAGTAATAGTTATTAAAAATGGCATGTTCATTGTTGATCAATTTCATTACATTTTTAAAAACAAAAACTCTTTGAATCACTTGACTAATTCATTAGCGTCTCCTTTTTGTGCTGTTCAAGCTTTACACTATTTTTTTAATTTTGACTACTCTTGATATTGTGTCTTATGAACAATCACTTGTGTATTAGTATTGTTTGTTTGAATTATTGAATTACTTGTATTAATGTTTGTATCATTTCCTCATTTTAAGTTACTGTGGATAAAATTAAAGCCCAATACCTGTTGCATTGCAAAGGTCAGTGTCACAGCACTGGACAGACAATGACCCTTCATCTATCTGTTGGGTCCCTGGTTTACATTGATTTGCACACGCTTTCGTAATGAAGACCTTAGTGGAACCTGCTAAAAAAGACAAACAACCATATAATAGGATAATAAAACAATTCCAAGATTTGCAGTAATGCAAAAACATCAACAAGTATACTTTCTCTCCAGCGGTACAATCAGCTTCAGTAAATTATTGCAGCAGATTTCCACATCACACTGGACTTACCATCTGATTGTTCCACTGTACTGCTTGCACATTTAGAAAATCCATTTGGACATGTCTCCACTTTTGCTTTACAGGAACCCGTCCAATCAGGCATGCACGAGTAACACTTAAGAGAATATCCTTAAAGATAGAGAAACATGTTGAATTACCAGTCTACAGTATGTACCAAATAATACATTCAATACTTGTGGTTTCTTGTACCTCCAGTGAGAAAAACGAGAAGAAGAACAACAGAGACTCGCAGATCCATCATGTGTCAGGAACAGAATGAAATAATGTTTCCGTTCCTTTTATGTCTGTTCGACTGCAAGATGGGACAGTTGCAACATGGCTTACGTCTCCACTCAGGAATGTGAGCTGATGTTCATATTACACATGCTCAGTTAGCCCATCTTCCTTCCTGGAAGAAAACAGCCACATACATGTATGACCAATCCTTCTGCAAATAAGTAATAACTAAATACATTTAAAGTTAAAAAGTATATATTTTTCATTTTATTTTTCATACAGTCTAAAATGTTTGCGGGAGGCATTGTAAAGTTATATTATTTTAATCCGTGTTTTCTTACCTTTTAAAATGCATAGCTTGCATGTGTCAAAGCTGTTGTGTCAAGCTAACAGAGCAAGTTTTATCATGACTGTCTTTCCTTATCAGAACATTGATGTAAAATCTTGTCATAACTTAACAAATTTATAAATGTATGTATTAATAAACAACCCATTTTAATAGTCAGGTATCTCCCCTTTTTATTTAAGTAAAAATCAGACTAGGCATACATTTGAACTGTTCTGTGTTTTCAGTACGCCTCACGAGATGAAATGCACAACAGATAGGGGTTTCCTTCTGTTCTGATGTAAGCAGCAAACTCAGCATAAAAGGCAAGACACTGAGTCTGAGGCAAAAAACCTCTTAGGTTACGACTGTATCCTTTGTTCCCTGAGAACAGGGAACTCGATGACGCTTTGGGGAATGCCTCAGTGTCATCAGCGTGAGTTCCCTTTTGAAAGGGAACTTTGATATTGCCTAACCTTGCAAGAATATAAGAATATAATCCAACATTCACTTACTTAAGCTTTCACATAAGTATTATTACATTTCAGTGTGTTGATTTTGATTAAAATAAATATTTTGTAGTTCGTAATAATTGAGCAAAACCTAGCTGATTGTTACTTGAAAATGTTTTCCCCCAGCCAATTTAACTTAGGGAAGACCCTGTGCAGGTGTAAAATAAATACATTTGAAAATGATGTTAAAAAAATATTTGATTACCTTTTAATGAATGTTACACTTGCAACTTCCCCTGTGGCCTGTTGCAACCTTCTCCGGTGTTTTGGGTTCATGTTTCATGTTAGTAGCTGTGTCCCAATTCAGGGGCTGCATCCTTTGAAGGAAGCGGCCTTTGGAGGACGCACCGAGACAAAAAATTGGCGCTGCGTCATATCATTACGCCTGCTGCACTCATGGTACAGCCGCACAGTTCCTTGATTATTACGCCGGAATGAGAGTAGTTCCTAGTCATATAGGCTTAGAAAATCGCAACTTTTCATTTTCCGTCGATCTTAGTACACGGTTTAACTACAGAAGAGTCAAGTTTTAAATAGGAAAAATATTGAAACTCTTTGGTCATTTTGAAAGAAATGCTACTGGACTCATCAGAATCAATGATCTGTGCTAAGCTATGCTAAAAGTGGTACCGTCAGACCCGGAGTTCGGCTGAATGGATTCTAAAACGGTAAAACTCATCTGTTTAACTCTGGGGGAGATGTAAAATGAGCTTATTTCCGAAAAAAGTGGAGTATCCCTTTAAAGATACATATGAAGCAGCAACTGATGCAATGCGATAAGATGAATAATGAAGGTGCATATTTTGAATGACTTTAATTAGCATAGTGTCATATGATTTATAAGTCATTTATACCAGGAAAAGTAACTGTTTACTTTCTTCAATGACTGACGAAAAAATGTATTAATCTAAGATCAGTTTTGGGAAGGAAAGAGATAAAGGGCAAGATAATGAGATTATGTTTTATAAGATTTATGTTGAATATTAAACGGTTTTGTGTTTTTTTCTTAATGAGGGATTTGTTGACACCTTCTTGTTTTTAGATGTGTGGAGTATTAGTAAAAAGATCAAATTTAATGTTTTTATTATAGTTCATGGGGCTAATGTTCAATTATTCCGAGTTATACATTTCAGACATCTTTGGTATTAAAACCTATAATGAAATCATTGAATTTAAATTGATAGTGTTTCTATTATTAGGCGTCCTTCAATTAAAATATGGGCAACTATGTATACATAGACCTGCATATAAAATGTACTTTTCAGATTAATCTCTATGAATGGAGTTCAGCTTTGTCTTGTTCAAAACACAATTTTAAATTGAATAGTTGATTTAGTATTTTACATTAATGACAACTAAAAACCACACAGACAGTTGAGAAAGAAAATGCAAGTGTAACAGTATAATGGATCCGTGCGTCAGTTCTTAAAGTGACAGCAGCCTAATATTCCTGCTGCCAAATTATGAGATATTTTTAATACTATCTATATGGCAGTTATCGACTTCAAAATTGTGGCCAGTGAAAATGCAAAGTGGGTAGTAACTTTGGAAAACCACTAACCACAGTGGCTGGTGAGCAAAAAAAGTTAATGTCAAGTGTAAGAAGTCAGAATTGTGAGTTACAAAGTCAAATTCTGAGTAAAATTCTTAGTTTATAATGTGCAATTGCGACTTTATATTGCGCAATTCTGAGATAAAAGATGTAAACTCGCAATTGCAAGGAAAAAGTCTGAATTGTAAGATAAAGTCGCAATTACCTTTTAAAATTTTTATTCTGTGTTAAACAAGTTTACATTAATCTATTTTAAACAAGTTTCCATAGATTACGGACAATATGTTGCTGTGTTTGTAAGGTATGAACTACGTATAGGTGTTCATCAACATGAATGAATGAAAAGACACAGGAAGTGGATTTGTGGCAATTTTTATTCATTGGAACAAAATAAAGAAAGACATTGTTTGCTTCATTGTTTGCATGAAAAACCTGCTCACTCCTGTTATCAACGACAACGGCTTAAAGAAAAGCCCTAACAATTATTAATAGATATAAATTGTATTTATGGTCAAATATAATAATCAACACTCAAACAAAAACTGAGTTGTTTACAAAAATTTGTATTGCATATGTGCACGAGGTGAAATGATAGACAAAATTATTTGTGAAATGTTTCCGCTCATCATATCTGATTATTTCTGTTGTTGCTTTTGTGATCTTTAATTGAACAGGAAAATCCTGATATTGAGAATGCAATTATTGTTTTACAAACTCATGAAAAACTGAGCATATAATTTGACAATTTGACAATTCTTTTTTTTTATTGCAGTCCTGAATATATTTCAGAAAGGATATTCAACAAGGCTGGATTTAGCATCGGGAAAACCGATGATCGCACTTCTGCCGGCCAACGTTAACAAGTTGGTTTTCCTCGGGACTTGAAAAACGTTTTTAAAACGCTTAAAGGGCACTTTAACGTGGCTTAATGTATATTAAGACAGTGATGTTAAAAGACCAAACTCAGTAAAGACCATACTATGTACAGAAAAGCAGATGAGCGCAGAATATAAACGCAACGCGTTTTCTTTATAATAGGCTTTATAAACGTTTTTCTATGGGAGGAAAATGCTTAACGTGTAATTAAACGTGTTGCGTTCATATTCTGGGCTCATCTGCTTTTCTGTAGGCTATATGGTAGGCTATGCTTTATTAATAAGGTGCGTCTTAGGACATTAAGCCATTAAGCGTTTTAGAATGTACTTTTTCCACACATATTTTTTACAAATTTTCTTCTAAATCTTTGAGTGATGTTCTGTACATTGTGGCTTTAAAATGTTAACACACCCCCTCTCCACACACACACACACGCACGCACTAGCAAGACTTGACGATTCTGATTCGATTCGACTATTAGTCGACTAGCAAGACTTGACGATTCTGATTCGACTATGAAAATCCTTAGCCGGGGACACCCCTAATATATTCTGTGCAGCGTGTCACATCGTTGAATCTGAGGATCTGCTGTATTCAGTGCATCATGAAGTAGAAGAGCAGAGAACAGCAGAGGAACAGGAAGCTCTGGGTGACACTCTGAGCCCCGTTACACAGGTTCCCCTCACAACACGAGATGCTCGCAACACTAGGAACCAATGCAGTGGCGTCACAAACTGATTTAGAGACACAGCCTTTTACTACCAATATCTGGTCTCCCAAAGCAGCTGATGAAAAGAAAGAAAACAATGGTTGATTCAGCCTAAGCTGGACATTGGTATATGTGATCTGTCAAATCCTTAAAGTGGAAAAACAAAATATTTTATATATGATGATATTATTTTGACAGATCCTCACCTGTTGCTTTAATACAGCGGTCTTCAGTCCCTGAACAGCTCGTTATGTTTAAGCAGCTGTGCCCATCACAAGAGAAACATTTTTTTCCATTGGGGACATTAGAGCTGAGATCTACATCAGGGGGAAAACAAGTGTCCTTTCATTTTGTTTTTTGTACAAAATGGAACATCTAATGAAACAACAATAATCCTTTAGAGGCTCCATTCAATCAATTCCTGACAGAAAATCATTCTACCCTGCTTTTTTTTTTTTTTTTTTTTTTTTCTTGATTTAATTTCATATGGAGGTAAAATGAATGTTGACTTTAAAGAAGATTTGCACATGATCATTGAAGTACAATACCTGGAACATCTTTGGCATTACAAAGGTCAGTGTCACAGCAGAAAGAAGACATCTTTAAAACACTGAAGTTCATGGACCAGTTTTGACAGGCAGCAGCACAACTTTTAACACTCACTTTAGAAGTAATGTCACCTAAAAAGGGAAAGACTGGTTCAACTTCACATTAATTTGATGAAAAAAATTATTCATGAATATGCTCAGAAGTAGAAAGCAACAGTGAGTTAAAAAAGAAACGTATTATCTCACAGATGCAAAACAATGCATTTTTTCTAATTTCAAATCATTTTGTTGTTAATACAAACTGTATTGATAGCAAAGCAAGAAAACGAATTACACAAATTAAATGCAAAAATTAAATAGCAGAAACATCATATACATGAGTGAATTTGTAAATTCCACCAGGAAAATTAGCAGATGTTATGTGAGAAGTAACATTTACACTGTCGCAGGACCGGTAAATTATCACAGAATCTCCATCAGTCAAATGTAACAGTAAATGTCAAAAACAACACTGGACTTACCAATTTGTGTCACAGCTGTTGAACACTTGGATAATCCACTGGGACAAGTCAACTGCTGTTGTACACAAGAACCCATCTGACTCGTGCACTCATAACATTTGAGAGAGTGTCCTTTAGAAATAAAACAGAGACAGTGAGTAGCATAAGTTATTGGTATTTGTACACCATAATAATTCAAGCAATTTGTCTTTGTACCTGCTGTGAAAAGAATGAACAGGAGAAAAACTGAGATTTGCAGATCCATCTTTGATCAGGAGGAGAATGAAATAATGCGTCTGTTTAAGCACTCATTTTATAGCTTATCAAAAGGGGAGGATCTTCATGAGAAAATTATATTTTTAAAGCTGACTATAATTGGGTCCCCGGTGCATCCTCCAACCCAGAAAACATGAAAAGTGACAACCCAGTAACTTTGTTTTGGTAAACCTTTCTCTGCAAGCATGTCAAAAAATAAGCTGATCAGATTTCGCTCCCCTTTCTGATCTTATTATAATATAACCATCCCTTAATATGCACGTGTCCACCCACGGCGACAACAGTGTAACCAGTTCTAATGCAATGGCAAAAGTTCGAGCAAAGCATGCAAACTGCTCTGTTGTTGGCTATTGGCTATACACTGAACACTACCTATTTAAAGTCCCAGCCTCAGATGAGACCAGAGCAGTGGATTAATTTTATTTTCATCATAAATCCCAGAAACAGATGAATCAATTGTAGTATTTCAACTTTTTTCTCTATATTTAATGAGTTTAATCTCGCATTATAATGACTTTAATCTCAAGATGTTTTTATTTTTTATTATTGCTTGGCCATTTTCCTCTTCCGTAGGCTACATGAGGGATGATCAAACAGATTTCATTTTTACTCTTAAACGAGACGCACATAATAATATCCAACTGCAGAGCCGCAACGCTCATGAATGGAAAAGAAGGCTGGGTCTCGAGCGCGACACATTAAAAAAGCTTTGATGATCACCTGACACATATTTAAATAGAAAAATTATTTAAAAATAAGCTTACTGTAAACAGCGCGGAGTTATCACGTAATCTCCATAAGAACTTTGATTGGCCCAAAGCAGACTTCTTACATCTGCGTGTTCTGACTTCGTATGTACTCGTACCGATAATTTTCATTCCGCGTTCACACAGAGCACATTGCCGCTAATTTACTGGTAATGTTAGAACTTCTCTTTACTGGTAATTTCCCAGAACTGATTTAGCCTACCTGTATTTTTGAAAAGGTTCACACATGGGGCCCTATTTTAACGATCTGAAACGCAAGTGTCAAAGCGCAAAGCGCAAGTAACTTTGTGGGCGGGTCTCGGCGCTGTTGCTATTTTCCCGGCGGGATAAATGACTCTTGCGCCGGGCGCAAATCTAAAAGGGGTTGGTCTGAAGTAGCTTCATTATTCATAGGTGTGGTTTGGGCGTAACGTGAAATAAACCAATCAGAGCATCATCTCACATTCCCTTTAAGAGCAGACGCACTTTTTCCTTGGCGTATTGCTATTATAACGGCGGATTTGCCAGGCGCGCGTCAAGAGCGGTTCACAGCCGAGGAGAGCAACGCTCTCGTCACGGCCGTAAAAGAGAGAGAAGTGACATTGGGGATGGGAGAAACACACCCAAATTAGCTTCGGCTAAACAGGCATATAATAATGTGGGTAAATGTGTAAGCTAGATGTATGCTTTTATAATAAATTATTATATTTATAATAAATTATCTATCTATCTATCTATCTATCTATCTATCTATCTATCTATCTATCTATCTATCTATCTATCTATCTATCGTTTGTAATAATATGATTTGCAAAAATGAAAACTGCTGCTTCTGTGTAGATTAGAGAATCACAGTGTATAAGCGTTGTGCACTCTATACATTATGGTCAAGCATTCGCCCTTAAAATAGCATAATGAACAACGCGCAACGCGCCACTGACTTTAGACTAGGTTTTTTCTGGCCAGTGGCGCAATTGTTTTATGGAACAGTAAAATAGCACCAGGGAACGTTTGCGCCAAAACACGCCTCCTTTTTTGCGCTGAACCGCCCAGAGAGCGCAAGTTCATTCCCTAGTTTAGCGACGTGCTTCTGTGGAGGGAAAAGCGCGCTTTGCGCGGGTGCAAAATAGGAATGAAACATGCGTCGGTGTACAAAGTCAATTGCGCTGGGTGCAAGATAGGGCCCATGATGTCTTACCTGTAATTTACCAGTAAAGACTGAGAAAGGGGCTAATAATTTATATTCTTGATTCTGCTCTGCTTAACAGATGTGTGGTGCATTTTGTGGTGTAATTGCATATTACACACCACAGGGTGTGAGAGCAGATGATGGCAAGATACAGGCAATAGTGAGCATGCCAACACCCACAGACAGGCAATAACTACAGCGTCTTTTGGGCATGATCAGATATCTCGCCCCGTTTATCCCAGGTGAGGCATCACTCACAGCGCCTCTCAGACAGCTGCTGAGAAAAGACATTGCATTCCAGTGGGAACCTGAACGTGACATGACATTGTCTGCACTCAAGACGGCACTGACCAACACACCAGTTCTCAGGTACTATGACCCAAACACAACGCTCACCATACAAACAGACACATCCAAAGATGGCTTAGGATCATGTCTGCTGCAGGAGGGGCAACCAATAGCATAAGCATCTAGGGCTTTAACGGATACAGAAAAGAACTATGCCCAGATTGAGAAGGAGCTACTGGCGATTGTTTTCTTGACCAAAAAGTCTCATCAGTACGTATAAGGACGCAGTGTGAATGTCCAGTCGGACCATAAGCCATAGGAGGCTATCTTCAAGAAGCCACTCAGCAAAGCACCAGCGAGACTACTACGTATGCTCTTACAGCTACAGAGATATGACCTCATTGTCCAGTCACGCCAGGGAAAGACATGTTAATTGCTGATGCATTGTCATGTGCCATTGCTGAAGGTCACCACTCATGTGCAGATGACCTCAGTGATGAAAGAGCTGTATATGCACTTGAAGCATCACAGGCTCTCAGTGAAGACATGCTAAAGCAGCTTACAGACGCTACTGCAAGAGACAGTACTCTCCGGCTGCTTGTGAAAATGCAAAAAACAGGATGGCCGACGCATAGAAAGCAACTCGATCTCTCAATTCAGCAGTACTGGCCTGTTAGACACACTGTGGCTGTGCAAGATGGTGCATTAAAGGTATCTGACAGGATCATGATTCCTGAGACAAATGAGATCAGAGATGCTTTAGAAACTACATATCCCACATCAGGGGATGCAACGAACGAAAGCACATGCCAGGAAGTTCATGTGTTGGCCTAGTATGACCTAACATATTGAACAGATGGTCGAAACATGTCCAACGTGTCAACAGTTTCAGCCCAGGAACCAGAAAGAGCCACTCATCTCTCATGAAGTACCAGAGCTCCCCTGGTTAAAAGTTGCAGCTGACATCTTCAAAATCAGAGGTCAGTCGTTTCTTCTGATTGTTGATTATATGTCGAAGTTTCTTGAGGTGATGGATATCAAAGACAAAACTGCACCCACAGTCACTGCAAAAATGAAAGCAGTGTAGGCCAGGCACGGCATTCCTAAAGAGCTAGTGTGTGTCCACGTACCATTCGCAAGCTATAAAATTAAGAAATTCCCAGCTGAAGTCAAATGTGTTGGCAGAGAGAACTATCAAAACTGTGAAAAGCGTCCTGAAAAAAGCGGAACAATCAGGGACGGACCATCACCTTGCTTTGCTTTCGATAAGGAATACTCCTGTCACTGGCATGTCTTATTCACTAGCGCAAGTTCTGGGAAGAGTACTAAGGAGCACCTTACCAGCATTCAGTGAAGTCCTGTGACCAACTACTCCCAAAGGTGTTTTCCCAAAGGACATATTACCCCATTCTTTGGAATATATACTGCTGACCCAGCGTGTCCTGTCTTTGGATCCTTGGAACCATCTGTAAATATGAATGTATGGTCAGAAAAATGCCCTTCCGAAACTTGCAGAGACGGAGAGCGTGAGTAGGAGCTGTCCATGAGCTAGGAGCAGGAGCAACTTTATGACTCTCTATGGGCTTCTCCCTTGACTTTATCGGACTTTATGCCTCCACGTCCCCCCGATTGCCTGCGAGCTTCTCCTCCTGTCTATACGGTAATTTCCAGAGAGTCGCGTGGTTATGACGCAATCGTTAGCCTACTTTTACAAAAACTGCTTCTACGGGGCCATAACGTAAGATACAAGGTAATGGAGCCTTTTATACATTGTTGTGTTTTTTTAGAAATAAACAATGGACAAATGGAGTCTTTAAACGCCTCAGATGTAAAGTTATTCGCTGTCAAAGTGACGCCAAAATGAATGGGAGTCAATGGAATGCTGACAGCAGGTGATGGCTTGTTAGCCAATGGCGGCTCCCGGGGGTGGTACGGTTTTCAAGCGCTGGATTGACCCCCTGATCACTCCCTGCCCGCCCGCCGAAACCATACCAGGCTCTGAGCCCCTTTATCGTCCGACTACATCACTGTCAGACAAGAGGATTAATTCTTCGAAATTGCACAGGAAATGGGTGAGGAGTTATGTGATGAGATTAACCTATTATACTTCTACTTCATATTATCACTTTCAGAAAATTTCCACTTCATACCAACTGATATTCCGCCTGTTCCGCTTGCACATTTATAATCTCCATATGGACATGTATTTGGCTCTTTCACGCCACAGGTACCCATAATATTAGGTGTACATGAGTAACACTTGAGAGAATATCCTTAAAGACAGAGAGAGACATTCAGTGACCTCAGTGTACCAAATAATACATTCAATACTTGCTGTTTCTTGTACCTCCAGTGAGAAAAATGAAAAGAAGAACAACAGGCACACGCAGATCCATCATGTATGAACAGAATGAAATAACAATGTTTCCGTTCCTTTTATGTCTGTTCAGAAAGGGGTGGGTTTAACAAGGAAACTGTGTGAAGACCTACACAACTTGACAAACTCAAACACCCACAGAGTTAATGTTTCTCCTCCAGAATAACAAATGATCAGTTTTAATTAATGGATGATAGTAATGTAAGTCAATGGTTTTAAATGAAAAGTAGAAAAGTTCCTCAAGACAAAAGTTTCAATGCTGTTTGTATAGCTGGTTGTTATAAAGGCATTGTGAGGCTCTTCTGGCTGGTTAATAGACATTTCTGATTTCTGGCTGATAGATGTGGACACTTAATAATGTACATAATTTACATGCGTGGCTATTTCTGTATGTTAATTAGTTACAGCGTTCCAGAGAACTTTTCTCTTCCACAAGTAATGAGCAGTTACAGTTTTTTTCAATTGCTTACAAGCATGGGTATACTGAAGACACATTTCCAAAATCCTTCACTCAGAAACAGAAGTCTATAGACCAAACTGTGAATCATTTTTCATTGCTTTAACACAAAATGCATTTAATGACCATATTTCCCAAAATCCATGAACACTTTTGTCATCATACTTCACCATCTGCAAAACATTATATATTTAAAGCACATTTTTTTCTAATGCCGACACACTGCTTTCAAAACTGATAAAAACACAAAATAAAATAACAATCCACCCATCCATACATCTATTCCATACATTTTCCCTACCGCTTGTCCTATAGGGTCTGGAGGCTGGAGTCTTTCCCAGTGTTTTGGGTCGTAGGCAGGAAAACACACTGGACTGATGACCGGTCCATCACAGGGATGACAAACTCACACACACACATTCATATTCACACTCACACCTACAGGCAAACTTACAGTCCTCCACTTCACCTGTTCTGTATATCTTTGGATTGTGGGGGAAACTGAAGAAACCAACAGCAACACTGAGAGAACATACAAACTCCACACAGAAAGACCTCCTGCACAACTACGACTCCAATACTGCTTATACGCAATCATATAGTTTTTTATGTTTTTGTTGTTGTTTTGTAATTATTATTGCTGTTGTTTCAACTTATTTTTTGCATGTAAATTACTATATGTAAAGATATAGAAACTAATTGCTGCATTTCTCATTCATTCTTTATGTTGTAATATAGTCTGTGAAATGAAAGGATCTTATTCTTATCATATAATGAAATACTGATTTATGTGAAAAACCTTTCAAACTTCAAAGATCAAAGTTCATGATTAATGTAATGCTCCGTGTTGTTTTTAGGTCAGTGTGTTTGTGTTATGAACGACCGTGTTGTGGATAATAAATTTAGGCTATATATAAAGTTTTTTTCAAAAATGACAAAATATAATGGGCCTATATTTGTACAAACATTGTGGATCTGCTTTAAACAGGAATAACTGGCTATTTTTAAATACTCTGGCACAACGCCTGTTCTCAAAGACAAAGAAAAATTATGAGCAAGTAGTTGCAATATTGACAGTTTGACCTGTTTGACCTGTTTGACAAGTAAAAAATAAAATATGACCAGCTAAAGAGGATTTTAATTTGTCAATTACATCACTTATTTCTTCTTATGAAGAAATAAATTGGCTTGATTTCATTGAGAAACTTGTGGATTTCTTAAAAGATGGGGAAATACAAAGCAGGAGTGAAGGCCAGACCTCTTTATAACATTTTTATTTGTTTGTTATATGTGTTATAAAAATATGTGTGTAGAGCACAAGGAGAAAAAGCCAATGCTGCATTAACTGTATTCACCTGCACTCGCAGCGCCCTCTTGTGGCCTTGAGTTACACTTACATATCTATCATCTTCACCTGTAGAGGGGACACACACATTGTTTATGCAATTTTACTGTCTTTTTTTTTTTTTTTTTACATCACTGGGAAACATTCCTCACTATTACGATTGCTTAAACACATTTCTTGAAATTATGCCACCTTTTTCGAAACTCTAAACACAAATCCATAACTTCACTTCCCCAAACTTCCTGTTTGCAGGTCAAAATGAAACTCTCTACTCAAAACTATTCAAACTTGCTAAAAAAACAAACTTTGCCCTCAGACACGACACACAAGCCCTCAAAAACACACACACAACAGTCTTACACACCTAAGTTATGTTGCTTGTAGTTCTCCCCCTCAAAAACCTTTTCACACGATGAACACAACAAAAGACACAACAAATGCATACATTTGCTAATTTTTTATTCCTTAATGTGCTGTACAGCAGAAATACACCAAACAACAACAACAAAAATGACTCTGCCCCAGCATCCGATCTTTGGTCTGGGACAGGCCAGAGAATCTCGTCAGCATCACAGGATATATTGGCATACCGTGGACAAGGATATGGTCAACTAGTGTGGCATAAATTTCATCACATTGTAGAAGACTGTATTCAGTGCATCATGAAGAGCAGAGAACAGCAGAGGAACAGGAAGCTCTGGGTGACTCTCTGAGCCCCGTTACACAGGTTCCCCTCACAACATGAGATGCCCTCAACATCAGGAATAAATGATGTGGCGTCACAAATGAATTTAGAAACACAGCCTTTTACAACCAATGACTGGCTTCCAAAATCCCCTGATGAAAAGAGAGAGAACAAAGGTTAGTCTAAGCTGGACATTGCTAAAAGTGATCTGTGTCAAATATTTTAAACCTAAGACTTAAATCTTCTTCCGTTTCCAGATCCTCACCTGTTGCTTTAATGCAGCGATCTTCAGGCCCTGAACAGCTCACTGTGTTCAAGCAGCTCTTTCCATCACAGTAGTAACAAGACTTTCCATTGGTGGAATTAGAAGGACCTACAGAAGGAAATATAGATGTGCTTTCTTTACAGGGTCCTGGTCTTATTCATGGTCCTGGATAAGACATGGTCCTGGATCAGCATCTTTTGTTGATCCTGGAACGACATTCCTGTCCGGAAACATAGTCCTAACACCCTAAACCTAATCTGACCAATATCTTATCCCTAAAATCAGAGGGAAAGGATAGACAGGAATGGTGTATAAGCCCCTAACTCTTGTTGTAAGCCTAAACTTGCCATTAACTGTAAACCCACCCCAAAAATCTGATTGGCTGATTGGACTGTTGCTCCAGTATCAACAGGGATGTTTATACAGGAACATGTTGGCAAAATCACAGTAACCTGTAGGGTCGCCAACATCTCACTGTACCAAAAAAACGTCCTAATCTTTCCTCAACAGTATCGCACATGATGCAGTCGAGTCTTTACTGGTAAATTACTGTTAAGAGATCATGTACAATGCTGTGTGTGAACAAAGAATGAAGATTACCGGTGTGAGCACGTGTGACTTCAGAACGCGTTAACGTAAGATGTCTGTCTTGAGCCGATCGGAAAGTTCTGTCGGAGCTTCTTACCAAGGTTATTTTCGTAAACGAAAACTGAAACTAAGACTAAAACTATTGGTCAAAAAACATTTTCGTAAACTGAAATAAAATTAGAAATTTATAATAAATGAAAAACTAAAACTAAACGAAACTAACAACAGTTACTGAAAAACTAACTGAAATAAAATAATAATTAGCAAAAATAAATAATCGTTTTCGTATTTAGCTCTTTACTTTGGTGGAAAGTCTGACCTGTGGCTGTTTAGGGAAATGCCTGTAATGGCGCTTCACACACGTGAAGTTGCTGAGGCGATTAACCGCTGTCCTGTGACGCGCTCAATGAAGGACCAGCGAACACATCACTAGTCTTAAGTGGCTGTTCTTAAAGGATGCGTCCGTGGCAGTGGAATGGGAAATAATAACTCAAGGTAATGAGACGCAAGTTGAACTTCTTTTAACTTGAGCGAAGCGTTTTTAGAATGTCCTTTCATTTGCGTGCGAGACGCGGGTGCAACAGCAAAACAAGTCCGTCAAGCACAAAAATACCTTTAATATGGGAGGCCGTATGGGAAGAAACACATTGAAAACTTGCGCTACACACTGAAACGCTTGCGCTACACACTGAAACGCTTGCGCTACACACTGAAACGCTTGCGCTACACACTGAAACGCTTGCGCTACACACTGAAACGCTTGCGCTACACACTGAAACGCTTGCGCTACACACTGAAACGCTTGCGCTACACACTGAAACGCTTGCGCTACACACTGAAACACTTGCGCTACACACTGAAACACTTGCGCTACACACTGAAACACTTGTGCTACACACTGAAACACTTGCGCGTACATGTGAAACACTATATATATGTGCATATATATGAAAGACATGCGGTTACATAGAAACTCTTTGCATATATCCTGTAATGGCCCACGTACTGTTGTACCTGCATTAAGACAGCACTTTTCAAACATTCGCGCGTGTGAGAGAGCACAAACATTTTCAGTGTGTCCGGAAGTCGTTTCATTGCAACTGGAAGTTTGGTTCATTTGGAAACAGAAGCACGGTTTATTTATCACTGTAAAGATGTACAATTCTTAGTTTCATTCATGATAGAAACATCTAGTCACTAGTGGAATATTGCTGCAATCTCCGGGACAAACTAACACTTAATAACATGAAATTTTAACAAAAGCCACTAGATTTCAAACATAGCCCACAATCAGACATTATTTCAATGTATTTATTTATTTTGTTTAGCTATAGAAAGTGTGAGCTTAGTCATCATGTGTCATGCCATTTAAATGAATCAAACTTTTTTTTTTTTTTATGTAAGAAAAGGTCAAGAATAATTTGCAACCTTTGTCCAATTTCCATCTTGTCACTGAAAACTATCAACAAAACGGACAACATCTGCTATTCTTACTTTTGTCAGATATATTAATGACAGAGAAAACAAGCTGTTCACAGTCCAAGTTACGAGGATTTCAAAAACAACATGGACTTTGGAATCCAAAACACTCACGGTTTTAGAATGGAATAGAAGCTTGCCTTGAAAGCATTTGTTTCTTTTGTTTAGTATCGCAATATCGCAAGTGTTTCAGTGTGTAGCGCAAGCGTTTCAGTGTGTAGCGCAAGCGTTTCAGTGTGTATCGCAAGAGTTTCAGTGTGTAGCGCAAGTGTTTCAGTGTGTAGCGCAAGAGTTTCAGTGTGTAGCGCAAGTGTTTCAGTGTGTAGCGCAAGAGTTTCAGTGTGTAGCGCAAGAGTTTCAGTGTGTAGCGCAAGTGTTTCAGTGTGTAGCGCAAGAGTTTCAGTGTGTAGCGCAAGTGTTTCAGTGTGTAGCGCAAGCGTTTCAGTGTGTATCGCAAGAGTTTCAGTGTGTAGCGCAAGCGTTTCAGTGTGTAGCGCAAGCGTTTCAGTGTGTATCGCAAGAGTTTCAGTGTGTAGCGCAAGCGTTTCAGTGTGTATCGCAAGCGTTTCAGTGTGTAGCGCAAGCGTTTCAGTGTGTAGCGCAAGAGTTTCAGTGTGTAGCGCAAGCGTTTCAGTGTGTAGCGCAAGAGTTTCAGTGTGTAGCGCAAGCGTTTCAGTGTGTAGCGCAAGCGTTTCAGTGCGTTTCAGTGTGTAGCGCAAGAGTTTCAGTGTGTAGCGCAAGCGTTTCAGTGTGTAGCGCAAGCGTTTCAGTGTGTAGCGCAAGTTTTCAATGTGTTTCGTCCCATACGGCCTCCCATACTTTAATGTTGTGATGTCATGCTTTCATGAAGGGTGACAGGCTGAAAGGTGCTGTTATCTTTGTTTTTACAAAAGATTTTCTGCTAATAATATTGTTATCCATGTGGAGACATGTCCACTCACACACACACTCTCTCTCTCTCTCTCTCTCTCTCTCTCTGTTGGGATTCTCCATAGATGTAATGGTTGTTATATTGTACAAACTGTATATTCTGTCTCCTTACACTAAACCGACCCCTAAACATACCCATCACACACACACACACACACACACACACACACACACACACACACACACACACACTAACCCGACCCATCACACACACACACACACACACACACACACACACACACTAACCCGACCTCTAAACCGACCCATCACACACACACACACACACACACACACACACACACACACACACACACACACACACTAACCCGACCCCTAAACTGACCCATCACACACACACACACACACACACACACACACACACACACACACACACACACACACACACTAACCCGACCCATCACACACACACACGCACACACACACTAAACCGACCCATCACACACACGCGCACACACACACACACTAACCCGACCCATCACACACACACACACACACACACACACACACACACACACACTAACCCGACCCCTAAACCGACCCATCACACACACACACACACACACACACACTAACCCGACCCCTAAACTGACCCATCACACACACACACACACACACACACTAACCCGACCCATCACACACATTTTCAAAAAAACTCATTCTGTGTGATTTAATTTAGGCCCACAGTGACACAAGTCCCCATGAGTGTTTGTGCATTCAGGTGTAAGTCCCCACCACGTTAGAAAAACATGTACACACTCACACACTGCATAGATACTTCATTATTTAATCACACTGGCTTCACAGCAGGTTGTCAGATTAATTTAGCTGTTTTTTTGTTGTATGTACCAGTGTCACTCTGAAAAAAGCGTCACTCTGCGTCTCGCTTTGGAAGTGTTCTGTTTGCTCTGCTAAACTATAATTACTAAAACTAAAACTGAAACTAAATAAAATAAAAACTAAATAGAAATGTGTTTGCAAAATAAAAACTAAACTTAAACTAACAAAACCATTAATGAAACTAACTAAAACTAAACTTAAATGTAAAGCAAAATTGAAAACGATATTAAAATAAAAACTAATTTAAAAAAGCAAAACTATAATAACCTTGCTTCTTACATAAAGTTCCGCTGCTTTTAAATGTTTTCTATGTAAATGACCAACAACTGATCATTTTGTGTTGTTGCACAACACTCCGCTCCGCCACATCTCGTCCTCGAGACCCTGCCTTTTCCATGTGTCAGCGCTTCGGCTCTGCAGTTACTACTGCATACTAGTAAATGAAAGCTTTAGCGTAAGTTCAGCCAGGAAGACTCAACTGTTACCTACTTATTACCTTCCCTTCCCATACCTCCCGGGGGTCGGCTGCACCCCTGCCTTCGTCTTCAGGCAGGAAATTCAGATTCCGTACCCTCGGATTGCGAGCTATGGACTATGGACTATGAGCTATGAGCTATGAGCTATTGTTCTACGCCAAAGAACTTTATATCGCAATACTTGCTTGCTGGGCTGTTAATTAATTGGATCAAGCACCAAAACAGACTTGTTGCCAATCAGCAGTAAGGGGTGTGTCCACTCATGATGGGGGAGGTGCCTGTGTTGCATAGTGTGTTTATGACTTTGGGAGGGCGGAGCTATCAAGACGGGTCTGTCCACTTATTTACTGTGATTAGCTATGCGTGGAAAGAGTGGGGCTAATAATACATAACAGCTTGTGCTGCCTGTAAAGCAAAATTCCTTTACAGCTAATGTCACAATAGAAAATCAAGTTCCATTCTTTTTTTTTTTTCTGTAAACTAGTCTATGACTGTAAAGTACGATACCTGGAGCATCTTGGGTGTTACACAGGTCTGTGTTACAGCAGTAAGAAGAGATTTTTCCAATGCCGAGGTTAATAGATCCACTTGGACAGACAAGTGGAGCACAAGTTTTCACGGTCACTTTAGTAAAGTTGACTGAAAAACAACCAATACAGGAATGAGCAGTTAAACTTGTGATGGAAAATTTATTCATATAAATATGTCAAATAAATTCACATCAACTAAAATTACTGCTTTAGAAGTATTTTTCACATGGAGCCTTGAGCGTTAATGAAAATGCTTTAAAATGTTCAACAAATTTTAAATTACATTATCAGAATAACAATTTGATTGAAAATAACTGAATTTCAATAATTTATATAGAACATTCTGTGCTTGCAATTGTGTCAATTGTTTCCAGAAAAACAGTAGCAGTTCTTTGATGAGTTCAACATCATTTATGTAAACTCTGTTGCTGCACCAGTAAATTTCAATCCATCAGACTGGACTTACCAATATCTAGTGTTGCACCTAAGCAGTTGGAAAATCCATCAGGACATGTTGCCTGGGCACAAGAGCTCGACAGACTTGTGCACTGATAGCAGTTGCGAGACTGTCCTTTAGTAATTAAAAAGAGAGAGAAACTATGAGAGAGGGACATTGATGTTCTGTATAAAGACCTTAAAAACAAACACCATTTGTCTTTGTACCTGCAGTGAACAGAATGAACAGAAGAAAAACTGAGATTTGCAGATCCATCTTTGATGAGCAGGTGAATGAAGTAACAAGCCTGTTTCCACACTTATTTTATAGCCCAACAAAATGGGAGGGTCTTTATGAGAAAATGAAAGTTTAACAAAAAGACAAAAAAACGAAAATAATGAAACCAGTAGATGTATATTTTCTTGCCAACTAATTACCACATGGGTGGTCTAATAAGGAAATTAACCTTCCTCTTTATTAAAAATGTATAGTTAATCTGGAAATTAAATTAAAATTTAAATGAATTCTTTCATTTTCTCATTCAAGTGTCACATTTACTGTCTGCATTCCATGTATTGAAAAGGGTAAATTGTTGTTCATACAGGTCAAACTTGTTTAGTTTTTAAGTTTTGCTTTTGTTGTTGCCAAATCTTGACAGTCAGGTTACTACATAAGTATTGCTTAAGGTCGGTGTTAAGATGGAACATTTTTAGGAATCCATGCAGGTCAAGAAGTTTCAATTCATGTTTCATTCAAAGAGACTTTAAATGATACTTTAAATGATAAGATAAGATAGGAATTTACAACACTATGACAGTGCATGGTGATTTTTGAAATCACGATCTGTCTTTAAAAAAAAAAGTCTTACAGGTAATCCACACGCAAACTCAAAAAAAAAAAAATATATATATAATAATAATAATAATAATAATAATAATAATATATATATATATATATATATATATATATATATATATATATATATATATATATATATATATAATGAGCTTTGCTCACCCCGCCCCTCTGTTCTGGCTTGATTTGAGACAGGGGAAAACATATAAGGAGATTAAAAAAAAAAACACTGGATGGATTTTTATCATTTTATGATGGTTGTGTACAGGCACTGCCAACACACATTTCAGTACAATCAACTTGTAATATGACCCCTTTAAGTGAACTTAACATCATACTTATAGTTTACTATTTATGAAAGACCCTCTCTGAAATCAGCCAGCAGAAAGTCTACTTAGAATACTTCATTATATTTTTAAGTATATCTCGATCAAAAGACTAAGTACAAGTATATACCTCGAATATTTGGTCCTTAAGTATCCTTAAGTGTAATTTTAAGTGTATTTCTGAGAAGTACATAAAAAGTAGACTGAAAGTGTAATTTATTTTTATATTAAAAGAAGTATACTAATAGCACACTTGAATAAACTTCTTTTTTGTAAGGGGCAGGAGAATTGGGCAGAAATTAACGTTTGAGCGTCTTTGACGAGGGCTGTAAGACTGGAAAAACTGGAAGAAAGAGAGCTACTCTCTGAGAGAACAAAGGAAATTAACATTTGAACTCACCATTTGAGACGCAAAGTCTCACCTCAGAATACATCTCTCCTCCTCTTCCCCACTCCCCCTCTCTCATGCTGAGACCACATGAAAATTACCCCAAAATACATATGGTTTGATGTGAATAATTATCATCGAGTATTATACATGTTTGGTATCATTTGAAATGTCTCAGTGCAACTGGTACAAATGTCTCATTTCCAAATAACTAAAACAAAAGGTAATAAGGTTTTAAAGAGTTTAGAGATAACTGGCACACAAAGGAAGGTGGTCTCTAGTCTCTAGACCAGCCCGGTCTCACCCCAAAACGTCACATACTGACGCGTCTTGACCAAACGGCAATATACGACGAAAAGGGTACCCCTAAAACGTCCATATGAGATGAAGACATAAGCGCACCAGCAGCGCCTCTTAGCGGTACCCTAACGCATACCTAAACCTACCCATAACCCGGATAGTCACATACGGACGTTTTAGGGGTACCCTTTTCGTCGTATATTGCCGTTTGGTCAAGACGCGTCAGTATGTGACGTTTGGGGGTGAGACTGTGTTATCTAGACACATGGTCTCCTACCCCCCAAAAGGTATAACCTCTGAATGTAAATTCCCATTGTTAGCAAATGTTTCCATGTGAAAGAGGTTCTGTCTATATAATGGAATGCAGCAAAGGGTTCGGGGCCTTTCTGTATTTTAGATTAGCCCGTGAGGATGAGAGTGAGACTCTCAGCTTCATGTATTTCTTAATGTCGGGTTCGCATCTCTTCTCTTTATTCCAGAGCAATGAGCATTTGATATTTTGTATCGATTATCTTTGAATTGATTATGAATTTGGCATGATACGTTTACCTGACATAATAAATTGTTACATTTGATTATTCTAACTGACTTTGACATTATTTTCATTAAAGAGTTAAAAAGAATAGTCAAACATTCGCTCACATTTAATGATGCACAGATATCATTAAAACCTTTTCATTTATGTCACTGTGGTACAATGACCAGGGAGGGAGTGTGAGGATCTCGCCAATGTTCTATGGGAAACCCTGCTCTGAGAAACATGACTGTGATTTTAATGGTAAAAGACGGTGCTACGGTGAAAAACTGATAATTGGTTAACAGAAAGTTTCCGTACTATATACGGTGAATAACTGTGAATAAAATACAGTTTTTGGAATTGAAAAAGAAAAAGTCATTGTATATTTTACAGTGAAAACCCCACAATTCCTTGCGTGACACTCACATTTGTACATTAGGGGTTACATCTAATGTTGTTGAATGAATGTTTATTGCATTATTACCATGCGTTACCATGATGGTGTTTGTTTGTCTGAATGACGGTGTGCACCTTCTATATATATTAGTATTTACCTTCTCAACTTGTGGAAAAGCTGCTTATGATGAGCTTTGATTCATCATGCGACTCTCACATGTTGAGGTGGGCATTACAAAGAGGCATCTTACAGGATATCTGAGATGCTGAGGTTCATGGATATATTTGGACAACCAATTGGTGAAGAACAACTTTTAACCTTGATTGTAGAACTAGTATTACCCAAAAAAAATAAATAATAATTAACAGTTCAACTGCACATTCTTGTGTAACATCTATTTATAAATATATCAAAGTAGAAAGAAAATATCTTTGATGTAAAATTATCTCCTATATTTATGCAGTGAGGTCCAAAAGTCGCCCATGAAACTGTGATTTTCAGATCCATCTTTGATCAGCAGGTAAATTAAATGTGTCTGTTTCAGTGCCCTTTAGCTTACCAAAAGGGTGAGGGTCTTTATGACAAAAAAAGTTTAACAGAAGGAAAATAAAATAACAGTAGATATGATTTACTTACAAAATCCTGTGTCAGAGGTAAGATCGTTAAAGGGACAGTTCACACAGAATCAAACATTGTCATCGTTAAATGCATGACATTCTTTCTTCTGTAGAACACAAAAAGCACTGTCAATCATCAGTGAAATTGAGATGTTTCTGCACTCTCACACACAAAAAAGGCACAAAACTTGTTTCCTTAGGGGATCAACGGCTTGTCACTGGGGCAATACATTTAAAGGGACATTTTTGTACCATATTTACCCACTGAAGTTCCTTAAGGGTTCATATTACTTCTCTGAGGTACTAAAATGCACCTTTTAGGGGCTGAAAATGTTCAAGAGACTAGTTGTTGTGCCCCTTGTTTTTATTTATTTATTTATGTGTGGCTTATAACTATGAAGCCTGTTTTCTTCAGTTGTTCAGCTTGTAGTTTTTCCATTTTAAAGATAATGTTTTAGGTTTTTACAAGCCTTCTTTTTTAACATAATATATATATATATATATAAAAACGGCGGGAAAGAAGGTTAAAATACGGGACTTCCCGGCCAAAACGGGATACTTGACAGGTATGATCTTTGCAGTCTCCACTGTGTGTTTGATACAGTAAGCAAATGCAAATGTCTGTAGGTGTAGGCCTACACAAGACTATCTGCTGCCACCTGCTGATAAATTATGCTAAATACGGTTTTGAACTACACTTACTATATGTACAGTTGACACATTTTAAAAGCAGTTTCAAATAGAAAAGTACATGTTCCCATATAACATTAATTTAGCAATGCATCAGAAATATCAAATCGAATTGCAGTCACTCATGGTCTTTCACAAAGATTCGAAAGATGAACTAATCATTTGTCTTTCTGGTACTGACAGCATAGACTCTATGGGACTGACAGGAAGAACGAAAGACTCGGACCTGGCCGAACCCGAAGACTGACTCGAGAGAGAGATGAACTAATCATTTCTCTTTCCGGACCGGTACTGTAGTGCATTCAAATGCTTATGGGGCTCTGTCACACGGCCCACTAATGCTGGGGTACACACCAAAAGATATTCGGGCTGATTTTGGGCCGATTTCCCCCTTCCGACAATCCTAGCTATGTCCCGATTATCTTGATGGTTCTACAGATATTTTATCAGATTTTCTCTTGGTGTGAGGTGTGTTAGTGTGTCCGAACCTGATCGGAAGAACGTCGGAGCCGCCCCGATCGCGAATCGTAAATATTCAACATGTTTAATATTTATGATCAGAAATCCTGATGTGTGGGGGGAACCCCGAAGACAAACGCGCACGCTCTGGAGATTATCACATGAAACGAAACAATATCCAATCAGAAAGCGAGATGATGGAAAACGGAAGCATAACAAACGCAGTCATGGCGCAGCACAAAGTGAAATTGATGTGGACAGCAGAGATGGAGGATCAGCTTGCTGATTTGTGGCAACAGCACAAAAGTTTATACGTGTCGTGTAAAACCTTTCCAAACACCATCATCGCAATTTCTTCCTGCATATCGTCTGCCATGCTTATTCTGAGGTCTCGCGAGATTTTGCGAGATTTCCTGTGTTCACAGTCGAGACTCTGGTTGAAAATCTGTCCGTGTGTGGTCTTTGACTGTCTTTGTCACATCATGGCACACCACACACTATAGGAGCAAAACGGTTAAATCTAGGATTTTTTGTCGTCGTGTTTGTGGTCTATCACATTTTGAAAATCTTATAAGATGTAAAAAATCTTTTGGTGTGTACCCAGCATAACACAACGTCTCGAACCCGAAGTTCGAACCTGGGAACATACGAGATAAAGCGTGATAAACAGAGTTGCAAAAGAAAGAACGTCTTGGATCAGGAAGTGAGGTGAACTAACAGACTGCATTTGCCTGAACTTAAGACCCAATTAATTAAAAACTTTGGTTTCTTATAATTTGGCTTTGGCTGCAAGTTTATTTTTATTTTTTCAAATGTCATCAACATTTTCGTAAGTAGCCTACTAGATGTGTTGGGCTATTTAACATGACATTTTAATTATATTCTGCTGCAATGAACGAAATGACTCGAAAAAAGATTCGTTCATTTTGCCGAACGAAATTCAAAGATCCGTGTCAGTAAAATGATCCGAACGTCCCAGGCCACTACTATTGTAAATCTGAATCGAATCGTGAAATCTCGATCAATATCAAGAGCTAGACCTTTATCACCTTCTTCTGCTAGCTAGTTTAAACACTTAAAACAAAAAGTATTGAGTCTATTCAGCACTTTTTTTTTATTATTATTTAGTGGAAATTTAGTTTTTAGGGCAAATGCAAAACATAACAGGTAAAATTTTTCCTTTTTGAATAATGAAATAATGATCATAGGCTATACTTGTTTCTTCTGGACATGATGATGATTTAATCGTTTTTTATTTAAGAAAATAAATATTGCACTTTCTTTTGAACTTTTTACTTAATGAAGATTTAAAAATGAACCCTGAAATAAGGTGATGAATACATACATTTTCCTGTATAAATTCAGTTTATCACATCTGAACACAATCTACACTGTAAAAAATTTGGAGTAGGAATTACTTGAAAAAAGCTTGCTAATTTTTTTCACTCAGAAAATGCTAGTAAATTTACAACGTTTGCCAAGTAAAACCTAAACATATTTATCAGTAGCTTTAATTAGAAATCTTTAAGTTAAATTTACTTGGAATATGTAATTAAGTAAACTTTACTTAACCTAGTTAAGTGAAAGTAACAAAGATAATAAGTCATTTAACTTAGCTAGTAAAAGGTCGATTAACATCAATTCAGTTGAAATTTCCTTTGCATTACATTTCACTCAAACAATAATATTGAATTATACCAATCATTTATAGTATGTGCTTTACTTAGATTATCTAAGTAATTTATACTACATCATGTCAGATGTTAAGTCTCATGTAAATGCAAATACAGTACCTCAATACTTGGTAGACAATACACAATGACGGTAACATTTGATGGATCATTTTTGTGTTTGAATGTGTCATTTTGAGCAGAAAATTTACTTGAAATGTCACAAAATGGCAAATTACTAATCCTGAAAACAAAAGCAATGATAAAACAGTGTAAATACAGCTAGAAAACAGTGAAAAATGAACCTCATTAATTATTCAAGGTCCAGTGCATGATGGGAACCCCAGTATCAGAAAAGTTGAGTAATTTTTACTTAATTTTATTGAGTAGATATGTACGCTTTCATTTCTACTCGCTTGAATTAAGTACTGATATGGAATTTACTTAGTTTTTTTAATTATTGCCTGGACTAACTTTTTCATGTAAATTACATTGGTTTTTTTCAGTAGTATTTACTTAACCAAAAAATCATTTTTTACAGTGTAGTACAGAAAACATACATATTCAGTAAAGAGTGTCTGATTGTAGAATGTGAAGATCTGCTGTATTCAGTGCATCATGAAGTAGGAGAGCAGAGAACAGCAGAGGAACAGGAAGCTCTGGGTGACACTCTGAGCCCCGTTACACAGGTTCCCCTCACAACACGAGATGCCCTCAACATTAGGAATAAATGTGCCGTCACAAATAGATTTAGACGCACAGCCTTTTACAACAACTGACTGACCTCCAAAAGTCCCTGATGAAAAGAAAGAAAACAAAGGTTAGTCTAAGCTGGACATTGATATATGTGATTTGTATCAAATATTTAAATTGATGGCGGAGAAACAAAAATAACAACAATCTTCGTCTTTTCCAGATCCTCACCTGTTGCTTTAATGCAGCGATCTGCAGTCCCTGAACAGCTCACTGTGTTTGAGCAGGTCTGTCCATCACAATAGTAACATTTCCTTCCATTGGGGATGTTAGAGGGATCTACAAGAGGAAAACAGGTATTAGTTTAATTCGATTTTTTTTATAAAATATAATATCTAATGAAACAACACTCCTTTAGCTGCTCCATTCAATCAGTTCACAGCAGATGAGCCACACCCTGCATTTCATTTCCTGATTGAATCTCATATGGAAGAAAATTGAATGTTGACTTTAAAGAAGATAGTCATTTGCACAAGGTCAGGAAAGCACAATACCTGGAGCATCTTGGACGTTACACTGGTCTGTGTTACAGCAGGAAGAAGACACCTTTGAAATGCCGAAGTTCATGGACCCACTTTGACAGTCAACAGTACAATTTTTAACCTTCACTTTTACACTAATTTGACCTAAAATATGAATTAAACAGAAAAGACCAATACATGTTATTTTGATGGAATAATTATAAATATGTAAAAAAAGTTTTTTAGCAAAACAATCGGATAGAAAACAAATTAAACAGCAGAAATAAACAGAATATTCTGTGATTGATTTAGTAAATTCTGCCAAGAAAACGAGTCACAGTTATATGAGAAGTTACACTTACACCACTCGATCTGTCATGCTGGTCTTACCTTGTGTTACTGCTGTTAAACTCATGCACTTGGAAGATCCACTGGGACATGTTTTTAACTTTTGATCGGCACAAGAACCCGTCAGACCCGAGCACTCATAACAGCTGAGAGAGTGTCCTTTAGTAATAAAACAGAGAGACAGTGAGAGAGAGATCCAATGAAAAAAAAATTAAACTATGATAAACTCTATTTGTCTTCGTACCTGCAGTAAAAAGAATGAAGAGAAGAAAAACTGAGATTTGCAGATCCATCTTTGATCAGGAGAATGAAACATCATGCCACTGAAACGGTGCTCATTTTATAGCTTATCAAAAGGGGAGGGTCTTTATGGGAAAATAAAAATGGAGAAGCAGAAATTACACAGTTTACTTGCTACTTAACAATAAATTGAAGTTTGATAAGGAAATTGCAAGCACTTTGCAGGTCTACCTAAACCTATTCTTAAATTGATAGTTCACCCAAAGATCATTCACTCGCCCTCATGTCATTCAAAACCTGTATGACTTTTTTCCTCAGTAGAACATAGACATGTTCTAGAAGAAAGTAAAATATCTTCTTGTGTTCTGCAGAAGAAAGAAAATCATATAGTTTATGCTTTAGGGATTTGTGGCCATTTGGGGAGGAGGATGGAAAGTTATTGAGAAACCAGTTTAAACACTGAAGGATTGTAATAACCATAAGTTTGATTTCCTCTGAAATCAGGAACAATCAGACTTGAGACATTATGAAACACAAAAACAGCCTTTAATGATCTAGAACACCAGAGCTTCATCAATTTGATCACATTTTCAACCACATGACTAAAAGAAGTAATCCATGCATTTCCCAAGCTTCATGTCATCTGTAGGTTACAGGGATGCTAGAGCCTATTGGGTAATTTTTCTTTCTCTGTTAATATATTATTTGAGGTTTTTAACAAGTAGGATGAAAGCAAGAACAATAGCTACTTCAAAATAAATACAACCAATTAAAGAACAGTGGGCTAACATAAATAAAGCACTGGAAATTTTTTTTTTTAAATTTGTTACTTCTCAATAGAATAGACTCTATTTGTATAACATGAGATATTTCTATTACAATATTCATTTATATAAATGTATACATATATTTGCAAGGATCATACACAGCAATTATATATTTCACTGCAAGAGCAACATCATTTGTGTGAAAAGATGTGGTAAACTCTTCTGGGAATAGTGAGATTCAACATGCAAATGCGTATTGTAGTGACAACAATAAAAAATACAAAAAATTGTTAGAGCTGCAGAAAGATGGTCAGAGGCAAATGTTGATGAAAGTAAATAGTCTTTTTTGTTTTGTTTTTGTTTTGTTTTTTAATTGTGATGACCTCCATAAATCTGCAACATTTCAATGATTTATACATGTTAGATCAGATGATCTCAATCAACCTTTCGTCATTGCATGCAATATTACATTGCGATAAACATGTTTAAAGAAGTATGATTGTGGTTTCCTGTTTTACAGTTACTTGTTTTGCAAGAGAAAAAAATCCGTTGACCTCTGAATGTTTTAACACTGTTGTGCGCTGATTGTTATTCGGTCAAACCACAGTAGAATGAATTGAAAAGCTTATGACATCAAACTTTACAGTTTTTCTCAATCGATTTGACACATTTCTCCAAACTCAGGTCACTGTTCTCAAAACAGTTAACACAGTGATCTGAACACTTTGTAATTGTCCTAAACAGGTTGTAAAATTTCCTTTATTTCATGCAAATTACAAATCACATTCTCAAATGTTTTCACATTAGTTCAAACAGCCAACCAAAACTTTAATATATCAGGAAAAACAATTGCAGCTCTTTTTATTGGTTTAAATCACCATTTTTCCAAACACAACAAACAAAACTCTGTTATTTTTTTAATTCTCAGTTGCACTTGTAATGTTCTCAGTTAGTGCCAAATAAAAATCTGCTGAGTTAGTACCGTAATACACACAACACAGGCGATGCAAATTTCCTAATTGTTTACACAGCTGTCTCAATTACAAAAACTATAAAAGGGGAAAAGAATAATGACCAAAAAAAAAAAAGAGGAATGGGAAAAGGAAGAAATGTAAGAGTGAAAGATTTTGGAGAGGATAGAGGAAGGGTAATATTGAGAGGGAGAAGAAGAGTGGAGGAGGTAGAAAGAGATGAGGGGAAAGGAATGGTATAGGAAGAGGAGATGGAGCAAGAAGAGTTGAGGATATATGAGAAGCAAGAAGAGCTGAGGATGTAGAAAGAGGGAGAAGAGATGGTAGAGTGGACGGCAATGGTAATGTATTAGTGGAAAGAGTCTTGTGACGAGTCTAGTGTCTTGGAGCCGCACAACACAGAAAGGCTTCTACATTTAACTTCCTCAATGAAATCCACTTTCCGCTGGGTGATCAGGAGCAAATTGAGAGAAATTATAGTTGTTTGGGACTATTTCCAATTTCACCATTCAGCACTGGTGCAAGAGTAGTTTGAGCATCACCCACATTTCAGGATGGTGTTCCTTCCAGCATATTCTGCTCTTGGAGATGGAAGGTATATGATCACAACCATTACAACCAAGTAAGTCTTCAAGCGATGGAAGAGGCCTGTGGAGAAGTTGAGGCCCACGGATGGATCCAGCATTCAAGGCTTTTTTCCCCACGATCCTTGACTCGTGAAAATATACACTGTGATGTTGATGGAATTTTTGACCAGATGTAAATGAGAGGCAAGATCTATAAAGTTCATTGATTCAATGATTGCAGTAAATTTATTTATTTATGTACTGATTTACAAAAATGAATCGTTATACAACTAAACTCGTCATTAAAGGGGTGGTTTACTGCCTTTTTTCTTTGCTTGATTGTGTTTATGGGCTGCAATATAACATGTCTTCGTGTTTCGTTTGTTAAAAAACGCCTTATTTTTCATAAATTTCACCTTTATTGTAAGCCGCTTCCTCCTCTGTCATTTGAACGACCGGTTGACTTCCTGAGTCTATGAAACCACTCCCTCAGAAAGAGGCAATGAGCTCAGATTGGTTAGTTCGGCCGGTGTGTTGTAATTGGCTAAACTGCGTCCGGAATCTTCACGCCCATTACCTTTACGGGCGACAGTTACATGTGCTCCTGGCCCGGTCAAATGTAATGGTGTCAATATTGCCTCATCAGTTTGAGCCAGAATCAGACCCAGAGAGCGGTGATGAAGAGAGTCAAGCAGAACCTCCGCAAACACGGCTCTTACTAAACGTTTCTGAATGGTAATTTTTTTTTAATTATTATTATTTTCTCAAAGAATTTCCACACGCTGATACTTGAAAATGCTACTGCTGTTTGTTAGCTTTTGAGATACGCTTTCCCCCTGATTAAACATTTAATATAACTGAATACAGGACTGAGTAATACCGTTTTTTAAACATATTGTTTTATTGATAGAATGAACAACCGTTTAACTATTCACAAAACTTACCGGTAGTTTACTCAGTTTGTCGTTTTCTTTAGGTGTACATGTGATAACAGCAGCTGAAGTTCGCTGTTGCGATAATTTTTTGAAGTTTGCACACGTTTCTTATACACACAAAATAACATCGAACTAACTAGCTACTATAACCAAACAGCTTTTGGCATTGGTTTGCGTTCTTGATCAAATAAAAAAATTACGTCATAAAGTAGCTATACATGGAAAATACGTTTACAAAATTTGTACATATTACAAATTCGGGTCCAAAATGTTTATACGCATCTGTCATATACTAAAGCCAGCGCTGGCATTTTTTTACATCCTTGATAAAACTAAAACATTACGTCTTAAATTATACAGGCAAATACATTTAAAATGATTAAATCTTACTTGCAGGTTGTGGCCTCTGGTTTTAAAGCTGTAACTGCTTCATGTTGGAGTAATAGTTTCTTGTTGAATCCGACATTGAACTCGTGTAGATTCTGGAAGCTGTCTTCCGTAAAATGCGCAGCACAGAGAGCTAAACTACGATTGTAATTGTCAGGAACATAATCAAACTTAAATTTTAACCATTGTTGACGAACTACAGCGTCTGTAGGAAGCCTGAACACAGAAGACCTGACAGCTACAGCTCTCTCCACTATAACTCCTCCTCTTCGACAGCAGAACATGTTCCGGAGGGAGGGTTGATGTAAATGTATGGGTTAGTTACGTATAAAACCCGGGAAGTATCTCGTTGTAGTCCCATTCGAGTCGTTTTTGTAGGCATTAAACTTCCTGATTTTTAAAAGACGATATCTCCGCTTACGTTGAACTTTCAGCGCAGCAACTTTGCAGATACTGTTCATGCACCAACAGCAACATTACACAGTATTTCACGAGTTCACATGTTAATGAAATCTGATGTAATATTATAATGCGTATTTGGCTTGCTGTCCGGGGGGAGGGCTCCGAGCTCGGAATTCGGCCCGACCCCAGAGTACTCCCCCCTATGAATGTATAGATCATAGGTATCTATGAGCAGGCCCATCTGAATGTGAGGTGATGGGGTGGTGGCGGGATGCTGAGAAATTTGTCATGAGACAGGAGGTAAGGGAAGGCTTTATTTATACTGGCTTCTTCTTGTGCTGATTGGATGATTACCTGAACATGCTCCTCCCGAACTTTGTTACATAAAACTTCATTTAAAATGAAAAAAGTGAAATAGCAATCAACCACCCCTTTAAGGAACTTTGAAGAACACAATTACAGAACATGAAAAACATTATTTTCATTAATGTATTTGTGGATACAGCTGGATTTATCATCAGATCCAACATTTGAAGTGGATCAAAACCTTTCATCAAAGTTATATATGACTTTTGAACAATACCCGTTCTTGTCTTAGGACAACTTTGATGAACTTATCCACTTTTGATCCACTTCAAATGTTGACTAATATAACTTCTAAATCATAGAGGTATCTAACAATCAATGGTGGCAAAAGTAGACACATTCTTAAGTATAGATATAAGATACCCATTATATAAAATGACCCATTCTTTCACGTCCTGGATAATTGTAGACCAATAGTAGCCAGCAATAACCCTGTTTTGAGTGCCTCTGACGCCACTATGATTGCCAGACCCAGGGTTATTGTGGCACTCCGTAAGAACAGACCTCTTCTTTTCAACTGACAGGACAACTAGCCTCATGTACTGCCTACTGGGGCCGGTGTAGAAGAGTCTGTCGTCTATTTTAAAAAGAAACAAGAAAACATCTGAAAGAGTTAAAAGTAAATAGAAAAAGATCGTATTACTATCTGACATCTGACAGATTAAACTACATTAAAGTCACTTGTATATTAATACCCAGATATGGGAGCTGAACAAATACAGTTAACATAACTTGATATTTTAAACAAATTTGTGAATTTAGCACATGAGGTTGTCCCAGTCAGTCAGTTCTCTTCTTCTTCTTTTTTTCATTATAAAATATCTCGGTTCTTATACCCCCGGTTTCACAGACAAGGCATAAGCTAGGCCCAGAGAGTAAAATGCATATTTGAGTTGTTTTAAATGAAAGCAACACTGTGACTGATATATCTTAAAATATGTCAGTGCCATTTTTCTTTGTCTCAAGATACACACCAGTCATGTTTATTTTTCTAAGGCACATTTTTAAGAGCTACTTATATGCCATAATTGAACTAAGGCCTAATCCTGGCTTAGTCTATCCTTGTGTGTGAAACTGGGCCATAGTTACCTATGATGATAAAATTTGCATACGCCCGTTTCACTTTTCGACGCTCTGCTTGATTGTCAGGAATTTCTCCTTGTAAGACAAATTCTTGAACTTGTACAAAAAATGCAAAAGAATCCAAGTAGATATGATATCTATACGTTTTTTTCGCACATACAATACAAATCATGACAGTAGGCTACAGTACGGATCGAGTAGTGACACTGGCTGCAGACTTACGGGGCGAGTGAAGCTCCACTCAAGAGTGGAAATACGTCACCTCCACTGCGCCGGAGCGCATATATACGTCACCTCCATTGCGCCGTAGTGCATATATACGTCACCTCCACTGCGCCGGAGTGCATATATACGTCACCTCCACTGCGCCGGAGCGCATATATACGTCACCTCCACTGCGCCGGAGCGCATATATACGTCACCTCCACTGCGCCGGAGTGCATATGTACGTCACCTCCACTGCGCCGGAGCGCATATATACGTCACCTCCACTGCGCTGGAGTGCATATATACGTCACCTCCACTGCGCCGGAGCGCATATATACGTCACCTCCACTGCGCCGGAGCGCATATATACGTCACCTCCACTGCGCTGGAGTGCATATATACGTCACCTCCACTGCGCCGGAGCGCATATATACGTCACCTCCACTGCGCCGGAGCGCATATATACGTCACCTCCACTGCGCCGGAGCGCATATATACGTCACCTCCACTGCGCCGGAGCGCATATATACGTCACCTCCACTGCGCCCGAACGCATATATACGTCACCTCCACTGCGCCGGAGCGCATATATACGTCACCTCCACTGCGCTGGAGTGCATATATACGTCACCTCCACTGCGCCGGAGCGCATATATACGTCACCTCCACTGCGCCGGAGCGCATATATACGTCACCTCCACTGCGCCGGAGCGCATATATACGTCACCTCCACTGCGCCGGAGTGCATATATACGTCACCTCACCTAATCTTCACGCAAAACATCGAAGCGGTGTACTAAGATTTTACGTTTTATGACTTTAATATAATAATATTATATTATAGTAAAAATAATTTCTGAATTTTGTATTTAAAGCAAAATAACGTACAAATCAACCACAGTAAAATAATGAAGAATAATTTCCACAATTTAACAGTTTTAATTGTTTTTATGTAAAAAAATTATAATCTTAAACTATTTTGACAACACACATTAACTGCAAGTGACCATACTGTAACAAATTAGTTAGTAAAATTAAAAATATGAACAAAAATAATTACTTAATCAGAATTTTGTAGTTAAAGCAAAATAACATGTACAAATCAACCACAGTAAAATAATGAAGAATAATTTTCACAGTTAATTGAATTGTTTTTGAGAAAAGAAAAAAACAATTTTGACAACACACTTGAACTGCAAGTGACCATAATTGTTACAGCAAAGACACAGCTGTCCGGATGGCTGATCTCAGATGATCTTGGAGGTGAAGATGCTGGATGTGGAGGTCCTGGGTTGGTGTGGTTACACGTGGTCTGCGGTTGTGAGGCCGGTTGGATGTACTGCCAAATTCTCTGAAATGCCTTTGGAGACGGCTTATGGTTGAGAAATGATCCATTGCACGTTACGACAGCTGTTGAGGTAAAATTACCTGAGTTAAAATTCAAAGAGCTCACAGTGACGCCATCTTGCCCCTCCTTTATTAATTCAAGTGGAAGTGACATATTTCCTGTTTGAGAGTGGAGCTCCAGTCGCCCACAGTCTGCAGCCAGACCCTTCTCAAATTGAACTCAAATCTTCAACTCTCCCTTTTACGGTTTATATGGCACAGAATAAACATGAATGGACATCAGAAGGTGTGTTAAAATATACAGTTGCTACAACTTACTGAAATATATAATCTCTTGTGTAATTGCCTAGTCATGTATCAGTCGTGGAAAGACTTCAGTAATTGCTTGTGTGAACGTTAAATTTACTTCAGTAAAGTCATTCAGTAGCTTGTCATTTAGAAAAAAAGAACTCAAGAGGGTATCGCAAAATATGTTATATATATTAATTATTTTAATGATTGTATTAAACTGTTCTTTATTTACTGTTAATGAATTTGATAGTGTACCAATTTACACTGTTCACAGCATTAGTTGAGAATTTTCTCCTTTAGAATAATTGACGTAACGTTATACCTGAAATATTTCCAAATTAATCAATATCGAAGCGAAGCGAGTGGAGATTCAGAATAAAAACAAGACCTTGTGAATCTGAATTGAATCGTGAAATCTGGATCAAGAGCTAGACCTTCATTGCATGATGTATTACTGTTACATGATGTATTGCTCTTAAAACAAATATTATTGAGCAAAAAGTATTCAGCATTTTTTTTTTACATTAAGTGTAAATTTAGTTTGTTGTAAAGGCTCCTTAAGAGACGACTTTTATTCTGACATTGATTCGTACACAGTTGTGAACACCTTAGTGATATACATAAACAGCAGAAAGAACTTGCACTTAGAGAGAATAAGGAAGTGAAGTCAAAAAAGGAGGATGGCATGTCAATACTAGATGTGGATTTTACGATGTCAGAACTCAACATAGCTCTGTTGGGCACTGGATATACAGCACCTGGACAAGATCAATTATGTTATGCCATGTTCAGACAGTTGCCAGTTGAATCATTTAAGTTAATATTAAGACTTTTTAATAAAATTTGGAGGGATGGAATAATACCACATAGTTGGAAAAGTGTAGTAATATTACCATTCAACAAGCCTGGTAAGGACCCAGCTAATCCTGATAACTATAGGCCCATAGCATTGACATCCCACTTGTGCAAATGGATGGAGAGGATAATAGTTCGCAGATTATCACATATATTGGAACAGAGAGAATTACTGATCAATATACAAAGTGGATTTAGAAAAGGGCGCTCCACAACAGATGCTCTAGTTAGAGTAAGTAATGATGTGGAAAAGGCATTGAAAATGAAAGAACTAATGACAATTGTATATTTTGACATAGAAAAGGCATATGATACCATGTGGAGGGAAGGTTTGCTTATTAAACTAAGTAGTATGGGTATTGGAGGAAGGTTATATAGTTGGGTTATGGACTTTTTAACAGGTAGGAAAATTAAAGTTAAAGTTGGATCAGAGGTATCTACAGAATTTAATGTAGACAATGGTATTCCCCAGGGGAGTGCAATTAGTCCGATACTGTTTAACATAATGATTAATGATATTTTTTCAAAAATGGATGGATGCATAAAAACAGCACTATATGCGGATGATGGGGCCATTTGGATGAGAGGAAGGAATGTGTCATATGTATTAGGTAACATAAGGAAAGCAATTAGGGAAGTAGAGATGTGGTCATATAAATGGGGATTCAAGATGTCGACAAGCAAATCTTGTTATATGATGTTTACAAAGAAGCGCAAGTGCCATGTTGAAAGATTAACATTATGGGCCCTATTTTAACGATCTGAAACGCAAGTGTCAAAGCGCAAAGCGCAAGTAACTTTGTGGGCGGGTCTCGGCGCTGTTGCTATTTTCCCGGCGGGATAAATGACTCTTGCGCCGGGCGCAAATCTAAAAGGGGTTGGTCTGAAGTAGCTTCATTATTCATAGGTGTGGTTTGGGCGTAACGTGAAATAAACCAATCAGAGCATCATCTCACATTCCCTTTAAGAGCAGACGCACTTTTTCCTTGGCGTATTGCTATTATAACGGCGGATTTGCCAGGCGCGCGCCAAGAGCGGTTCACAGCCGAGGAGAGCAACGCTCTCGTCACGGCCGTAAAAGAGAGAGAAGTGACATTGGGGATGGGAGAAACACACCCAAATTAGCTTCGGCTAAACAGGCATATAATAATGTGGGTAAATGTGTAAGCTAGATGTATGCTTTTATAATAAATTATTATATTTATAATAAATTATCTATCTATCTATCTATCTATCTATCTATCTATCTATCTATCTATCTATCTATCTATCTATCTATCTATCTATCTATCGTTTGTAATAATATGATTTGCAAAAATGAAAACTGCTGCTTCTGTGTAGATTAGAGAATCACAGTGTATGAGCGTTGTGCACTCATATGGTCAAGCATGCGCCCTTAAAATAGCATAATGAACAACGCGCAACGCGCCACTGACTTTAGACTAGGTTTTTTCTGGCCAGTGGCGCAATTGTTTTATGGAACAGTAAAATAGCACCAGGGAACGTTTGCGCCAAAACACGCCTCCTTTTTTGCGCTGAACCGCCCAGAGAGCGCAAGTTCATTCCCTAGTTTAGCGACGTGCTTCTGTGGAGGGAAAAGCGCGCTTTGCGCGGGTGCAAAATAGGAATGAAACATGCGTCGGTGTACAAAGTCAATTGCGCTGGGTGCAAGATAGGGCCCTATATGAGCAGACAATGGTGAAAGTAAATGAATTTAAGTATTTGGGACTATGGTTTGATAGTAGGTGTACATGGAAAACGCATATTAAGCACTTAAAACTAAATGCAAAAAAGTTATAAACCTGATGAGAGCTGTGGCTGGATGTGACTGGGGTGCAGAAAGGCAGTCATTAATTAACATCTATAGGGCTTGCCTGAGGTCATCAATAGACTATGGTTGCGTAGTTTATGGTGCAGCGGCAAAAACAATTTTGGGAAAAATTAATAGATTACAGTATAGAGCATTACGTATATGCATCGGAGCTGTTAAGACAACCCCCATTAATGCATACTCATAGAAGCTGGAGAGATACCTTTGGAGTTGAGAAGAGAGAAACTGGCGCTGGCGTATTGGATTAGATTGAAAGGAAGTGGGAAAGAAAACCCAGCAAAAGAAACAATACAGGAATGTTGGGAGTATTCCAAGTTTCAGGGGCTTGGTTTTGGATGGACAAGAGAAATGAGAGTGAGGGAATATGAAATGGAAGCCTTAAATTTCACCACGGTCAATCCAGTTAGTAGAATTCCACCATGGCTCTTTCCAGAAGTAAAGGTTGATATTAATATATTGGAAAAGAAAAGAGAATGGAGAATGGAGGAAATAGGAGTTAAAACAAACTTTTACATAAGAAACAGTTACTATAATTATTTAAATATTTATACAGACGGATCCAAGAATAAACAGGAATGTGTGGGAGTCGGAATATATATACCAGAATTTAAAATACATTTATCCAAAAGACTATCTGACCGGTTGTCAGTGTACACAGCAGAAATAGTAGCAGTCATTATTGCACTACAGTGGGTTGAAGAGGTCAGACCTGATAGGGTGGTACTGTGCACAGACTCTTTGGCCGTAATTAAAAGTATTCAGGCAGTAACATCAATAAGAGAGGATCTACTAATAGAACTTTTTAACAGTTTATTTAGATTACATCGGGGTGGCATAGATATTCAGTTTTGTTGGGTGCCAGCACATGACGGGGTTAAAGGGAACGAGATGGCAGATAAACTGGCCAAAGAGGCACTACTAAAAGTAATTATAATTACAATTCCACTAGGAAAAGGCGAAGGTAAAGCAGTGGTTAAAAGGAAAGGTCTTGAAATATGGCAGAAACGATGGGAGGAAGACAGGAAAGGTAGGAGATATTATAAAATACAAAAAAGTGTCAGTATAAAGAATTACATGGAAAAGACCAGGCGTGAGGAAATTGTAAGACTGAGAGTGGATCACACAGGGCTGAATGGCACATTATTTTTAATGGGGAAAAGGAATAGTGAGAACTGTGAAAACTGTGGGGTTAAAGAAAATGTTGAACATATAATATTGTACTGTACGTTGAATGAAGTGGAAAGACAGGTGCTTAATAAAGATAAGGTTCAGGAGGCAGGGCGGGAGTGGAATCTGGTAGGGATACTGGGTTTAGAAGGAGAAGGAGAAGGAATAAGAATCACTAGGAAGGCTCTATTTACTTTTTTAAAAGACTCAGGGTTATGGAGTAGAATTTAAAATGACATGATAATACACACTCCAGTACAGTAGGTGGCGGCATGCACCTAAACGTTGTTTGCAGTCCGCCATTAAATAAGAGAAGAAGAAGAAGACTTTGATTCGTGCATCATCTTGACTGAGCTCCCTTTTGAGTGATGCTGCTGTGCCGTTGCCTGCTGAACTGATATGTTGCGTCGATGGTTGAAAGGACATTTATTCCTATTTATCTGTGATATTTTCTGCAAAAGTTACATTGAGGTGTTAGACATTGTTAGACAAGTAAGCCTGTTTGCCTTATGTTTGTGTTTATAGAGATCGATATTGAGTTATTTATAACTGCGTCACACACGCATGTCCGGACATGCCCGCAACTGTTTGTTCTGTTAGTCTAGCTTAATGACGCTGTTCCATATGTGATTATTTCTTCTTTATTGAGATGTATATCACTGGTTTGGTTTTCGATGATTCCTTTGTGATGTGATTTTGATATTTTGAGTTGTTTATACCAAACGAGCGATTACAATCTGATGTGCTGCGTTATCCATATAGAGAGTGATGTTTATCATGTAGCTGATTATGGTCTATAATGTATAACGTTAATGTGACACCTTATTTTCCTCTATTGGATTGTATAGCCTATTCCATGGTGAAATGTTACTGATGAGGATTTAGAATGCTTTGGCTGCCTTTATGTCAATGGATGTTTATTACATGGCTTGGTTGAATTCTAATGTAGAGTGCGGTCTGTTATGTAAGGGATAATGTAGAGCGAGGCAGTTGTTATAGCGAATACAACCCCGACAGGGGTCTTGAATCAGCCTGAAGGGGTTGTATTCGCTATAACAACCGCCTCGCTCTGCGTTATCCTGCTTATTACATGGCTACCTACCAAATAAATCAATAATTTCACACAAAATATTAATTTAAAAAGGAGTTTATTGATTTAAAAACGATTGTATTGCTTCCTCTAAAAAAATAGTCTGTTCCGTCTCGACGGTTAGAATCCTGCGTCCATAGCAACGCTCTGTTTTTCATGGCAACCGTGTGTTATACTTAGCAGCGGTCTGTTATCAAGAAATAACAGACCGCATTCTACATTAGAATTCAACCAAGCTATGTAATAATTCTTGATAACAGACCACTGCTAAGTACAACACACGGTTGCCATGAAAAACAGAGCGTACATATATGCCCAGCTATTTTTGTTATTCATTAGCCTTTATTGTATTTCTTGTTTTTCAGACTAATGTCTCTACTGCCTTTAATTGATATCTGAAATACCTGTTCCTCTGCAGCTTATCCTTTATCAATACATAATCTAAACTGGCATACCTGTCTCATATCCTTATGTTAAACTGTGCTCGGACAGGCACCCGGAGGGGTTCACTTATTTACTAATTTAATCACGATTCAGATCCAGGCAGTCCCAAACATAGTTTGTGGGACAAACGCAAAACAAAACAGGTGAAAATGTTTCTTTTTTAATAATTAAATGATGATCATACTAGTTTTTTCTGGATCTGATGATGATTTAGTACTTTTTTATTTAAGAAAAAAATATTGCACTTTCTTTTGGACTTTATACATCATGAAGATTTAAAAATGAACCCTGAAACAAGGTGATGAATACATACATTTCCTGTATAAATTCAGTTTATCACATCTGAACACAGTCTAGTACAGAAAAAAAAAAAAAAAGTTATTATATTCAGTAAAGAGTGTCTGATTGTAGAATGTGAAGATCTGCTGTATTCAGTACATCATGAAGTAGGAGAGCAGAGAACAGCAGAGGAACAGGAAGCTCTGGGTGACACTCTGAGCCCCGTTACACAGGCTCCCCTCACAACACGAGATGCCCTCAACACTAGGAATAAATGTGGCGTCACAAATAGATTTAGACACACAGCCTTTTACAACGGCTGACAGGCTTCCAACAGTCACTGATGAAAAGAAAGAAAACAAAGGTTAGTCTAAGCTGGACATTGATATATGTGATTTGTATCAAATATTTAAAATAAATGGTGGAGAAACAAAAATAACAACAATCTTCGTCCTTTTTCAGATCCTCACCTGTTGCATTAACACACCGATCTTCAGTCCCTGAACAGCTCACTGTGTTTGAGCAGGTCTGTCCATCACAATAGTAACATTTCCTTCCATTGGGGATGTTAGAGGGATCTACAGGAGGAAAACATGTACTAGTATAATATAATGTAACAAGCTGCTCCATTCAATCAGTTCACAACAGATGAGCCACACCCTGTATTTTATTTCCTGATTGAATGTCCTTTGGAAGAAAAATTTATGTTGACTTTAAAGAAGATAGTCATTTGCACAAGGTCAGGAAAGCACAATACCTGGAGCATCTTGAGCGTTACACTGGTCTGTGTTACAGCAGGAAGAAGACACCTTTGAAATGCCGAAGTTAATGGATCCACTTTGACAGTCAACAGCACAATCTTTAATCTTCGTTTTGAAACTAAATTGATCTAAAATATGAATTATACAGAAAAGACCAATACATGTTATTTTGATGGAAAAATTATAAATGTTACAAATTGATCAGTTTTCTTATTTCAAATGTTTTTAATAATACAATTACAATTACAATCGGATAGAAAACAAATTAAACAGCAGAAATAAATAAAATATTCTGTGATTGATTTAGTCAATTCTGCCAAGAAAACGAGTCACAGTTATATGAGAAGTTACATTTACACCACTCGATCTGTCATGCTGGTCTTACCTTGTGGTGCCACTGTTAAACTCATGCAATTGGAAGATCCACTGGGACATGTTTTTAACTTCTGATTGGCACAAGAACCCGTCATACTCACGCACTCATAACAGCTGAGAGAGTGTCCTTTAGTAAAAGAAAAAGAAGGAAAGAGACATCAATTATCTGTATTTGTACCCAGTAACATCACAAACACTATTTGTCTTCGTACCTGCAGTGAAGAGAATGAACAGGAGAAAAACTGAGAGTTGCAGATCCATATTTGATCAGGAGGAGAGTAAAATAATGTGTCTGTTTCAGTGCCATTTTATAGTTTATCAGAAGGGGAGGATTTTCATGAGAAAATGAAAGTAGAGAAGCAGAAACTTAAGCCTACACAATTTACTTAACACTTACCAATAAAAGAAAGTTAGATTAGGAAATTACAAGCACTTTGCAGGTCTACCTAAACCAACCTTTATATTCACCCAAAAATCATTCACTCGCCCTCATGTCATTCAAAACCTGTATGACTTTTTTCCTCAGTAGAACATAGACATGTTCTAGAAGAAAGTAAAAGGTCTTGTGTTCTGCAGAAGAAAGAAAATCATATATAATTTAGTTTACATATGCTTTAGGGATTTGTGATCTTTGGGGAGGAGGATGGAAAGTTATTGAGAAACCAGTTTAAACACTGAAGGATTGTAATAGCTGCAGTTACAGTAAGTAGTATATGATCATATATGACATTAAACGTCCTGATCAAACAGGATCATAAGTTTGATTTCCTCTGAAATCAACAATCAGACTTGAGACATTGTGAAACACAAAAACAGCCTTTAGTGACCTACAACACCAGAGCTTCATCAATTTGATCACGTTTTCAAGCACATGACTAAAATAAGTAATCCATGCATTTCCCAAGCTTCATGTCATCTAGGTTACAGGGATGCTGGAGGCTATTGGGTAAACTTTATTTTTCGTTCTTTCTTAGCTAATATCTTATTTGAGTTTTTTTTTTAAAGCAAGGAGTAGGTTAAAAGCAAGAACAATAGCTTACCATATCAAAATAAATATGATTTAGATCGTACTTAAAGTGACCATGAAGTCAAAAACATTTTTTTTTATTGAATATTGCAGTATCTATAAGTGATTTACTGTTACGGAAGCAGACGGACAACAAGGTAAGTAGTGATGTAGTGTTTATTTACAACAGCAGAGTATCAAGATGAATCAACGTGCAGTATTCGGTGAGTATCAGAGTTCAGAGGTGAAGAATTCTTGAGTGCAATACGTGAGTGAATAAATCAATGTTTCTTTTGCAGGTACGGCGAGATGAGACTTCCAGAGTGGATATGATCTTCGTATGAAGAGGATGACAGGCTGACAGCACACACTCACGCACCACTCGACAGATCAGAAGGCTTACGGCTCGCACACCACTCGAGATGAGATCTGGACTAACTGGAACAGACTGGAATCGGCGTAGAGAACTGGTAAGTAAACACAGGTAAGTTTAATTAGTGAAACTCGCAGAGAGAAGCACTATATGTCCGCTTCGAATGAACGAGTCCGGACAATGAGAGGTGCGTGGTGTGTGCTTATGAAGCAGTAATGATTGATGGGGTGCAGGTGTGTCTTGTCAGAACTCAGGTGACTGTGATCGCTGGGTGATTGTGGTGGAAGAACCTGGCCAATCTGTGACATTTATCAGTGCATATCATTATTTATTTTTAAATTCATGTGCCCTTGTAATCTTTAATCAACATAACTTTCCCTCCCTCTTTAAGTCACATATCTTTTCTTCTTTGATGTGTTTACTGGTGTGAGGGCGGGGCAACCTGTCACTCATATGAGATTGACCAATAGCAAACCACAACCATCCAGTCAATTCCCAATGGACAAAATCAAGTCCCGCCCTACATTTTTTCCGTGTTCGAGAAGCTGTTTTACTTAGATATACATCACCATAGAGAAGAAAAAAAAACTATCACCAATGAACACCAATGAAATTTAATTTTAAGAATTAATGTCACACTTCTCCAATTAATGCCCTGCTTGGCGATTATAATATAATGTATATTATAATTCGAGTTATAATACAATTATATTATATTTTAAGAATATAAATTAAATTATATTGTTTCTGGTCTCTGAAGAGTATCTGGAACAACTTATTTGTCAAAGTGTTCATTTTAGTAGGGAGGTTAAGCCCAAAAAATAGGCCTTTGACTTCAAGTCATGATGCAAAGGTCGTCTTTGGTATGGAAGTACCTTAGGGTCATACAAATAAATTTATCCTAAGACACAAGTGAGATCACACTTTGTATCAGAAATAAACAGGTTTTTTCAAAAATGGCCGCCAATGCGCCGAAAATACTCTAGAGCCCATATCTTTGCTTCTGTTATCACTATAATGACAAATTTGGTGTCAAAGTGTACATTTTTGGGGTCAAGGAATCCAATAAAATTGGTTTCAAGTTAAAAAAAAAAAAAATTTCCCCATACCATGACAATTGGGGGTAAATATGCACATTTCACATAAAAATTGTGTCAGAGTGACTTTACTTATCTTTTCCTTCAAAAACTTTAATTTTGTATTTAAGCAGTGCAGCTACTTCTGTACATTACATTTGTCCTAAGTAGCATGAGATTTCGACCAGTCAGGAGTAGCCTATAGCAAATCAGTTCCTGCAACAACACATCCTATATGCACCAGGAGCTGTGACAGCTGTTGAAGGTCAGAGGTGACAGGTTAACACTTTGAGGTTCGTATGACTTCCTCATTAAATAGAAAAATGCTTTTAATGTTAGATAACTAGTAACTAGCTAGCTAGTAACTAGTTAGCTTCATTATAACTAGGTCGCTAGTAACTAGTTAGCTTCATCATAACTAGCTAGTGACTAGTTAGCGTCATTTTTATTGAAGCAAGCACATAGCCTACATGTTGCTAGCTAGTTAGTTAGCTTCATTATTTGATTTTTTTTTTACTTTTGCGAATGCTTGTTAATGCTCATATTATCTCTCTTATGATGTTAAAGCAACTTCATTTCTTTTTTCAGATTAGCCATAATGGAATGCCGTGACTGGAGGTTATGCTTCCTATGTCAGTCCGCCCTAAAGATTGAAAAAACATTAGATCCCTCTTAAACCGAGGACCGTGACGTCGCACGGTATGGCGCAGCCGGGGCCCCACCCTGGAGCCAGGCCCGGGGTTGGGGCTCGTATGCAAGCACCTGGTGGCCGGGCCTCCCCCCACGGGGTCCGGCCGGGCTCAACCCGAAGGAGCGACGTGGGGCCGCCTTCCCGTGGGCTCACCACCTGCAGGAGGGACCGTAAGGGGGTCAGTGCTGAGAGGATCGGGCGGCAGTCGAAGGCGGGGGCCTCGACAACCCGATCCCTGGACACGGAAGCTAGCTCTAGGGACGTGGAACATCACCTCACTGGCGGGGAAGGAGCCTGAGATTGTGCGTGAGGTTGAGAGGTTCCGACTAGAGATAGTCGGGATCACCTCTACGCACGGCTTGGGCTCTGGAACCACACTCCTCGAGAGAGAGGATGGACTCTTCACCACTCTGGAGTTGCCCATGGTGAGAGGTGGCGGGCTGGTGTGGGTTTGCTTATAGCCCCCCAGCTCAGCCGCCATGTGTTGGAGTTCACCCCGGTGAACGAGAGGGTCGTTTCCCTGCGCCTTCGGGTCGGGGATAGGTCTCTCACTGTCGTGTGTGCCTACGGGCCAAACGGCAGTGCAGAGTACCCGGCCTTCTTGGGGTCTCTGGGAGGGGTGCTGGAAAGTGCTCCAACTGGGGACTCCGTCGTTCTACTGGGGGACTTCAATGCCCACGTGGGCAGTGGCAGTGACACCTGGAGGGGCGTGATTGGGAGGAACGGCCCCCCTGATCTGAACCCGAGCGGTGTTCAGTTATTGGACTTCTGTGCTAGTTACAGTTTGTCCATAACGAACACCATGTTCAAGCATAAGGGTGTCCATCAGTGCACGTGGCACCAGGACACCCTAGGCCGTAGGTCGATGATCGACTTTGTGGTCGTTTTATCTGACCTGCGGCCGTATGTCTTGGACACTCGGGTAAAGAGAGGGGTGGAGCTGTCAACTGATCACCACCTGGTGGTGAGTTGGATCCGATGACGGGGGAGGAAGCTGGACAGACTCGGCAGACCCAAGCGTACTGTGAGGGTCTGCTGGGAATGTTTGACCGAGTCTCCTGTCAGAGAGATCTTCAACTCCCACCTCCGGTGGAGCTTCGACCGGATCCCGAGGAAGGCTGGAGATATTGAGTCCGAGTGGACCATGTTCTCCACCTCCATTGTCGAAGCGGCTGCTCGGAGCTGTGGCCGTAAGGTCTCCGGTGCCTGTCGAGGCGGCAATCCCCGAACCCGGTGGTGGACACCGAAAGTAAGGGATGCCGTCAGGCTGAAGAAGGAGTCCTATTGGGCCTGGTTGGCTTGCGGGACTCCCGGTGCATGTTGGACTCCTGCAGGGCTGCCCTTTGTTGCCGGTTCTGTTCATAATTTTTATGGACAGAATTTCTAGGCGCAGCCAGGGGCCGGAGGGTGTCAGGTTTGGTGACAACACGATTACGTCTCTGCTCTTTGCAGATGATTTTGTCGTGTTGGCCTCATCAAACCAGGACCTTTAGCATGCACTGGGACGGTTTGCAGCCGAGTGTGAAGCGGCTGGGATGAGAATCAACACCTCCAAATCCGAGGCCAGAAAAGGGTGGCTTGCCCACTTCAGGTTGGTGGAGAGTTCCTGCCTCAAGTGGAGGAGTTTAAGTATCTTGGGGTTTTGTTCACGAGTGAGGGAAGGATGGAACGGGAGATTGACAGACGGATCGGTGCAGCTTTTGCAGTAATGGGGTCGATGTACTGGTCTGTCATGGTGAAGAAAGCTGAGCCGCAAGGCGAAGCTCTCGATTTACCGGTCAATCTACGTTCCTATTCTCACCTATGGTCATGAGCTTTGGGTCATGACCGAAAGGACAAGATCCCAGAAACAGGCGGCCGAAATGAGCTTTCTCCGCAGGGTGGCTGGGCGATCCCTTAGAGATAGGGTGAGAAGCTCGGTCACTCGGGAGGAGCTCAGAGTAGAGCCGCTGCTCCTCCACATCGAGAGGGGTCAGCTGAGGTGGCTCGGGCATCTGTTCCGGATGCCTCCTGGACGCCTTCCCGGGAAGGTGTTCCGGGCGCGTCCCACTGGGAGGAGACCCCCGGGAAGACCTAGGACAGACTATGGAGACACTATGTCTCCCGGCTGGCCTGGGAACGCCTCGGTGTCCCCCCGGAAGAGCTGGAGGAAGTGTCTAGGGAGAGGGAAGTCTGGGCATCTCTGCTTAGACTGCTGCCCCCGCGACCCGGCCCCGGATAAGCGGAAGAAGATGGATGGATGGATGGATGGATGGATGGATGGATAGATCCCTCTTCATCATTCAAACTGAGAAACAATCCTGAAAGATTGCAATCATGTTACAAAGAAGCTTTAGATAACATCCAGGAGCTGAAGGCATTAGGGGATCTGCCTGAGTTTATAGTGGACATTAGTGGTGGTAGTCAGGATGTAGTTCAGCTGATGATTCAAAATCCTATGGTGTGGCACAAAAGCTGCAGAAATGCGATTGATAAACAAAAAGTTGAGAGAGCAAGAAAAAGAAAAAAGCATGAAGAGTCTGTGAGTCCAGTAAAAATATGGCGCATGAGTGACAAGTCCACCACACTCGCTTTACCCAGACCCTCAACATCATCATGTGAACCATTTGATAAACTGTGTCTCTTCTGTGGTGAAGAGGGCAAAAAAAAGGAACTGAGGAGGGCTGCCACCCTTGGCTTGGATAGAAAAGTGAAAGGATGTGCTCAGGTGGTGGGTGACAGGCATCTATTGGCTGAACTAGCTGCTGGTGACATGGTTGCTATTAATGCTGTTTATCATCGTGCATGCCTGACTAGGCTCTATAGAAAAGCAGAAACTGTTGGATGTGACTCAACTGAAAGTAATGCAACTCAGGTCATCAGAGCACATGTCCTCAATGAGTTGCTCGAATACATCGAGGACTATCGTTGCTCAGGGGAATCACTGGCAATGTCTGACTTGACAGCCCTCTATGACGAGCGCATTGCTGATCTTGGATTTCCAAACATCAAATGCAACACCACACGCCTTCGGAAGGATATTGAACGCCTGATTCCTGACATCAGATCAGTACAAATAAATCGTGTCTGGTCCGTTGTATTTGATGATGACCTGAGCAAAGCTGTTGCTAACATGAAAAACAACACTTCTACCGATGTCTCCATCATCTTCAAAGCAGCCAAATCCTTCTGCAAGAGTATCTCCCCATGAAGCATGCTTTTACAGGTGCCTTCTCAACTTCCTGTGAAGCTGATTCTATCCCTCCCATGCTAAGATCGTTCTTATACATGCTTCTTGATGGATCAGGTATTGATCAGCCACCTCCTGGACCTGAGAAGTTCCAGGCTGCAACATCCATTGGGCAGCAAATAATTTTCAACTCTGTAAGATGCAGATCCAAGAAACATGGCAGTGTTCCTCGTCACATAAGAGAGAGGGAAACACCAGCTTCGCTATATCTGGCAATGAAACTACACCAGCAAAGTGGTAGTAGATATCTGGTGGAGGCCATGCATAAAAGAGGAATGTGTGTCATATGACCGCTTGAAAACATTTAGCATAGATATAGCGAATTAAGTGATCAGTCACTAGGAGCAGATTGGTGTCGTGGTCCCACCTCAGGCAGTCCACTGAATAAAACGGCCGATTTTGTCAAATAGGGTGTCAAATTTCGTTCAACCTACCCTCCATTAGATGGCAGACATGTCATACTTCATCCGCGACTCAAAAAAACATCATGCTTCTATACAAAATCTTCGAGCTAGAGTGCATTGAATCAGTGCGAACAAAAGCGGAGCTAGTGTGCGAGTGAGCCATTTTATCAGAGCAATATTGTCAACGTCAGCGAGTATTTGCATTAGATTATTATTATTATTATTATTATTATTATTATATCTAATGGCATCAATAAAGCTTACCCACAATGAAGTGTTGGGTCTTCTATTCGTGGACCCTGATTATGAAGGGGAATATCTGCCTGATTCTGAAAGTGAAAGTATAGCCCTACACCAAGCACAAACGGTGAATCCTTTGCCCAATTTAGATGGTCCTTTACCCAATGTCAGTGTTGGGAACAATGTTTCTCGGGGTCGGAGTGTTCATCGCGATGTTAGCAGGCGTGTTAGTGTTGTGGGGAACGAGGCGGGAGATTTTTACCGCATGTGCCTCTCCACAATCGCGGCGACAGTATTGTGGTGGAGACTTTGTTTGTCTAATGCCACTGGGTATGTTAGACGAGGTCGAAGTATTCATAGGACAGTTAGGGGGCAACGTGGAGGCAGGGTGGGGAGTCGCAATGACAATGACAGTAGTCCGAGCTGTGCACACTCGGCGCGCACGCGAGGCAGATCTGGCCGCGCTGCTCCCAGCAGGAGCAGAGACGGTGTGACACGGGGCAGAGGGGCTATTATGCATAGTCTATCGCAAGCTGATGGGAATGCCGGCTTTTGTAGTAAATAGAAAATCTCTACAGCAAAAGGCCAACCGCTACTTGCATTCGGTTTGTTTCTACCATTTATTAGTAATGATTTACACAGTTTGTTTACTACTTACTATTTACCTGAGCATTCAGTATTGTGCAATATAGCATACAGAAGGTGAGGGACATTTTGGGGGGAAAGAAGTGCTGCATTTGATCTTTTTTATCATATAAACGTGACTTTTCATGTAAATTCTATAATCCAAGATGGCCGCAACCATAATGATGTCATAATATGCAAATTAGATGGGAAAATGTAATCCCTACATACACTTTGGGTCATCCTTAATATTTCTCTAATTTACAGAAAGTCTCTATCTTTTATCACTTTTAAGATATAGCCTTTTGAAATTAAAATCGAACATTTTTCGGAAAAAAACTCTGGCGCCGAAACACTGTGTGTTTGGCATGTTTTTTTTTAATAAATAATTGCATACTTCACCTCCAATTGTCATGGTTAGGACAACATTATTGTTTTTTAGTCTTGGAACCTATTTTATTGGACTCCTTGACCCCAAAAATGTACACGTTGATACCAAATTTGTCATTATAGCTATAACAGAAGCAAAGATATGGGCCTCTCAAGTATGGTCGGGGGCCATTTTTAAAAAATGTGCGTATATAAGATACAAAATGTGATCTCACGTGTGTCTTAGGATAAATTTATTTCTATGGCCCTAAGGTACTTCCATACCAAAGGGGACCTTTGCATCATGACTTGAAGTCAAAAGTCACTTAACCTCCCTACTATTTTTCAAAAGACGATTTATTTTATATTTGGCCCTGTAGTCGCAGCTGTACTGGCCATGAACAACAAAGGTCAGGCTGAAAGTCAATGAGGGACTCTGTTGTTGTTAACACTCAATGAACCGCCAGCACATGCTAAACCAGGGGTGGGCAAACTACGGCCGTTTAAAAAACGTTAGGCTGTTTAATCCGGCCCGCCGAGTATTTAAAAAATTGTCTAAAGATCGCATTCATTTTGCCTTTTTCTTGCAATACTTTGCGTTATATATATATATATTGCGTTGCATATATTTGACAATCGGAATATCAGATATTTCATGCCATAGCTAGCAAATGTAAAAAAGGAAAAATGACATAAAAGCAGATCATCATTCATTCAGCGCTGTTGTGGCTGCGGTGTGTCACGTAACAAGCTAGACGCGTCACCATGGAAACCAAACAGACAGCAACTTAAGCGCATAGACTTGGTGCACGTTAATGTTTATTTCTTTTTTTGAAAACTCACAGAGAAAAAAATGTTCGGTAACCGCTTGCACACATTTTTAGTTTTTCCTTTGATTTGTCTACTATTTAGTTTTGCTACTCTGGATTTGTGGATGTATCCTCCTTTATCGACCGGCTTTCGACTAACGTTACGCTCCCCTGTCTGCCATATACAGAACCCGGTTTTGTTCATTAAATGTTCTGATCTGCCTTTGCTTTTTATGTTTTATTTTATTATAACGTTACTTAAAATAAATTTGTATAATCGTTTATTTCGTTTTTTTTTTCCACAAATGTATGACTTTTGGAAGTGCAAATTGATTGCCATGCAGTTTTAATAAAGTTGAATTAACGTAACCTTCTGTCATTTTTACTCTTCTAAGTGTACACTTAGGTGTTTTGTTTCTAATTTACGGTTAGGCCCATTAAATAATAATAAGGATAAAAAATATTTAAAAAGTATAGGCTATAATTATCAAACATCTGACTAATTAAAAATTAACCTCAAAACATAACATAATTATGCTAAATGGGGATATCTAGCATAAAAAAATGTATTGTCATAATGTCGTCTCTCAGTTGTTGAATTTCGCGCAGACGTTGCCACAACGTAAATGTGTTTGCTCAGCCCGATCTCATGAAAGTTCGAATACCACGAATTGTATTTGTAGTTCTTATGAAACGCAGTTTTCGTGTGCATATGATACGCACTTAAAGGGATAGTTCGCCCAAAAATTAAAATACGGTCATCATTTACTCACCCTCAAGTTGTTTCAAACCTGTATGAATTTCTTTTTTCTGCTGAACACAAAAGAATATATTTTGAAAAATGTCGGTAACCAAACAGTTGATGGACCCCATTGACTTCCAAAGTATTTTTTTTTTCCTACTATGGAAGTAAATGGGGTCCATCAACTGTTTGGTTACTGACATTTTTCAAAATATCTTTCAAATTATTTCAAATATTTTTTAAAAATTGCACTCCGCACCCCTAATCCTAACTAATGGGTTTACAGTGCTCAGCATATGCACGCAAAAAATATATATTTTTGGCGTATAAATGGTACGAGAAATTTAATTCGTGGTATATATACGCACTTTCATGAGATCGTGTTTCATAATCTGCTACTGGGCCGGCCCTCTGTCAAATTTTAAAACCCAGTGTGGCCCTTGAGCCAAAAAGTTTGCCCACCCCTGTGCTAAACGCATGGTCAAATCTCTGCTCGTTCTCATGTCAATACATTTGAATATGAAAAGGTTTTTGGCTCAGGGCTGAAGAGATGCACATTCGCTGTTTCTCTTTTTCTTTGTTAGATTTCAAATGCCTTTTCATTTCATTTAGTCTTTTTAAAGTTCTCCATGAACTCCATCTCCTCTCTCTATGTTTACCGTGTCTGCGTGGTGCGCAGTGAGTGACTTGTGCCAGGGCTAGCATCGCTAATCATAGCTTAGATTAACTTTTACTAGCAGTGATTTTAAATGGATTTCTCCAAATAGCATGCCAAACTTTACCTGTCGAGTAGAAACTTCGCGACTGAGGCATCAGTGGGAAGCCCAACCTGTGCTTTTAGCGCACGCCAGCGTGTGAAATATTCTCCCAAAAACACTCTGGTCTTGTTTCTTTCTTCAGAGGCCTTTCTCTTCTTGTCATACAATTCGTAGACACTTTTTCTCTTGCGACCCTCAGACATTTTGAAAAAACCCGGTGAGAACGGCGAGCTTCAATGAATGGCTGAAACCGTAGCTCACCACACATATACACCAGAAAGCGAAAACTACCTAGGGACGAGCACGTACGACGGCCTTACGTAAACATATCACCAGAATGATTGACAATTAGGAGGACCAATAGTCTTGATGATCCACCCGGAAAAAGAAAATCCTCCACTATACCTTTAAACTAAAAACAGAAGAATAGACGCACACAGATTTAGGTTGATCAAACAGCATTCGCTGATTCTAAACGGAAATAACACGTCTCTACATCCAAGCCATCGCTAATCTGACGCAAAACTTGTGGAAATATACGAATCCGATAATCTACTTGGGAAAAATAATTGTAAAGTCATTCAGAATGAATTCAGACATAACAATTTATACATTCTGTTCAAAGTTCACAGTTACTGCGTTCTCTGAAGAGTCTCTGGAACATTGAATATGAAAAGGTTTTTGTTTCAGGATTGATGAGATGCGCATTCGCTGTTTCTCTTTTTAGATTTCAAATGTCTTGTAAATCACATTGTAGCCACATGGCAATCCTATGCTCCTGTTGAGGTTTTACTGCAGCTATTTCAAAAATAGCAGAGTTTTCCATCAAGGAGACAAACAAATTCAACATAAACACACTTGATATTTAATCCAGTTTACACAAGACACGTGGTCTAGAATCCATGGCGTCTACAGCCTTTAACCTAAGTGTTTCATACAACACTTACAGTAAAGCAATCTTGTGTTTTAAAGAATAAACTTAACTAACCTATGTGCATTGTAGTAGCACAAACAACTATAAAGTGTGTTCTATGAGCACAATGTGTTAAGCACAACTACAAATTTGAAAATCCAAACAGAATCATTGCAAACACGCTCTTTAGTCCCATCGCTGTTAAGCATTTCTGGGAGTGCGTTTTTCATCGCTGTTAAGCGATTAGCCTTGAGATCTGATTTTTAACCTGTGCATCATATCATCCTGTTTTCTCAACCTTGCTTTTCATAAACAAATGGATCGACTTGTCTTTTCGTTTATCCAATTACATGTTTTCTGATCGAACTTAGAATTTCTTTCTGTTGTTTGCTCATTCTCATCACGTGTTGCTAGTTTGTTTCAACAAAGCCAATACAACAATGGCTGATTTTGTCTCAACACTTCTAAAAGGCAAAAAGAATTGACTTACCACAACGCCGGAAGAAAGAGAAGATGTTCAAACCTCATGTTGATTTTAAAATCCAAATACTTTGCTGGAAAGGACGTTGCTCGTCTGTGTTGCGAGATCACGTCGGGGTCACCACCTTTAAGCTCGTGTTCGATCGGCCCAAAGTCTGGCATCCGACCAGCGCGGAAGGTCTTTACGTGTTACTGTCTTTTCTCGTGGCAAAGTATTTTTGATTACATGCAATACATTTTCTCATATGTATTTTCTCGTTATTTCATCTGACGCCATAAATGAAAAGGTTTTAATGATATCCGTGCATCATTAATAGTGAGCGAATGTCTCTAAACTCTTAAAAACCTTATTACCTTTTGTTTTACTTATTTGGAAATGAGACATTTGTACCAGTCGCACTGAGACATTTCAAATGATACCAAACATGTATAATACTCTATGATAATTATTCATATCAAACCATATGTATTTTTGGGGAATTTTCATGTGGTCTCAGCATGAGAGAGGGGGAGTGGGGAAGAGGAGGAGAGATGTATTCTGAGGTGAAACTTTGTGTCTCAAATGGTGAGTTCAAATGTTAATTTCCAGAGAGGTCCTTTGTCCTCTGAGGGCCTCAAGTGACTGCCTGGCATTTATCTCATTTCTCAAGTCTTACACTGTACACTAGAATTCATGATTGCTTCAGTCCCCTTTAAAACATATGAAACAGGCAGAGTGAAACAGAGGAATGGGTGTGTCAGACCCGTTGAGGTGTGCCAGAGCCGTTGAGGTGTGTGTGTGTGTGTGTGTGTGTGTGTGTGTGTGTGTTCTTCTAAAGCTTATTTGTCTGCCACTGTCAATGTCAGAATATTTTAGATGACCAATCAAATCAAAGTAGGTGGGCTTTGTGTTCACAGAAGCTGCTGAGCGTGAATTTTAGCAGCGCGAGATGAGATGCAAGTAGCAAAACTAAACATTTCATATTTGACAGATGTTTTAGGTAAAAAATGCTTAACGAATGACAAAAATAATTAGGTAAACTAAAAAACTTTTGTCTAATTTTGCTTTTTGAAATGAAAATAGCTAGACATGTTATGTGATTCATGTAATAGATGGTTATATCTTAAACTCTGAGGTGAAACATCAGGACACGCAAACAGCTCAGTTACTGAACATTCATTCATTCTATTTTTTTTTTTTTTTAAGAAAATTTTTACAATAGTGCAAACTTACATTCCTTAGAAATATAGAACATTTCCAAAAAAGTATATATTAAACAAATTAAGTCAATATTGCACAATCATAGGACACAAAAAGTAAAGAAAAAATAAATAATAATAAATAAATAAAAATAATAATAAAAATAAAACAGAAGAGAGACATAAATCATGGTACATGAAAGATCTCATCATATTTTTTCAGAAAAGACATACATTTTCTATTATCAGTTGTTCTTAGTGATTTGATTAAATATTTTACTTCACAAAGGAAAACATTAAAGGTAGGAATTTTCTTAAGAAACCTTTGCTTGTGAAAGTAAAACTTTGCCACAAGGATAAGGAAGTTAACAGTAGATTCTAAAGCTTTGTTTGGGTTTTCAGAAAGACAGATTACATCCTTTATGCATAGATTACTGATCATATTTCATTCTATTTTTATTCTTCCCTTTACAACTCTCTCTATGACCTTTACTCAACTGGAGTGCCCTCTAGTGTCCAGTTGGTTACACTACATCCCCCCCTTTTAGTCTCAACATCTCTTATTATCAGGGCCGTACAGAGACCTTTGGAGGGGCAGGTGCTCGAAGTATAAAAGGGGGCACATGGAACAAGGCTTTAAAGGGACACTTCACCCATTTGCATTAAGCTTTGTATTGTTAGAAACCCAGTCATATATTATAATAAACGTGGATTTTTCGTTCATTTTTCCCTGAGATGGGAGAAATAAGGATTTAAGTGTTTTACTTCCTGCTTATTATGACGTAAAAATCATCATTTTGCGTCATAATAAGCAGGAAGTCACATTTCATTGAAAAGTGTAGAGACTACAAACACTAGCTCCTCATTATTCCAGGGGGCGGGACCCGCTCACGCTACAGACCTATTACAGATCAGTGGGTGGGACTTCACTTTCTGAAACTGAAAGCAATATCCTCCATCTTGTTTGGAAGCTAAGCTAACAGGCACTGTGGAGCCAGCTGTGAAGATATGACAATAGCGGAGGGTAACGTTACTCAATATGATGTAGAAGAAGAGGATTTCGGAAGTCTGCTGCTCGAATCGGGTGTTTGTGGCTACCTTTACAAGCCGCATTATAGCGAAGAGCAGCCGAGGCGGAAGACCTGCCTGTCGCGGACGAGAAGCCCAGACTGGCTCGAGTTAGGGCGGACTGGTGGCGCCGGTGATCTCACTATGCAACTACGAACCGCTACGAACACAGAGATAGAGTCCGTCTGCGGCAAAGAATTTCTCCTAGACGAAATCTCTGAATCAGACGAGGACACGGACGTTTGTGTTGTGAACCATCCTAGTTTCGCACGGTCGCACCGCATCTGACTGAACATCCCGGTAACGTTACCATGCAATAATTCACCATTTCGAAAGAAATACAAATGAGGAGTAATTCATTAATGAGTTCGCCAAATAACTAACGTTAGACATTTTGTGTGAAATGAATTTCAAGCTCCGGTTGTAGGTAGCTAGCCTTATGGACGGATGAGTAATTCATATGCTGTTCTGGATTAGTGGGAGTGGCTTGCGCAGCTGTGCAATGTGGTGCATTGTGGGAGTTGTTGTCTTTCATACAAATGCGTCCTGAAGTTACTTTCTTTCTTTCCTCGGTCAAGAAGGCACCAAATTCAAAATTTATTTTACATTTCGACTACATATATGACCCACTTTCAATGAAGATCAATGTTCCCATGGGTGAAGTGCTCCTTTAAATAAGGCTGTGCTCAAAATATCAATAAAGAAATATATCAATACGGATGATTCTGTATCGATACGGTAGGAAATGCTGTGATGCAGTTTTGAAAAAGAAACAGAACAGAAAAGACAATTTTAAGTTTAAAAGTCAGAAAATTATTTATGTGCACCTATTAATAACTCTGGAATTAGAAACTGAAGTATCTTAAGTTGTCCCAACCTGATGGCTTTTTCTTCTCTGTTATACAGAATAATAAAGAACAGCTGTTATAGTAAACTCTGTGTAGGACAAAATCAACGTGGCCACATGTTTCGTACAGTACAGTATAGTTTTATTTAATGCCATGTCAGCATCTGTGGCTATTTTCATGGCAAAAACTGAATTACAAAAATACAAGAGTTAAATTTATACAATAAAAACAAAAACAAAGCAAACAGAAAAAATACAGCAATTAATACAATACAAGATATTTAACATTAATGTGATGCCTTTTCTGGTAAAATTTTACATAAGTCCTTAAATGAGTTTGCTGCCTTTGCTGTTGTTGTTGCTGTTGATTCTGCTGGAGTTGATCTGAGACTGTAGACATTAAAACAAACATATATGAGATGTATTAGCTGATTAAACAATTGTTATGTGACCATGACAAGATGTAAAGATTGCTGACAGTGTTTGGAACTGGCTCACTAGCTCACTGACCTGCTGTAAAGCTGCAGCTTCTGCCCAGAAACAAGAAACTGCTGCACACCAAGAGCTGCAGGTATTAAGGCTCATTGTTGATCCTATGGGGCGAGGTGACGTCACCTAGCACCAGTCGAGTTTTCTAAACAATTTTAAAAAGCTGGTTATGTCTATTTTGATGTTTCTGCGCAAGTTCAGCAGACAGTGAGGTTCGGGATCGGATGTAGCTGTTAATCTTCGTGGATGACCGTGAATTGGCATTTTTCCCTGTTCAGGTTCTGGTCGCCCGTAACCTACAGGGGCAAGCTTGTGTTTCTGTATACTCCTTCATGGGGCCCGAGACTCTTCCCTGGCCCAGGCCCAGCTGGTGCAGCTGCACTGCGTTTTAAAATAAAGGCTTCAATATTCTCGAGAAAAGGAGTTTTCCCATAGCGTCTAGCTAGACGCAACACTCGTTCCCTATTCTTAGTGAACCGAGGTTACGTTAGTAACCGAATGCGTTCTTTGTCTTTCAACAGCCAAAGCAGGGGCTGGGGTCGGGGTTACCGTGACCAACAAGACGAACAGAAACTTGTGACCGCCATTTTTTAAATAGCAGCTAATCGAGCTAATAGCAGCTCAATTGTAATCTCCGTCTATGCAAGTTACAGCGACTTTGGAAAACTGGAAAAGGGGTATGTGTGAGCGCATGGTTTTGTGCTTGAGCCGTGCACTCATCTGTCCAAGTGAATTGTCTTGTGTGTGGAGCGTGGTGTTTGGATCCCAATGTTTTGCCAAATTTTGACTCCTCCTAGTATTGGTAGTGTGATCTGTCTTGATGTGTGAGCGTGCAGTTTCGAGTTCTTCTGCCCACGTGTGTTGTTGTGTTCTGTGTAGCACGCGATTTGTGTTTACGCAGCTGGTGTTTTTTTTACTGGCATTGTGCTTTCGTGTTTTCATGTTTTTTGTGAACACGCATCAGTGTTCTTATTAGCTGTGTGTTCATGCAGTAGCATTGTTAACCAGCACACAACCCCACAAATGCATTGCTGACCAAGCAATTAAATCAGTTGATGACCGCTGTTGACCTCATTTATTAGGCCTACATATTAACACTGTTCACTGATCAATGTTTAGGCTTATATGTTAATAAGCCTAAATTAAATCTGCTTATCATTTAAAGCAATCATGTCTCTTCTTGGATTAAACTGCTCGATTCATGATTTTTAATGAATGTTTTGAAGCGTCAAAGTTATGGATTAATAGACTTTCAATGGAGGGACAGAAATCTCCCAGATTTAATTAAAATAGGCTATTTTCACATTTGTGTTCCAAAGTTGCACAAAAGTAATATAGGTTTGGAACGACATGAGGTTAAGGATATGATGGCATTTTCATCTTTGGGTGAACTAACAACCAAATCGACCAGCGCTATGATGCTGAGCCAGAGACAGACGCTCTCAGCGCTTCATATAGGCTATCACAACTGTGCAGTTTTTTTCTCAACAACGCCAACAATGTCTAGTTTAGGTTTAATTTAAATAGACATAATTCTAGCAGAAAATCCACATTTAGTTTGTAAAATACACACTGATGTCTATGGAAGCAGCAATTAAAACTCTTCTAATGTGACACCGTGTTTTATTCACGTCAGAAATACAGTGTAACTAAATAGCTAGTTTACTTTTAGTTATACTTCTTCTCTCAGTTAACCGGCCACTTACTGTCATGTCTTTCATCAGAAGTTGATAAATTTGCGTGTTGTAAATTCGACAACTATGATTCTCTGCGCTGAAGAGCAAACTACAAGACGGCGCCGATCACCCGTTATCATCATGATCATTATAAAAGTGTTTAAAAGACAAAATACAATCACTAACACATATTTCAGAATAAGATAGCCTATTTCACAATAAGAAGACAATTGTTCAAGCTAAAACCAAGAGGTTTATTTTCTCATAGCTAAACGGACTCTAAACGGCCTACCAAAGTGAAGACAATTTTTGTTATGCAGTTTAAAGTAAAATAAATATATATTTTTAAATACCTCACTTAAAATATTACTGTTAGGCGATTCAGAATAAAATGTTACACATATGATGGGGTGTGAGGGGCCTGAGATCCTGACTTTGCTTGGGGCCCCCAAAATGGTAAACCCGCCCCTCTGTTCACGTCTGGTTTTGTGTGCGCACATGGCTCTAGATAGTTTTCAATGGCCATGTGCTTGTGTTTTTGTCATGTTTGGTGTGAGCACATTGTTCCTTGTGCTCTCCTGTTATTGTGTAACCCAGCCAATCTTGTTACTGAATATTGGTTAACTTGCCCCAACTATGTCCTCCCTCGTTACCTGCCTTGTTTGCTCCCTATTTATTCTAATGTTTGCAGTCCTGTGCCACATAATGTCTGCCTGTCAAAACTTTTTCTCTTTCCCAGCCGTAAGTCAAGTCGTTCATGTTTGTTTTTGTTTTATTTTAATTTTTTATTAAAGAAAAAGCCCATTTATCTGCAGTACTGAGTCCTCGCCTCATTCCTTTACCCACAACCCTGACACCACCCCCTCATAAAGAAGAAATAATTGAGCCATTAAATGAATAGACTTCAAGTAAACCAAGAGCAAAACAGATTAATCAAAATACAAATAATCAAAAAGAAGTTAGCACTCATAACAGTTGAGAGAGTGTCCTTTAGTATTAATACAGAGAGATCCAGTGATCAGGGGCCTGTTTCAATAAGGAGAAAACTTGAACTCTGAGTTGATTTATCCTGAGATGGAAAATTCTATGTTTTTGGTTTCAGAACAGCCGAATTGAGTTAGTTCAATCAACTATGAGTAGGTTGACTCAGAGTTCTCAGAGTTTTCACTTAACCTCCTTTCTGAAACGGGCCCCTGGATTTGTACTCTGTATCATTGCAACACTATTTGTATTTGTACCTGCAGTGAACAGAATGAAAAAGAAAAACTGAGATGTAGAAAATGTTGTTTGGGTGCATATGTTCTTTAAACTATCTTCTTGTGTTCTGCAAAAAAAAAAAAAAAACCATTTTTATAAATGGATATTTATAAATATTACTTTATGATATTTTAGGTATTTACCAGCTACATCTATACACTGATTCAGTTCTTCAGTATGACCTACATGTGCACATGCATAGGAACATCCTGACACATCCACACAAACACAGATGTGAAACACAAAAACTGTGATTTGCCATTGACATGAATTGCCATTTTATGAAATTAAATTAAATTAAAGATTGAAAAACTGAATTAAAATATTTATATAAAAAAAGTGCCCCTATTATTTTTAAGATTCCTAATTTTGTTTTAGAGTTTCCTACAATAGGTTTACATACATCAAAGGTAAAAAAATACTTTTATTTTCTCTTAATATACATAGCACATTTAGAACATTTAGTGGTCATTCTGTGAGGAAGTGCAGCTGTCTCCGTCACTCCAAGGATGCAGTGCGAGGAGAGTCTGTCCTCACGAGAGAGCCAGGTCTGTCTACGCTGGCCTGTCTCTCTACGGCCAGACTGTGCTCGCTGAGTCTCTCTCTCTCTATCTATCTATCTCTCTCACACACACACTCTCTCTCTACGGCCAGACAGTGCTCGCTGAGTCTCTCTCTCTCACACACACACACACACTCTCTCTCTCTCTCTACGGCCAGACTGTGCTCGCTGAGTCTCTCTCTCTCTCTCACACACACACACTCTCTCTCTCTACGGCCAGACAGTGCTCGCTGAGTCTCTCTCTCTCTCACACACACACACACACACACACTCTCTCTCTCTCTACGGCCAGACTGTGCTCGCTGAGTCTCTCTCTCACACACACACACTCTCTCTCTCTACGGCCAGACTGTGCTCGCTGAGTCTCTCTCTCTCACACACACACACACACACACACACACACTCTCTCTCTCTACGGCCAGACTGTGCTCGCTGAGTCTCTCTCTCTCTCACACACACACACTCTCTCTCTCTACGGCCAGACAGTGCTCGCTGAGTCTCTCTCTCTCACACACACACACACACTCTCTCTCTCTACGGCCAGACTGTGCTCGCTGAGTCTCTCTCTCACACACACACACTCTCTCTCTCTACGGCCAGACTGTGCTCGCTGAGTCTCTCTCTCTCTCACACACACACACTCTCTCTCTCTCTCTACGGCCAGACTGTGCTCGCTGAGTCTACATCGTCAGTGTTTTCCTGAGTTTCACATCACTCCCTGTGCTCAGGTAGTTCGCAGGTAGTTCGAGCATGTTCTAATGTATTGGCCAATTGGTTGATGTAAATGTTGAAGAGGGTGGGGATTAAACTGCAGCCCTGTCTCACTCCGCGCCCATGGGGGAAAAATGTGGTTCTTTGATTTCCAATTTTAACAGCGCATTGGCTGGCTGTGTACATTGATTTGATCAAATCATAGAACTTCCCCCCTATTCCACTCAAGGGTGCAGCGATTTGTATTATTTTGAAGCACCCCCGGACGCCGCCATTGGCTAACGGAACCCCACCTGCAGTTAGCATCCCATTGACTCCCATTCATTTTGGCGTCACTTTGACAGCGAATAACTTCACATCTGAGGCGTTTAAAGACTCCATTTGTCCATTATTTATTTCTAAAGAAACACGAAAATGTATAAAAGGCTCCATTACCTTGTAGCTTACGTTATGGCCCTGTAGAAGCAGTTTTTGTAAAAGTAGGCTAACGATTGCGTCATACCCACGCGACTCTCTGTCGCACAGTAGGAAATTACCGTATGGACAGGAAGAGAAGCTCGCGGGCAATCGGTAATTAAGTAATTAATCAGAACACCTACAAAAAGTTTCTCCTGCTCCAAGATCATGGACAGCTCATACTCACGCTCTCCGTCTCTGCGAGTTTCGGAAGGTAATGATTCAGATTGATCTTGGCACAGCCACTAGAAGACAGACGGTTTGCTCACGTCACATCTACGTCGTCGAGCTCAGTTTGAGTCTGCGCAGTACGCTGGACCCCCAGGAAGTAAAAGTTTCTAATGGGCTTCACTTTGTCTCCGTTGAATCCAATGGGGTCGCTGTGTCCATTTCTTTTACTGTCTATGATTCCACTGGCGATAAGTTTTAGGTATAATCCTTCATGCCAGATTGAATCAAATACTTTCCTGAAATTAATGAAACAACCAAAAATGTGTCCTTTGTTTTGATGTACATATTTGTCAATTAGTGTTTGTAATGTAAAAATGTGATCGGATGTGCGACATTTTGGAAGAAAGCCAAGCCAGTCTCTCTAAATCCCTCCTTTCCGCAAGCCTGCTCTGCTCTGATTGGCCAGATGGCCCAGTCTGTTGTGATTGGTCTAAACACTCATTACCATAACTGAACTTCAGCTCTGTAAGGTTACACACTGTAAAGAAAGTAATGATGGAGTCAAATTTAACATATCAATCCGAGCGCGGGTCTGATGATGAAACATTGGAAAAACTAGTTATTGAACCGGAACCTCCATCGCAAGGACGACTTGAGCAGGACGTTTCTCAGTTATACACTACTCAATTTGTGGTATTGTGATATGTATTTACTGTAATTCCTCACCATCAGCATTAACAAGTATATGTCCATCAACAAACTGATGTGTATATTTCTAATTTATTCAAAATAAGTAAGAACAGACATTAATGTATCTGTATTCTGTCCTAGATGCGCGTTCCATCTACGCAACACTGACAGATAGCTAACAGGAGTCAGAAAAGGGCAGACGCAGTAGTAAAGTTGAAAGTTTTACTGTTTTGTTCTTTCCTCTTCTTTCTCTTTTTTGTAAAACTGAAATATACAAAGATTACAAATGTCTTGTTACAAAATATTCTCAAAATAAACACAAATGAATTTCCGCTGTTTACAAATATTCTCTGAGCACATATCAAAAGGCTACAATCAGCTCTTCTTAGTGTAATTATAAACAAATTGCCATCACTGTTGAATAGTTCGTTTTTAAACTCAAACTAATGAATTACAAATATATATACACGTTCATGCAAACACTGAAAAAAGATAAACTTACAGGCAAAGCCTTTCCGAGGCACAAAAACGTAAAGAAAACAGAGAGATGACTTGTTGGCCCACCGCATGGAAAGAAACTGGAACACAGCGGCTATTTCCTGGTTAACCTCTAACCCAAGAGTCACATGACCTAAACCAACCACTAAGAAAACGGTTTACAATAATCAATTTCTTTGTTATAACACCAAACTGCCACAAGATGGTGCTAACAAATAAAAAACAAATATGTGCCATGACACTCCCCGCCTGGTATTGTTTAGATACCACGATATAACCTGAGAATGTTCACATAAGACCTCACAAATATCAGTCCTCCGTTGGCATGAGCAGAACTGTTTCCGATATAGGTCTGAGGAATGTCTTGATTGTCCCATTCCTTGCAACTCTTAGTTCAACCGTTCTGACTCTTTTGTCACTGCTGGGAAAAATCTTGGTCACAAGAGCCATAGGCCATTCATTGCGCTTACTTTGAGCATCCTTAAGAAGGACAACATCGCCCTCTCTTAGATTTCGTCGTTCCTCTTGCCATTTACTTCGGCTTTGAAGCGTTGAGAGGTATTCACGCCTCCATCTATTCCAGAAAGTATTAGCAAGATGTTGCACCCTTCTCCATTGCTGTCTATGGAGATTGGTTTCCTTGAAATCACCTGGAGGTGGGAGGACTGTATGACCCTTTTGAGTTAGGAGCATGGCTGGCGTTAACAAGAAAGGTGAATCTGGGTCTGTGGAAATAGGAACAAGGGGTCTTGAATTGACAATTCCTGTAACCTCTGCCATCAAGGTAGACAACACTTCATGTGTCAAGCAGGAAGGACTGATCTGTTGGAGCATGGAATCTAGTATGCGCCTGGAGACTCCTATCATCCGCTCCCAGGCTCCTCCCATGTGGGATGCGTGAGGTGGATTGAAGACCCATGAACAACCCTCTCCACCCAGGTACTTCCTCACACTAGGCTCTTGAGGATCATTTACCACAATTTCCAGCTCTTTACAGGCTCCTACAAAATTGGTCCCGCAATCAGATCGGATTTGTTTGGCAGGACCTCGTAGAGCAAAAAACCTTCTCAAGGCGTTTATAAAGGTGGATGAATCCATACTGTCAATCAGCTCAATATGTATGGCACGAATACTCATACAAGTGAAAAGAACAGCCCATCTTTTGCTCTGAGCTTGTCCTCCTCGCGTGCGCCTTGCGACAACTGTCCAAGGTCCAAAAACATCAAGACCGACATGCGTGAAGGGAGGTTCAGTGCTCAGGCAATCGATGGGTAAGTCCGCCATCTTCTGCTCAGTTACCTTCCCACGAAGTTTGTTGCATACGACGCACTTGTGTACAATGCTGTTGATAAGCTTCCTAACACCAACAATCCAATACCCTGCATTGCGGATAGCTGATTCAGTAAACACACGGCCCTGATGCTTGACTCGATCATGGTAATGCTCCACAAGTAGCTTCGCAGCATGACTGCGTCCTGGAACAATCAAAGGAAACTTCTCTTGGAGATCCAAAGTTGCATTTTTAAGCCGACCTCCTATCCTGAGAAGACCTCTACTATCTACGTAAGGGTTCAGTTTTTTCAGAGCGCTGTGCCTCGGGATGTCATTTCTTTTGGCGATGCAGGTGAGCTCTTCTTGGTAAGCTTCCCTCTGAACGCTCTTGATTACAACTTCCTCTGCTTGTAACAACTCTTTCACTGTACGAGGCTTAGCACAGTAGTGCCATGAGCTGCAGGCTCTTTCTCTATCATCAGACGACTTGTAAGTCTGGGCGACATGTATGAGAAAAGCTATGGCTCTGACTAATGACCTCCAAGAAGAGAATCGCTCGAATCGTTGACATTCAAGATGAAAATCGTCGGATACAGTAGTAGCAAGAGGACGAACTTCTGTGTCCAACTCTGGTCCGAGGAGGTCAAATTCCCTCTCCTCCAGAGACAGATTCTGATCCATTTGCGACAGGAAGGCAGGTCCTGTAAGCCAGGTGGTTGTGCCCAACAGAGCTGCCGGAACGGAGCGGGTTGCGTGGTCTGCAGGGTTATGCTTAGTAGACACATAGTGCCATTGCATTGGGTTTGACACTCTGTGGATACGCTGCACTCTATTGGCTACGTATACATAGAACCGTCTTGTCTGGTTATAGATGTACCCCAGGACGACTCTACTATCCGTGTAAAACTCCACAGCATCTAGAGTGAAGTCCAACTCGTTTGTGATTATCTCTGCTATCTCTGCAGCTAAAACCGCAGCTCCTAGTTCCAGCCTGGGAATGGTATGAGCAGCTTGCGGAGCTAATTTGGCCTTCCCCAAGACGAACCCAGTGTGACATGCTCCTTCGCCATTGATGACACGAAGATATGCCACTGCTGCAATCGCTTTGACAGAAGCATCAGAGAAAATGTGGAGCTCTTTCCTCACAGCTGTAGAGAGAGTAGTATGAACATATGTTCTAGGAATCTCCAGCTGTTTGAGATCTTGTAGGGATCTCCTCCATGCATTCCATGCTTCTTCCTTGTCTTCAGGGAGGGGAGAATCCCAGTCACAAGTCTCACCTGAGAGTTCTCGTAGCAGGAATTTCCCTTCAATGATGATAGGGGCAACGAACCCAAGTGGGTCGAAGAGACTGTTGACAGTAGCCAGTATCCCTCTGCGAGTAAAGGGCTTCTTAATGTAGGTTACATGAAAGGTGAATGTGTCCCCTTTCACATCCCAGCTAAGTCCGAGACTACGTTGGATGGGAGTAGGGTCAACTTCCAAGTTAAGATCTTTGAGTCCCTTCGCATGATCTTCGGTCGGGAATGCATTCATTACTTCCTTGCTATTAGAAGCAAACTTGTGCAGTTTTAAATTCGAAGTGGCCAGCATTTTCTTTGTTCGTGTCAACAGATCGATTGTTTCCGCAGCTGTGGGTGTTGATAAAAGTCCATCATCGACGTAGAATTCTCTTTCTACAAAGTGTTTGGCGTCTGAACCATACTCTTCCTTACCATAAGCCGCTGCTCGTCGAAGACCATAAATGGCTACAGCAGGAGATGGACTATTACCGAACACGTGCACCCTCATGCGGTATTCGATGATCTCTTTGCTGGTGTCATTATCCTTGAACCAGAGAAAACGAAGGAAGTCTCTATCTTCCTCTTTCACAATGAAGCTGTGAAACATCTGTTCGATGTCTGCAGTTACAGCTACCAGCTCCCTTCTAAAACGCAGTAAGACTCCCAAGAGGCTATTATTTAAGTCAGGACCAGAGAGAAGAACATCGTTCAAGGAGATGCCCTGTTTTTGCGCGCTGGAGTCGAAGACAACTCTGATCTGACCGGGCTTCTGTGGGTGGTACACCCCAAAGGTAGGTAAATACCAACATTCCTGGCCTTCTCGAAGAGGAGGGGCTACTTCGGCATGGTCACGATCAAAGATGTTCTGCATGAAGGTAACAAAATGAGACTTCATCTCAGGCTTCTTTTCCAATGTGCGCTAGAGACCTGCACGGGTTCGGGTACCCGCGGGTACCCGACGGGTGACCCGCAAATTTTGCTCAAACGGGTGAGAAATATCCACCTGTGTCGGATACGGGTGCGGGTCGGGTCGGACACGGAGGAAACACGGGTTTAAACACGGGTTTCAAACAATCACGTGCAAACGTAAAAATATATATGCATATTTTTAGGAACACACGTACAAAAATATGCCTGTATTTCAAGTTGATAAAATAATTTAAAATCCACATCAGTTTATTTGAGCCCACGCCCTCTCAGGAGTCTGTCTCTATACATACTTTCACTTTGAAAAAAAAAACGTCATAACCGCGCGCGCGATCTGCTTGCAGTCGGCGAGATGGATGCTGAAGAGTTGGAGAAAAGAATAGCTAGGACTAGGAGATTGTAAAGTTGTCGTCAATACGTTATCAAAAATCAAGTTCATTGTGTGGGAGAAATTTGGAGATATCTGAAGAAAACAATATTGTGAAAGGATTTGCTGCATGCATTTTCGTGTTGGATTGCCGCAAATGTGGATTCATCGCCGAGGAAGCACGCAGTAAGCAGTTCTATCGAACAGTATTTTTCACATTTACTGTTAAATATGTGTTGTGTGCTGGCAGGGCGTGTTTGAACCCAAAATTGTCAGATGTAAGCTAGACAAAATTGCGTGGCAGAAAATAGTGTTGTAGCCGCGTCTGTTATTAGGCTACTCGAGTTTTGTGGTAACGTTAGCCATGTTCTTCATGTACCGGGCGTTTGACAGATTCGGCTGAAGTTATCCTTGTGTTAATGGTTGTGTAATAACTTCTGTATGACCGGGCAATAAACATTTTTGTAAGTGTGTCTATAATGTGATAGTCTAAACTGATTTTATTTCGGGTGTCGGTTCTATTTTAAGCGGGTCGGGTCGGGTGCGGATTTGAATTAGTGCTGCTGTCGGAAAACGGGTCGGATTCGGTTTTAAGCACTGCGGGTACGGGCGGGTGCGGATTTAAAAAATTGGACCCGTGCAGGACTCTGATGTGCGCAAAAGGGAGGTTAGGCGTGTAAATACCTGTTCTCTATTATTAGGGAGTCGTTGGCGAGGTGTTCTGAATGGGAGTGGTGCGACCCAACTATTGCTCTCGTCCATGAACATCTCTGTATCCATGATGTCCAAAAAGCGCCTGTCTTCAATAGACAATCCAATTTTATTATCCTCCTTTGTCCTCTCAAAGATGGTATCTCCTATGGCATAGTCATCAAAGATGAAGGTGCCGTGCGCCAGAGATATCTCAGGCAGAGGCTTGATGTCAAACTTCTCCCTAACGCTGAGTTTGTTGGGACATGGAGGAAGTAGAGAAGGACGTCCATTATCAAGTACATGGGTACGGTAAGCACTAAGTGCTGCAGACCTGTGCACGGATCCTAAGCAGACGTCTCCCACTACGACCCATCCTAGGTCTAGTCTTTGCGCGTAGGGTGCGTTATTAGGTCCATTACGTTGCTCCCGTACTTTATGAACCTGAAGGATGTCACGACCCAAAAGAAGAAGAATTTGGGCTTCTGGATCCAAAGGAGGAATGCAATGAGCGATGGGCTTTAGGTGAGTGTGCCAATGTGCTGCATCAGGTGTTGGTATCTCGGCCCTGTCGTCTGGCATATTGTTGCATTCGATCAATGTTGGCAATTTAACCTTCATCACTCCATCTAAAGACTCTATAATGAAACCAGTAGCTCTTCTTCCCACGGTCTCTGTCACACCTGCACAGGTACGTAGAGTATATGATGACTTCTCTCCTTTGACATGCAGCAAGTCGAAGAATTTGGTTCTAGCGAGCGATCTATTGCTCTGGTCATCCAGGATCACATAAAGCTTGATTGCTCCTTCTGGGTGGCCTTCTGGGTAAACCTTAGCCAGGCAAATCTTAGAGCATGACCGTGAACATTCACCGTAACCACAGACTTCTGTGCACTTGGAAGTTATAGCAGGTTGAGGCGTGTCTATCTCTCCCTCCCCGCCATGAACAAATAAGTTTGAAGGCGGTGGTCCTGGATGAAGCGCTGCGATGTGAGCATCACTGCCACATTCCTTACATTTAATAGCTGCCTTACAGTCCCTGGCCAGATGAGTGGTTGTTGCACAGCACCTGTAGCAAACACCTTTCTCCTTTAGGAAAGTCTTGCGCTCATCCAGAGGTTTGATCCTAAAACCTCTGCAACGATTGAGAGGGTGGGGCTTCTTATGAATCGGGCAGGTCTTATCCACATCATCCAACTCATAGTTTGAGCTGCGTGTCTGACTCACAGTCGCTGCTGACACTTCCGTCTTGTGAGTATAGACTGAGCTTTTAATTTGTCTCTTGAATTGCTGCTCTGGTTTCAACACACTATGGATTCCTGAAGACAGAGCAAAACTTGGATCGTTGCGTGTTCGAGCCTCTCTGCAGATGAAATCACAGAAGAATGAGAATGGAGGAAAGGCGACTTGATGTGCTGTTTTGTACTGAGAACCTTGAGCCATCCACCTCTCCTGAAGACTGTAAGGCAACTTATCTACGATGGGAGCAACACCACGAGCGGTGTCAAGATAAGTTAGTCCGGGTAGGTAGCCTTCATGTTTCGCAGACTCCACTTCCTGTAGAAGATCTCCAAGTTCTCTAAGCTTTTTCGCATCTTTGGTGCTGATTTTTGGAAAGTTATCAATCCTGTCAAAGAGGGATTTCTCAATAATCTCTGGAGAGCCATAGCAGTCTTCCAAGCGCTCCCAAGCCTTTCCCAAGCCTGTGTTTGGATTACCTGTGTGCACAGCTCTGATCCTTTGCACATGATGTGAAGACTGTTCTCCCAACCATTTAGACATAAGGTCTAACTGCTCAGCAGCTGACAGGTGCAAACCTTCAATTGCGTTGAGGAAAGAGGACTTCCACGCCCAATAATTCTCCGGACGATCATCAAACTTGAAGAGACCTGAATTAACAAGCTCTCGGCGTGCTAAGTACCTGGCGACCTCACTAACATTAGTGTCATTGTTGAACGATGGTTGTGGTGTTGTCTTATATGGAGAAGAAGTGAACGGCGGAATTTGGTATTTTTGACTAGTTGTTTGCACTGACTTCTGGGGATGCTGCGTTATACTCTCAGTATCAGGTTTGTTGTTGGAATCTCTGACATCCCATGATGCTAAGCGATGATGCCTTGGAGGTGTCTCAGGCCTCAACACATGGACAATGGGCTTTAGAGGTAATTGACATGGCTCATCTCCAGCTGGAGACAAAAACCTCAGTTGAGACTGATTCATGACATAATCACGAGTGCGATCAGAAACTTCTCTCACATCAGAAATCCTTTCTCCAAGTTCACTATCTGCTGCTGCCTCCAAAACCTTCGTCTCAGCGATGGCTGCTGCCACCTCACTTTCATGCTTTATAGCTGCCAGAGACGCTTCCATGCATGCCTCTGTAACTTTCAGTTGAGCTTTCTCAATCAAGATTTCTGATTCTTTTTTAAGGAATTCAGTCCTGGCCCGTGCAGCTTCCAGTTTAGCGCGAGCCTTGGCAGCAGCTGCGCTAGCCGATGAGCTTCTAGATCTATTAGTCGAAGCAGAAGCTATAGATCTTGTTTCTAATGCTTGACTTAGCTCTGTAGCTTCCCCAGCCTCCATAGCTTTCTCAGCCTCCGTAGCTTTCTCCGCCATCATGAATTGCTAATACTGTCTAGGAGTACAGGGCGTGATGATGAACGAGGAATGGAGTTAAAGCTTGCTTTCCTTGAACTTCAGTGCCTACTGAGCGGTTGCCTTTTTACTATTCTGTCCTAGATGCGCGTTCCATCTACGCAACACTGACAGATAGCTAACAGGAGTCAGAAAAGGGCAGACGCAGTAGTAAAGTTGAAAGTTTTACTGTTTTGTTCTTTCCTCTTCTTTCTCTTTTTTGTAAAACTGAAATATACAAAGATTACAAATGTCTTGTTACAAAATATTCTCAAAATAAACACAAATGAATTTCCGCTGTTTACAAATATTCTCTGAGCACATATCAAAAGGCTACAATCAGCTCTTCTTAGTGTAATTATAAACAAATTGCCATCACTGTTGAATAGTTCGTTTTTAAACTCAAACTAATGAATTACAAATATATATACACGTTCATGCAAACACTGAAAAAAGATAAACTTACAGGCAAAGCCTTTCCGAGGCACAAAAACGTAAAGAAAACAGAGAGATGACTTGTTGGCCCACCGCATGGAAAGAAACTGGAACACAGCGGCTATTTCCTGGTTAACCTCTAACCCAAGAGTCACATGACCTAAACCAACCACTAAGAAAACGGTTTACAATAATCAATTTCTTTGTTATAACACCAAACTGCCACAAGATGGTGCTAACAAATAAAAAACAAATATGTGCCATGACAATCTGCATTAATGGACACGGGTTTAGGTAATAGTGGCCCACAGTTGATTGAATAACTATTTCAACTAGAAAAATGCATTTTCGGAGGAACTGCAAAGTGTGCTTGCTCGGGTGCAGTGCACTAACGTTAGCAGGTAGTGGATAGATGCGAGATGCGAGAAAAAATGCGAGAATGCGAGAAAAAATATGTAAAACTGTCTTTTATTTTTGAATTTAACTCCTCAATCAGCGCTGGACCGGCATTTTCTGTCTTCCGCTGAGCCCTGGCCGTAGACAGATCATATGTTTTACCCTGTCAATGCAGTGGTCTGCGTTGCGCTGATCTTATTCACACTATCGAGTGTAGGTGCAGCATTCTAACATTGAGTCATAATGAGCTGTTTGTGAAGAAATTATCCGCTTCCAAATTATGTCATTTTAATCACGAAATTGAAACATTAAAAAACAATTTGCTCTTTATGGTGTGCGAGTGATAGAGCGCGGCAGCAACAAACCATCAGCTTGCAGCGTAACAACATTGAATGCTCGGCCGAACAGCTGATCATAGCTGTACAGGGCGCCTTATTATTTTCCATCTCCATAAATATATCTAGTAGTAAAGCTAATGCAAGGGCTAGAAATCTATTAATCTTTTGCTGATACTTCCTTAGCAGTGTCTGAAACCGCTCACTCGTTCACTAATCCCTACATAATGAATGGCAGTTGAGTGCAGTACATCAGCAAAGAATTCGGACGCTGACATAATTATCACGCGCCAGAGAGCTCAGACAATTTGTCATAAACATTACCTACCCATCTTTAATATTTCCTTTCAGCAAGCACACTTAATAATAATAAGAAAACTTAAGAAGAACAGTAAGTGTGCTGCTTTCAGCAAGCACACTTAATAATAATAAGAAGAAGAAGAAGAAAACTTAAGAAGAACTATAAGTGTGCTGCTTTCAGCAAGCACACTTAATAATAATAATAAGAAGAAAACTTAAGAAGAACTATAAGTGTGCTGCTTTCAGCAAGCACACTTAATAATAAGAAGACCCATCTTTCAAGAGCAAACGTTTTGCGAATCTGTAACTTGCAGGTTTGGAACGACATGAGAGAGAGAAATTAATGACAGATTTTTTTTTTTTTTTTTTTTGCTGAACTAACCCTTACTAACTGAATAGACAAAAGCACATTTTCATGATTTGTGGATGATTTGTTTCCAAATGAAAATACCCATTTCTCTTACACAATCTCAAAGTATCTATTTTTCTGTGTATGAAAGAAATGTTTTTTATTTTTTATTATTATTTTATGAATAATTATTTGGCTATGAAGACAATCTGCTTATAATGATGATGCAGTGTATTTGTTTCACATTTGTTTATTAACATGCATATTTCTGAGTTCCTCAAATCATGATTCAAAGATCAGCAGAGCAACAAACCAGCTTTATTCAGTAAAGTACAGCAATGCATCAGAATGTGAATCATATTCGCTGGTGTTTGCTGTAGAATCTGAAGAGCAGAATCTGGATTCACTGAAACAGGAAGTAGAAGAGCAGAGGAGAGAAGAGCAGGAGGAAGCTTCCCTTATACATTCCATCTAAAAAACATGATAAAGAAATGAGTATTAATTATACTACTAGTATTACTACTAATGGTAAATAAAATTGCATGTTGATTGTTGATCAATTTTGTCACAAGAATTTGACTAATTCAAAAACTTCTTTTCACAATGTTCTGCTTTGCACTATTCTTGACTACTCTTTACATTTGATATAGTGCTCCTGAACAATCACGTGTTTGAATTATTATAATAATCGTTGTGGGAAAAGGAAACTGTTAGTTGAATACATGTAAATGTAAATTTTCCCACAGATAAATAAAGCCCAATACCTGCTGCATTGCAAAGATCAGTGTCACAGCAATGGAGAGACAATGTCACTCCATATAACTCTTGGGTCACTGGTTCACATTGAGGTAGACACTCTTTAGATGTGACAGACACCATTCTGTAACCTGCAAAAAAGATAAACTTCCTATAATAAGCTGCTAAAAAAACAATCCCGGAAATCATGTTCCTCTTGCAATAGACAAAATTGGAGTTATGTGATGAGATTAACATATATACTTCTACGTCATATGATCACTTTCAGTAAATTTCCACTTCATACTGGACTGACCACTAAATTTTTTCCCTGTATAGGTTGCACATTCAGAATTTTCATATGCACATGTCTCCACTTTCGCATCACAGCCCGTCAAAGCAGGTTCGCATGAGTAACACCTGAGAGAATATCCTTAAAGACAGAGAGAAACATTCAGTGACCTCAGTGTACCAAATAATACATTCAATACTTGCTGTTTCTTGTACCTCCAGTGAGAAAAACGAAAAGAAGAACAGCAGAGACACACAGATCCATCATGTGAACAGAATGAAATAACAATGTTTCCATTCCTTTTATGTCTGTTCAGAAAGGGGTGTGTTTAACAAGGAAACTTTGTGAAGTCGTACACAACTTTGACAAACTCAAACACACACAGTTAGTGTTTCTCCTCCAGAATAACTAATGATCAGTTTTAATTAATGGATGATAGTAATGTAAGTTCATGGTTTTAAAAGTATAAAGTTTCTCAAGACAAAAGTTTTAATGCTGTTTGTAGCTGGTTGTTATAAAGTCATTGTGAGGCTCTTCTGGCTGGTTAATAGACATTTCTGACTTGATAGATGTGGACACTTAATAATGTACATAATTTACATACGTGGCTAATTCTGTAGTAAATGCTACAGCGTTCCAGAGATCTTTTCTCTTCCACAAGTGAGTTAAAAATGTAATAATGTTAATGTTTTTTTTTTTTTATTATTCTATCTATTGTTGATCATAACATTAACTGTATATTGTGTGTATTTTAAACTGAAATATGTTAATTTATTTATTTTTAAAAGTTTTAGTAGCATGAAATTGTCTTGACAGCTTTGAAAACTGGGCGATTTCTGGTTCCCATCATGCTTTGCATGGGACTGGCCAAGGAGAATAAATGTTGAAATTGTTAATTTATGTTTTAATGTGTTTTTTAGTAAAAGGAAAGACCTGTTAGTGTTTCATGCTGTTGTTTGACGTCTTTGTTTGGCTGTTAAGTAATTATAAAGCACATATTAATGCCTTATTCTGCATGAGCATATTCTACATCCCTTAATCCTAATACCCAAACTTAACTAATTACAATTAATAAGCAGAAATTTGGAGTTTATTGAGGAAAAAAGTCACAGTTAATAGTTTGTAAATGAGAATTGGATCCTAATTTAAAGTGTGACCAAAAGAGAAAATAAATAAATAATCCCTAAAGACTTTATCTCTGTTATTTTCTCTGTTAGTCAGTCTATGCAGATAACAGTTTACTTGCAAAAAGAGAAGAGAAACACCAGTGTGTGTGTGTGTGTGTGTGTGCGTGCGTGTGTGTGTGTGTGTGTGTGTGTGTGTGTGTGTGTGTGTGTGTGTGTGTGTGTGTGTGTGTGTGTGTGTGTGTGTGTGTGTGTGTGTGTGTGTGTAAGTAGGACAAACATGATGCTTCTTGCTTCTTGGCCATACATCAACACTGTTCACATTTACAAATGCAGAAGAGGCATCTTCTGCATTTGTAAATGTGAACAGTTTTGATGTATGGCCATATTGTTACAAAACGCACAAAGAAGCACATATATTTGTGCATTTAATGCATGCAGGAGCTCTTCATATATTGGTGGCCTGGATTGTGAGATGCACTTTCTGAGAAGTATACAAATGGCATGAGTGATCTTCTGAAATGAAAATGTCACCTATTTGGTTTTTCTTCTTTTAGTCCTGGGTTCTGTTTCTGAGTAATGCTCATTGTGGGCTGGGGTTTTACATGAAGGTGAACTCTACACCAACCACATAAAAATCAACACACAGTGACAAATATCTTACATGGTTCATGAAATGTACATGCTAATTAAGTTACATTTAACACATGCTATGCTAGCTGTTTATTTGAACCAAAATATATCAAATTAAATGGTTCCAACTCAATGATGTTCACATTACTAGTAATTAATTAGTAACTAGTAAGTTAGTAATCAGGTTAAAACATAGTATTTATGAAACAATTTAAGTTCCTCAAACAACTCAATAAAGATTGTTATAAAAAAATACTAAAGAGAGAGAGAACAGGAGATGGTGTCTTTAAAGGTCGAAAACAAAAGGTTGAAACTGAAAACAAAAGGTTGAAAACAAAAGAATGAAAAAAAACATTTGAAACGCCTTCTGTCAATCGCTTGAAGCTCTCATTGGCGTATACTCATGTCAGTCATCTCTTCTGCACTGTGATTGGTCAGTATGTGTGCTTGCTCTGTAGAGCCAGTGTAGAATCTGAAGGGGCTGTTTCAGCAATTAGCTACGAAAAAGAAGCCAGATTTTGATAAGATTCAATCGGGTTGACTAAGCTGTGAACAAGAATGGCAGTGGAGTGAGGCGTGAGGAAAGGACGCAGGCGGTTGATGTTTCGAAGATGATAATAAGCAGACCAGGTAACATTATTAACATGAGATGTAAAAGAGAGGGTGCTATCGAAGATGACACCCAGACTCTTAACCTGAGGGGAGGGGGAGATGAAGGAGCTATCAATGGGAATAGAAAAATTATGGAGTTTGTTTAATGTTGATTTTGTACCTATAAGAAGCAATTCTGCTTTATTGCTATTTAATTTAAGGAAGTTTGAAGTGAACCAGGATTTTATGTCAAGAAGACAGTTAGTAAGGGAAGATGGTGGAAGTGTAGAATTAGGTTTGGTTGAAAGATAGAGCTGGGTGTCATCTGCGTAGCAATGGAAATTAATGTTTACGGAAAATGCAACCAAGGGGAAGAAGATAAATAATAAACAGTAGGGGCCCCAGAACAGAGCCCTGGGGCACACCTGTAATGACAGGGACTGAATGAGAGGTGAATGATTTTAACTGAATAAACTGAGTGCGGCCTGAAAGATATGAATGAAACCAGTTAAGAGGTGTGTTAGTAATTCCAATAGAGGAGAGTCTGTCTAAAAGGATGGTGTGTGAAATAGTATCGAAGGCCGCACTCAAATCAAGCAGAAGAAGAATGGATAGTAAACCAGAGTCAGCCACTCGGTTGTTAGTGATTTCAAGTAGTGCTGTTTCCGTGCTATGAAAAGGACGGAAACCAGACTGGAATTTGGTTTTTGACCGTTTAGGCGCGTATCTGAAGCCCACAGTGTACTTCGCTTATGTATACTTGTGGCGTAGGTTCCCTCTGGGAGTGTCAATGACATATGACCTTGGTGCTTCCGCCTGTCTTATCACTGTCCCCTTCTCCATTGTGTCCTTTACCCAGATATGGTCGCCTGGTGTCAGTCTTTTGAGATGTTGAGCTCTGTGTCTTTTGTTGAAGTTCCAGCTCAATCTCTGTCTCTTCTTCTGTTCCTCCTCTTTGAGTTTGGTTATGTCAGTCCAGCCTGGGTTGAGAGATGAGTTGTGTGTGTGAACCCCCACTGTAGACAGCAGTGGCTCTTTGGGGTTGATTCTTTCTTTTGCACATGTGTCGCAGCCAGGGCTTGACATTAACTTTTTTCCTCACTAGCCAATGTGGCTAGTGGTTTTCCAAAGTTACTAGCCACACAGCATTTTTACTAGCCACATTTTTGTTGTTGTGAAATTACCTGATAAAAGTGGACTATGGCGTGCTAAAATTTACTTGATCTAGATTTACAACCCTTTTAAATGTAAAACCATTGTTACATCCACCCAAATCAAGACTACATAAATATATAACAATACAGGTCATTATCATTAGCTCTGATAAGGTTGTGTGTAAAGCTCCTTTTTTAAAATAAAACCATGTATTATGTATTATATGTTGCCACATTGCTCCACCGGCATACGACATAACTCCAGCAGGGCAGCTAGCTGTCTCTTCGATTCTTTGTTGTCGGTCACTAGCGACAATACTCATTAGGGCTGTCAAAATTGCTCAAAAATGACCTTCGAATATTCCCTCTAAAAAAAAACACATAGCTTATCTTCGAACTATTCGAACATCTGGTTGCACATTTTGTCAATGACGCGCATTACGTCAATAACAGGACAAATTAATACAAAGAGACATAACTTGTATAGGTAGTTTATTTAAGTTTAAACATATTTGACAACGTAGGGGTAGACTGTGTACAGTTGAGACACTTTTTGAGTTTTGATTTTTCACACAAAAATACATACTGAAAAGAATTGAATTTTCACATGAAATGCCACATGACATTACATTAGCTTGTAGACTAATATATTATCAATCAATAATACCCATAAGTAGTTTATATTTTCCACAATTAGTGAATAAAAATAAGGTGCTTTTTGTGTCAACTCTGTCTCAACTGTACCTATGTACGGGACAGTTGAGACAGTACTATGGTACAGTTGAGACACCCATTTTTAATGAGGGAAATGTAACTAAATGTTCATTGCAAATATAATAAATAAAGACAAATGAAGAAAATAACAATTGGGCAACATGTCTGTTTATTCATCCTTTCTAAATTCATTAATTTGATGTAAATTAGCACCGTTAAAATGTATAAAACATGAACAAGATATTTAACAATATTTATTAATAATATACAGTTTAAATATAATAAATATGAAATTGTATTTTTAATTGCATCCTATGCTGGCCAATTATGACGTTTAACCTGTTATCATAACACTGAACAAATAAACAGCGTGTTTTGTAATAGAACTCTATCGGGGGTACAGTTGGTACACTTGTGTCTCAACTATCCCCCGCTGGCCACTTCTCACATTTCTCTAGATTTTGCATTGAGCTTGCATGACTCAATACCATGAAATATGCCAATTTTTAGGGCACAGAATAACGTTTGTAATGGTACCAGTTACGTTTAACAGTCACATAAGGATAATAAGTTATTCATAGTTGAGTGCGCAAAAAACGATGCAAGCCTTACCTTAGAAAAAAAACTTTTGCAGATATCTTCTGATCGGAGACGCGTCCAGTCTTCAGATTTTGCAGGATAAAAGAGGACACTAATACGCATGTGCACAGCAAAAATCACAACTTGTGCATGCTGCGCACGCAAGTTATTTAAGGTGTCTCAACTGTACACATGTCTCAACTGTACACAGTCTACCCATTACCTACACGAAAACAAGTAAATCAACTAATGGCCAAGACCGCAGACCTCACTCACTCTCGCTCGCTCACTCACTCGCAGGCACTCTTTCTCTCTCTCGCCCTCCCTCAAGCTGCGTTCACACCAAACGAGAGTGAAAGGTCTTGCGGCATGAATGAGGCGTCACGCGCTCTGTGCAGTTTAAATGAACAACAACAATAAGCAAATGTTGACTGCTGATCAAGAGTTTTGTGCAAGCAATTTAAGGTCGCGACTCTTATATAGCAGGCTTCATTCAGTGATTGAAACAAATATTATTAACATTAATTGAAGTTTTACAGTATATAGAACCGACATTGAACGTTCCGAGCGAGCTGTGCTGTGGTAAACATGGAACTTTTCCTTGACATGAAACGGTAAATAATCAAACCAGTGGAAGCCTGCAGTGCATGAAACTGCTGTATCTACCTTATTCATGCAATATCTATTCAGTCAGTACAGTAGCCTACACTTCAGAAATGTTTCTGTTTAACGTTAAATAAAATGATCCCTCAGGCAGCGCGCCCACTCGCAAAGCAGACAGCCGCGCCTCTGCTACCACGGGCGTTTTTCCACATTCGAATATTAATTTTCACCTTCGAAATTCTGTTTTTTAAAACTATTCGAATATATATTCGAATTTAGAATATTCGTTGACAGCCCTATGGGATTTGTAGTGTCGTAGTGTCACACTTATTTCAGATGCCTTTTGAAAAGACTACAATTATTCAACCCGCCAAAGTGGCTAGTTGGAGTGACTGCGTTACCCGCCACAAGCAAAATCCACCCGCATTTGGCGGGTTGGCGGGTGTTAATGTCAAGCCCTGGTCGCAGCCCTATATGCGACTGGCTTGAGGTGGCCATCCTCGTGTCTCTGGAGTAGCACAACTCCCAGTCCAAATGATGACGCGTCAGCTGAGACAACCGTCTCCGCTTTTGCGTTGTAGAGCGCCAGCTCTGGTGGCGTGCTCAGCTCCTCTTTGATGCTGTTGAATGCTCTTTGTTGATCATGCCCCCACTGAAACACGTTTTGCTTCTTTAACAGGTCCCGGAGTGGCTGTGTCTTTTCTGCCAGATGAGGTAAGTACAGTACTTTCCCAGGTGATTCACCATTCCGAGGAATCGTCTCACTCCGCTCGCGTCCTCAGCCTCCTCCATGTCTATCACTGCCCTCACTTTGTTTGGATCTGCTCTCACGCCAGCTGCATCTATGATCTGTCCGAGAAATTTGACATGGCCTTTTGAGAATTCACATTTCTCACCTTTCAGCGTGACGCCTGCCTCCTGTAGCCTTCCCAGCACTGCAAGCAGTCGTGTGTCGTGCTGGGCCTGTGTGTCTCCGTACACGAGCACATCGTCCATTTGGCACAGGACGTCGTCGAGACCCTCCAGTATCTGGGACATTCTCTTCTGGTAGTGTTCAGGTGCCGAGGATATGCTGAAGCAGAGGCGGTTAAAGCAAAACCTCCCAAAGGGAGTGAGGAATGTTGTGAGGAGGGCGGACTCCTTGGCAAGGGGGCAAGGTTTGCATCGATTTTTGAGAATACTTTGGCGCCTTCTAGCTGTCAAAATGTGTGTTCGACTGACGGGAGCATGTGTCTCTCCCTCTTGACTGACTCGTTCAATTTGGTCAGATCCACGCAGATGTGCACCTCATCTTTGCCTGGCTTTGGTACAGTGACCATTCTGGCGCACCAGTCTGTGGGTTGTTCAACCCTTGAGATCACCCCCATCTCTTCCATGCGCGTGAGTTCTTTTTTTACTTTAGACATGAGAGGCAGCGGGATTCGTCGTGGGGTTGATATGGAGAATGGTTTGGCGTCCCTCCATCTTGCCTAGCCCTTTGAACAGTGTGGGGAACTGCTCCTTGACTCTCTCGACTCGAGTCCAGTGCCACTGTGTCTACTCTAGCCACTAGCCCTAATGCCTGGATAGCTGGACATCCCAGTAGGCTAAACTTCAGACCCGGGACTACATACACTTCCTGTGTGGTACTTTCTGTACTTTTTTCCCTGTCTGTTCCTATGGTAGCTGTGAACTTCTGAAATACATCTTCAGAAAGCACTGTTACATCTGCCCCTGTATCTATTTTGAATACAGCTGTGTGCTCATTCACTTTAAGGTTGATTAGCCAGGGTTCACCATCTGAACTGACTGTGCCTAGGAAAGCTATTCTCTCCTCATCTGACACTGCTGTGTTAACTTCGTTGAGAGCCCCTGACCTACACACTTTTGCATAGTGACCCTTTCTCTGACACTGGTTACATGCTACTTCTCTAGCTGGGCACTGGTTTTTGCTGTGTGCTGGCGTTCTACCACACCACATGCACCGTGTCTGGTTACCTGGCAACATCACATCATGTGTCCTATAGACCAGGGTTTCTCAAACTCGGTCCTGGAGGGCCACTGTCCTGCACAGTTTAGTTCCAACCCTGATCAAACACACCTGAGCAAGCTAATCAATGTCTTCAGGATCACTAGAAACTCACAGCTAGGTGTGTTTGATCAGGGTTGGAGCTAAACTGTGCAGGACAGTGGCCCTCCAGGACTGAGTTTGAGAAACCCTGCTATAGACCTTATGTAGCCCTGCCCCTTTTCAGCGCTGCACTCTTTGTCTTTTGACTTCCGGTCTGTATTTTCACAGCAATCTTGCGTATTTATGAATGAACGGCTCGTTTTAAAATCTTCCCGGTCTACTGGCATTTGTTAAGACATCTGCTTTAAACATTACAATCCTCATGATAACTTTCATTAACTTTACATTAAGTAAATCCACTTCAAAAGCTAATTACTCCTGGACAGCAATGCCATTGAAATATACAGAGCGACCCCAAAAACAGAAGTTCAAAGACAATATTCTAAAGATGGCGGCGCCCTCGTTTCTCTAGCGCATAAGGTCTATAAACCCCTTAACACTACACTAAGTACAATAATATAATAATAATATATTGATAATATCATATAGTATGTATAATACTATTATAATAGCAATAGAATATGAAATATCAATTACAAAATATAGACATTAAAAAATAAGTTAAATTGTGACTAGTGAAAGTTAAATAATTTAACAGCTTAACTATAATAGACTTATAATCGGTGGTATATTATAATAACAATAATAATAATAATAACAGCAAATACAATATAATATCAATTGCAGAATAATATAGACAGTATGAATATAGACATATAGACACTGGCCTACATACAGTGAAGAGAATATATATATCAAATATTTTATATATTTTAATATATTCTTACATAGGTTATATAAAATAAAATGACACAACCAGGTCTCTTTTTGTTAAATTAGTTTTATTGACCTAAAATGTGTAAGAAGAAGCTAAACGAGTCAAGAAATAAAGTAAACGATTCAGTCAAGCATACAGCAGGCTACAACGTTAAAGTTAAATAGCCTATATTTATAAAGTTATGAAACTTCACTTTGCCCTCAGCCAAAACGATTTGCCAGGGAACAAATTATAGATTAATGAGACCAAAGATCGCCCGTTAGATATACACAAGACGAATTACATCTCATGTTTAACCACTAGACTAGAGACATCAGAGCCAGTGGCAAACGTTAGAAGCACTAGCCGAGGTAAGGTTGTTCCAGGCGGGGTAAGTTAGGCTACATGAGCGCTGAGCACCCGGTGATCGCATGGATCTCACAACTCCGAAAACGTCAGATACATTTTTTAAAATAGGCGCTATCTTTATAAATAAACCAGAGATTTGAGCTTTAAACAACTACAGTCTTAAAAACCTCTTAAAATTACATTTCGTTACACAATAACAGTAGCCTAGTATTTTTTGAATTCCGCGATCAATGCGGTGTTTAGAATAAATGATATGTGTTTTTAAAATACATCGGTTTCATACATGAATTGTTTGTTCATGTTACTTCACAGTGCATTAACTAATGTTAATAAATACAACTTTTGATTTCAATAATGTAGGCTAGGCTAGGCTACTAGTAAGATTAATTAATGCTGTAGAAGTGCAGTTTATTAATAGTTAATGTTAATTAATGTAGTTAACTAGAGTTTAATAAATGGAACATTATTGTAAAGTGTTACCGATTTGTTATACACCGATTCAGACGTCTGCTGAGTTCAGTGTTGGACAGATCTGTTGTTTTAACCATTCATTAAAGTGAATCGGTTCAAATGAGTCATTAGTTCGCGAATCGGACGTGTCATTGACGGACCACGGCACGCGTTGTGTGATTATCCCGACAGTTTAGGACATCGCACAAAATTTGTCTCAACACAGAAAACATTGCATAACTTGATAGGTTTTGCGTTTATTGAAAGTGTGGTTTAGCTATGTCAGCTGAATGTGGCGGGGAACGCTTTTCAGTGAAGATAAGACAACGTTGTTGTTTTTAGCACAATTCACACCCAGCGGCAATTCAAGATATAAATCTCCGAATGCTCCACGTGAAACTTCGGTCTTCTGACCTTTTACCATCGTGTCTGTCAATTGATTTTGATTAATATGAGCGAGGGAGAGAGAGCAAGAGTGAAGAGAGTGCACGCACGTGCACTAGGCCAACACAAGACTACCTGCTGCCACCTGCTGATAAATTATGCTAAATACGGTTTTAAACTAAACTTACTATTAAATGACATTACGTTTTCAGCAGTTTCCAATAGAAAAGTACATGTTCCCATATGATATAACATTAATTTAGCAAAGCATCAGAAATATTGAATCGAAGTGTAGTCACTCACATGGTCTTTCAAAGGGCTGGCAAATTATTATTATTATTATTATTATTATTATTATTATTGACAATTCGATTGCTTAGTCGGTTCTTAAAAGCTGTGGATCGGGGGGGTTTTTTTATAAAAAAAAAATGCAAAATATAACACTGGTTCAGATTTAGATGAATCATGTTATTACCAGTCTTGTCCTCTAGATGTCACTCTCGTATTTACCTTGCGCGAAGATACAAGATAAAGTGAACCGGTCACATCTCCCTTTTTATGGCTTACAGAATAAACATGAATGGATATCAGAAGGTGTGTTAAAAAATACTGTACAATTTACTGAAATAAATAATCTCGTGTGCAATTGCCCAGTCATGTATCAGTCGCGGAAAGACTTTAGTAGGCTAAAACAGCTTGTGTGAACGTTACATTTACCTCAGTAAAGTCGTTCAGTAACGTTAGCTCGTCATTTAGAAAAAAAGTAGGCCAACTCAAGAGGGGAGTGTATCGCAAAATATGTTATATATATCACTTTTTTTTAATGATTGTATTAACTGTAGTTTATTTATTGTTAGACCTATGACTGAAAATTAATATCAAATTAATTTGATAGTAATAGGCTACCAAGTTATACTGTTCACATCATTAGTTGAGTATTTTTTTCTTTAGAATAATTGAAGCACCTGAAATATTTCCAAATTAATCAATATCGAAGCAAAGCTAATGGAGATCGTATGTGTATCAAAACAAGAGCTTGTAAATCTGAATCGAATCGTGAAATCAGGATCAATATCAACCCAGACAGCAACATAGTATCAGCCCAGATCTGGCCCAAATCTGGTTCATGTGGATTTCACACGGTCCAGATGTGGGCCGGATCTGGGCCGACACTATGTTGCTGTCTGGGAAGAGCTAGACTTTTGTCACATGATGTATTACAGTTTAACTTTCTACCTCTTCTGCTAGCTAGTTACACACTTAAAACAAGAAGTATTGAGCAAAAGTAGGCCTATTCAGCAAAATATTTTTATTAATTTAATGGAAACTTAGTGTGTAGGACAAATGCAAAACATAACAGGTGAAAATGCTCCTTTTTATTTAAGAAACAAAATATTGCAGTTTCTTTTGAACTTTTTACATCGTGAAGATTTAAAAATGAACCCTGAAAAAGGTGATGAACATTTTCCTGTATAAATTCAGTTTATCACATCTGAACACAATCTAGTACAGAAAAAAACAAGCTATATATTCAGTAAAGAGTGTCTGATTGTAGAATGTGAAGATCTGCTGTATTCAGTGCATCATGAAGTAGGAGAGCAGAGAACAGCAGAGGAACAGGAAGCTCTGGGTGACACTCTGAGCCCCGTTACACAGGTTCCCCTCACAACATGTGATAACCTCAACATTAGGAAACGTGGCATCACAAATAGATTTAGACACACACCCTTTTACAACTTCTGACTTGGGTTCGTAGCCGTAAGTCACTGATGAAAGGAAAGAGAAGCAAGATTAGTATAAGCTAGACATTAAATGTAGCTAGATATGTGGATTGTATCAAATGCTCAACCATAACAAAGATAAAAAGAAATCACCTATTTGCGTTATGCAGCGGTCTTCAGTCCCTGAACAGCTCAATATGTTTGAGCAGCTCTGTCTATCACAATAGTAACATTCCTTTCCATTGGGGACGTTAGAGGGATCTACAGGAGGATAAAAAGTATTCTTTTTTTGTTAAATTTCTGTAAGTATTTAATAAAAAAAATCCTTTTAGCGACTCCAGTTGGTTCACGACAGACAAGCCACACCCTGCTTTCTATTTTCTGATGTAATCATAGGATGCAGGGCTGGAAATGGCCAAGATTCACTGGGGGGACTTTCAGATGTACTTCAAAATTAAATATTATATAATCTATAATAGCATTAAACAGGCCAATTCCATGTTTCCTCCAAACAATATTTTCTTAATTATCAAGACAGGCACATGAAAGTTCAATGAATAACATTTATTTATTGTGTGTGGCACAAACACGTTTATTCAACAGAATCTCTGCTTGGAGAAAATTACCTGTTTGATTTTGGCCAAATTAAAGATACATTGTCTAGGAATCTGCATACAGTGGTGCATACAGAATTGAACAGGTCACACAAACCTTTTAAATACATTTGTCCTCGGGTTAAAGAAAACTGAGGAATATTTTGGATGGCAGCCTCTCAATTTAGTTGTTAAAATCAACAGTTATTAAACATTTCGAGGTCAATCCAGTTTGCTGATGTGCATTCTAAAATGCAAAATTTTAATCTAGCCTATGTATCAGCTTTTTTCCATGGCGACGTGTCACGCAGGCAGCTTTCAGGCGCGACTTTCTTTTCATTTTTATAGTTCGCATGAAACAGTCATGACATTTTTTTTAACAACCATGTAGAGTGCACATCAATGTTAATACATTAACGCGAGAGCACATCAGTGTGCGGCACGAAGCTCCACAAAACTCACGCACTCTCAAACATAGTGTTCTCATGGCTCTACTCTGGCTCAGATATTACGTGTGCGCGCTCCGTTATGGAGTCATTTGTCATTTTATCACATGGTCAGTAAAGCACAATACCTGGAGCATCTTGGAAGTTACACTGGTCGGTGTTACAGCACACAGAAGATTCCTTTCCCATGTCCTTTCCCAAGTTCTTGAACCCACTTTGACCGTGACAGTCATAACAATCTTTAAACTTAATTAGGCCTATCTCACCTAAAAAACATGAATGAGAATGATACAGAAAAAAAAAAACAAAAAAAAAAAACAGTTTAACTGAATGTTATTTTAATGGAAAATGTATTTATAGATATTTAGCATATACAGTATTTATAAACATTTCAGCATTTTTCTAATTTCAAACGTTTTTAATGCAAATTGTATTGTTAAATTACTCAAAAACAAAAAATTAAATAGCCGAAATCTATGTAATATTCTGTGTTTGAAATGATCAATTCTGCCAGGAAAACGCATAGCAGAAGTTACATTTAGCCTAAGCTCCAGCAAATTCCCATCACTCAATTATAACAGTGCATTTCAATCTTGGACTTACCAGTTTGTGGATTTGATGTTGAACTCAAGCACTGAAAAGATCCACTGGGACATGTTTTTAACTTCTGATTTGCACAAGAACCGTTCCGACCATTGCACTCATAACACCTGAGAGAGTGTCCTTTAGTAATAAGACAGTGAGACACATCAGTGATTTATATTTGTATGTAATAACAATTCAAGCTATTTGTCTTTGTACCTGCTGTGAAAAGAATGAACAGGAGAAAAACTGAGATTTGCAGATCCATCTTTGATCAGGAGGAGAATGAAACAACATGCCTGTTTCATCACTAATTTTATAGCTTTTATAGCAAGGTTAAGAAGAGAAACAACACTGTGTGTGTGTCACAGTGCAAATGTGGTGTGGATGTGGGATGTGTGTGCAGTGCATGTGAGGGAAATGAGTGTCTGTGGTTGTGTTTCACTGACAAACATGATGCTTCTTGAAAGTTTCTACCACATTTGTAAATGTGAACAGTTTGATTGGACTGTGGGTTAGGGTTAGGATGCAGATTCTGAGAAGTACCCAGTGGCATGAGTGGTCATCTGAAATTAAAAAGTCTGTTATTTGTTTTTGTTTCAACTCAATGTTGAAATTACTCTGAACATTTATTTATTTATTTATTTTGAGTAGGCTAATCAACTTAAAAGTTTTTTTTTTATGATACAAATTATTAAAGGCACAATATTCAAAAACAATGTTTTATATTTTGTTGAGCTATTACATTATCACAAATGTTTCCAACAATGTTTAAATCCAGAGAATTTGGATTGTTGCAGAATGTTGCTGTAATTTATAGTAATATCTTCAGAATTACTAATTACTTCAAATATAATTATTTTGAAGTGTTGGTGCTTAATGTAACGCTATCTAACGTAACTGGATAAATCACGTTTGAGATTTGTGCTGGCTACTGTATACAGGCCACCAGGGCACCATACAGACTTTATCTGCAGCTAGTACTAACTCTGATAGAAAGTCAGCAAATTCTTTGATAAAGTCCTAATTGTTGGTGATTTTAATATACATGTAGATAACGAAAAAGATGCATTGGGATTGGCATTTAAAGACATTCTGAACTCTATTGGAGTTAGACAACATGTGTCAGGACCTACTCATTGTCATAATCATACTTTAGATCTAATATTATCACGTGGAATTAATGTGGATCCCATTAAAAATTCTGCAGCAGAGCGATGACATCTCAGATCATTATCTAATCTTGTGTAAACTTCATTTAGCCAAGGCTGCAAAGCCGACTCCGTGTTACAAATATGTTAGACCTATCACTTCTGCCACTAAAGATTGCTTTATTAATAATCTTCCTGATTAGTTTCATCATCTCAGCATCCCAGATAGCTTAGAAGAACTCGATATTGTGATGGAAACTTTTAACTCTCTCTTTTCCAGCACTTTAGACACAGTTGCTCCGTTGCGCTTAAAGAAGATTAAAGAAAATAGTCAAACGCCGTGGTACAACGAGCACAATGCTATTATGAGTGGTTGCCCTGCACGCTTAATAAACAAATCTGTTGATTGTCGATGTCGAGTGCCAAATAAGAGATGGACAAGAAAGGTCAAAGCCATCAGGTGCCCAATTTAGAAACGAGCGAAAGATAAATGTATGCAACTATGTTTTCTCTGTATGATTACGGTATCCATGTCATGAATGAAGGGGCTTTCTCCGCAGCGCCATCTACAGTTGAGAGCGTCGAGGAGAAGCAAGGCATTAGGCGAGCTGAGTGTGGTGCTTTCCGTGACTTCATCAGCTCGTTGTGCACTTCTGGGAAGAAGGGGGCGGGTCTCTGAAAACCAGGAAAGCCGGCGTCCTCAGAACTGCAAGGCAGGTGGCTTGTTCCATAGATATCATATATAAACGCTAGATGTCTTATGGCGCAGTCACTTCCGGCATCATCGTTCGGCCATCTTGTGACAGTGCTCTGTGCATTAAGGTGAATGATCAGCACGCACACAAATCCTCTTATCTCGCTGAAATCTTGACGGATTTACAAACGGTTTGGTTTCTTACAAACGTTATTAACGTGGCTATAATTCCGAATGCTTGAACATGTATGTTATAATTTTTCATATGTATGCAGTGTATGTATGCAGTGTCATAACTACATCTCTGACGTTTATAACAAACCAAACCGTTTGAAAATCGGTAGAAAAATGTGCAAGTTATGGTTATTTAAAAGTACATGCACCATTGAAGTAGTGAGCGAGTACACTGTCGCAAGATGGCCGCCACGTGCGGACGTCGACCTCCATTGGCCAGCAGTGCGCACGAGACATCTAGCCTTTATATATGATATCTATGGCTTGTTCTGCTGAAGGCTTTTCGACGGCGGCGAAGAAGACTTCTTATCCAGAGATCAGCGAAGTGGTGAGTTCGCTGAAGGAGATCAAATCTGAATTCCATGGCTGAATGAGTGCTTATATAGCTATAAGTCGATTGGTTCGCGCGTCTGAGCCGCCTCGCCATAGGTCTGTGCAGTTGCCGCTTTTAAAAAAAAATGCATTTGAAAAATTTGCTTCAATAATCTCGAGAAAAGGAGTTTTCCCATAGCGTAAGCTAGCCTTACGCAATACGAGAGACCTCTCAAAAGGGAACTTGACTTGTTTGCATATTCAGTATATATTTACAAAATAAACAAATGCAAGGGTGAAAAAATATTTTTTTCTCAAAACACTGAGTTTTAATTTCTAAGTGATAAAATAAGGTATAGCCTATAAATATTATATAACCTACCGGTAAACAAAACCTAAATTCAGTCTGTTCATCATATGAAGCGATCGAGTCTCTTCAGAAAATTTTGACTTAACCACTCAATTCATATGGATTAGTTTTATGATCTCTTTATGAACTTTTTGAAGTGTCAAAGTGGTAGTTGCGTCAATGGAGAGACAGAAAGCTCTCAGATTTCATAAAAAATATCTTCATTTGTGTTCTGAAGATATACAAATGTCTTATGGGTTTGGAACGACATGAGGGTGAGAAATTAATGACAGAATTTTGATTTGTTTCCAAATAAAAAAAAACATTTCTCTTTTTCTGTGTATGAAAGTAATGTTGTGTTTTAATTATTCTATGAATAATTATTTGACTATAAAGACAATCTGCTTAATTATGATGCAGTATATTTGTTTCATATTTGTTTATTAATATGCATATTTTTGAGTTCCTCAAATCATGATACAACAATCAGCGGAGAAACAAACAAGCTTTATTCAGTAAAGTACAGCAATGCATCAGAATGTTTATCATATTCGCTGGTGTTTGCTGAAGAATCTGAAGAGCAGAATCTGGATTCACTGAAACAGGAAGTAGAAGAGCAGAGGAGAGAAGAGCAGGAGGAAGCTTCCCTTATACATTCCATCTAAAAAAACATGATAAAGAAATTGCTATTAAAGCCCCACTATGTAGGATTTCCGTTTTGGTCAAACAACGACCCCTGTGGACTACTTGTATTTAACGTTACTGTCGTAAATACCACTCACGCAGAGCAGTCTCTTCACTCACGGCCTGATTCCCTCCCCCCTGTAAACCGGTCCCCGTTCAGTCGGATAGAAGCTGTAACGAGTGGAAATAAGGTGTGGCCCCTTTAAGAGCTGCGCGCGCCCTGTTTAACTTTCGGCAGTCTGTATTGTATGTTCGCCTCGAACACCCCGTAAGCGGGTTGTTTCTGTTTGACGCTCATTCTTGTCCTATTTTTGTCTATCAAGTAATGCTGTGGACGGTAGAACGTGTGACAGACAGTTACACGAGTTCGATTGGGGAATAAACACAACGCGTTACAAATCGTCGGACATCGAACAAGCACAGCTAGCCTCCGAAGATGTCTACTAATCCATCAACAAGAACGTCAGGTGCTTGTCCGAGTGATATACAATATAAGCAATATACTTACAAGTCCAACAGCATGTGAGGACGTGTTGGGGGAAGTGAGGTAGCCTATGCCGTAAAGCAGTCGAATTTTGTAGTTCTTTTTGTGCGCGGGTGTTACTACCCGAACCCCGAAGTTTAAAAGTACGATTAAAAACTATACAAACCCCGTCAGGCTATGGCAGACGTGTCATTCAACCTATTTTAAGTCGATGTACCATCACAAGGGTTTTGGAAATATATTATGAAGGTTGAAAAGTTACTTAGTGTTACTTTAATTAGTACTATTACTACTACTACTAATATTTAATAAAAATCGCATGTTCATTGTTGATTAATTTATTCACAAGCATTTGACTAAATCAAAAACTTCTATTCACACTGTTCTGCTTTTCACTATACTTGACTACTCTTTAAAGGGGTTTTATAATGCCCTTTTCACAAGATGTAAAATAAGTCTCTGATGTCCCCAGAGTGTGTATGTGAAGTTTTATCTCAAAATACCCCACAGATATTTTTTGTTAAAAAAAATACCCCACAGATAAATAACATGTTAAAATTGCCACTTTTTGAGGGTGAGCAAAAACCCATCATTTTGTGTGTGTCCCTTTAAATGCAAATGAGCTGTTGCTCCCGGCACAGAGGGCACACAGACAAACAGAAACTGTTCTGCCTTTTATGTTTACACTGGAGTAAGACAAAGATGGAGAGACTCAAGAAGAAGAGACAACATGTAGAAGCAACAGGACATTTCTGAATGGTTAGTTGATGAATTTATGTAGCTGATGTGGAGTTAACTATATTCTAGTCATTGAAATTATAGCATATATAGCATATTCTGTCATGATAATCTTTAAATCACATTCCCAGGGGCCGGATGTATGTAAATTTTAGGGTTACTGATGTCACTAACCTGTAGTCCCTACCAGTTGTTGTTCTTAAAAAAAGCCATAAAGAAAATATCTCCCTTTGCTTTGAACTTTGAGCATTGTAACCACTGATATATATAGTCATTATATAGATCAGTGGTTGTAACTTTGCAGATGTTGTTTATGTTCAAACAGCAACATTACACACCAACTAAAGTTAGAAAAGTGAAATCATAATCAACCAGCCCTTTAAATTTGATATAGTGCTCCTTCTGAACAATCACTTGTGTTTAAATTATTATAATAGTCGTTGTGGAAAAATGCATGTAATGTAGCACACAGTCAAATAAAGCCCATTACCTGCTGCATTGCAAAGATCAGTGTCACAGCACTGGAGAGTCACATCATTTATGGTCCCTGGTTTACATTGAGGTAGACACCCTTTAGCTATGAAAGACACCTTAGTGGAACCTGCAAAAAAGACAAACTTCCTATAATAGGAAACAATTCCAGAAATCATGTTCCTCTTGCAATAGACAAGTAATGCCAATTATGTGATGAGATTAACCTATAATACTTATACTTCATATTATCACTTTCAGTAAATTTCCACTTCATACCTTTAAATTTTTCCCATGTACTGCTTCCACATTTAGAAAATCCAGCTGGACATGTCTCCACTTCCTCGCCACAGAAACCCTTTAAATCAGAGTCGCACGAGTAACACTTGAGAGAATATCCTTAAAAACAGAGAGAGACATTCAGTGACCTCAGTGTACCAAATAATACATTCAATACTTGCTGTTTCTTGTACCTCCAGTGAGAAAAATGAAAAAAAGAACAACAGACACTCGCAGATCCATCATGTATCAGGAACAGAATGAAATAACAATGTTTCCGTTCCTTTTATGTCTGTTCAGAAAGGGGTGGGTTTAACAAGGAAACGTTGAAGTCGTACACAACTTGACAAACTCAAACACACACAGTTAATGTTTTCTTCTCCAGAATAACTATGATCAGTTTTAATTAATGGATGATAGTAAATTAAAGCTTTAGCGTAAGTTCTGCCAGGAAGACTCAATCTAACCAATCATGTGCTAACACTCGCAGTATAAAAGATTGGTACTTACATTTGTCTGAGTTTGCAGATGCTGACGCTGCCAATTACCTCCATCCTCCCCAACCACCACCAAGATAGTCCCTTCCTTTACCTCCAGGGGTTCGGCTGCGCCCCTGCCTTCGTCTTCAGGCAGGATATGCTGCTTCTGCTACCCTCGCATTGCGCACTAAGGATGGGCTTATGCCAAAGAACTTTATAAATTTATGCTTGCTGGGCTGTTGATAAATATACGCTTGTTATATCAATTTTCTCCCGAGTCTTTCTCGTTGAATGTAAGTTAGTTTTAAATGAAAAGTAGAAAACTTCCTCAAGACAAAAGTTTTAATGCTGTTTGTAGCTGGTTGTTATAAAGTCATTGTGAGGCTCTTCTGGCTGGTTAATAGACATTTCTGATTTCTGGCTGATAGATGTGGACACTTAATAATGTACACAATTTACATGTGTGGCTATTTCTGTAGTTAATGCTACGGCGTTCCAGAGAACTTTTCTCTTCCACAAGGAATGAGTTAATAATGTAGTAATGTTAATGTTTTTTTAAAAATCGATCTATTGTTTATCATAACATTAACTGGATCAGGATCACCGATCAGGCGTGTGTGGTGTGTGTGTGTGTGTGTGTGTGTGTGTGTGTGTGTGTGTGTGTGTGTGTAAGTAGGACAAACATGATGCTTCTTGTATGCCTCTTCTGCATTTGTAAATGTGAACAGTTTTGATGTATGTTCATATTGTTATAAAACAGATTAAGAAGAAGCATATATATTTGTGCATTTAATGCATGCATTTATAGGAGCTCTTCATATATTTGTAGCTTGAATTGTGGGTTAAGATGCACTTTCTGAGAAGAATACAAATGGCATGAGTGGTCTTCTGAAATGAAAATGTCACCTATTTGGTTTTTCTTTTTTTAGTCCTGGGTTCTGTTTCTGAGAAATGCTTATTGGTAGGTTGTGGGCTGGGGTTTATACATGAAGGTGAACACTACACCAACCACATACAAATCAACACACAGTGACAAATATCTTACATGGTTCATGAAATGTACATGCTAATTAAGTTACATTTAACACATGCTATGCTAGCTGTTTATTTGAACCGAAATATATCAAATTAAATGGTTTCAACTCGGTTGAAATTACTCTTAATTTTTTTTTTTGAGTAATCAACTTAAAACATGGTATTTATGAAACAATTTAAGTTCCCCTAACAACTCAGTGAAGATTGTTATAAAAAAATACTTTATGCAAACTTGCGTTAATTTTTGTTGATAAAGGGGGACAGAGAGAGAGAGAGAGAGAGAGAGCAGGGGCCTGTTTCAGAAAGGAGGTTAAGTGAAAACGTACTCGGTTACTAACGTAACCTCGGTTCTCTCTAGAAGAGGGAACGAGTACTGCGTAAGTATCTTACGCTAGGGGAAAATCTTTTCCACGAGATACTGAAGCCAAGAAAATTATCCTTAATTTTGTATTAATGTAAAACGCGTTGCGGCAGCATGCAGACATAGGCAAGACGGCTCGCGTGCCTATTGGCTGCTCTGCGGCAACTGCAGCAGCCTATCGAGCGAGGCCTAGCGTGACGTCAGACCCAATGGGGTGCTTCGCGCCCACTGCGTCACGTCCCGCCGAAACGGGCGTGGCCTTGGGCTATAAATTCAGCTCGCAGGCAGCTATTTCTGGTTTTTCATCGCCGAAGCTTAACCAGAGCGTGTGCATGCACGGCAAGATACGCAGTACTCGTTCCCTCTTCTAGAGAGAACCGAGGTTACGTTAGTAGCCGAGTACATTCTCTTACGAGAGGTCTCTCGTACTGCGTAAGTATCTTACGCTAGGGGACCCAATGTAAAACGCTGTGCGTGCTGGGATCAACACCAAAGACCCAGGGCCGAAGCCCAGGGTTCATATAGTGCATAATCACCAGGGGAACTCACAGGGAGTCTGGGAAGAGGGAGGGGCGGAGCCGCGCTCTTCCACATGCAACAGCGTCCTTAAGACGCAGATGTCATCATACAGCCAGGGCGGGGTGCGGTCTGAGCTGATGGGAAATCATGGGTCCTGCCATTTATACGTCGATCAGCGAGCATTGCTGTAGGGCAGCGCTCAGCAGACACAGTATGCTGAACCAATAGCATCGGGACCAGAGCCGTCGCAATGGGGTAGGCAAGGTAGGCAGCTGCCTAGGGCCCCCAGCTGAAGGGGGCCCCCGATGGCCGCACGGTCGTTTAGGTTGTGTATCTGCCCTCGTCAAACAGTATCAACCATTGTAAACAAACCACCACAGTGAGACAGCGCTATCACTTTCCAGTACTGCTCCGTGAGAGGGGCCCCTCAAACTAGAGGGATTCCCCCATGCAACGACAAACACTATGAGTGCCCTAATCACTGTAATGTTGAAGTGACATCCACCGTCGCGCACCCCCCATCAGGTCCCCCACTAACTGTCAGTGGAAGAGAAACTGTCGTTCCCACACTCAGCGCTACGCGGGCATTTAAATTAAAAAATGTCATCATGAAGCGCTCATACCCTTCAGGATTTTCCAAAAGACAGAGAAAGAAAGAAGAAGAGGAAAAACGCCAAAGAGACAGTGGCAAGTAAACCATTATTATCTCCAAATACAACTGACGTATTTTCACATCTCTGCGAACATATAAAGGCAAAAGCTAGAGAAGTGTTGTCACGGCTGTCTGCCTGCGGTCACAGTAAAAACTTTGTCAATTCCAAACAAAATGAGCTGGTCCTATGACTCCCATGCAGTTAGGTCCAAACAAAATAATCCATCAAGTCCGGTTACATTTTAGGTGTACGCAGGCTATCAATTTCCGTTGGTGGTGTCATATCGGAGAAAAATGCCCCTTTCCTTCGCGTTTGTCCTTCTATTCTTCTCCATCAACACATCTCAACACTTTGTACCGTACACAACAGGTAGGCCCTTGCACACTGAGTCCGAAATTCGCATCCGAAATTTTCGCACGTTAAAAAATAAATACGACCTCACGTTATGTCAATCACACTTGCACACTGCCTCCGAAACTTTCGTCCATCAAAAAAAAAAAAAAACGGTCTGCGTTTTTCGCGTCCGTAGCAAGCATTTTGAATGGTGTTTTGACAATTTAGAGCCACCGAATCACGAATATTCATGAATGCGAAAAAACGCATGCGAAAATTTCAGACACAGTGTGCAAGGACCTGTAGTTTTGCGTATGACGTTGCTGTTTGTGGCATTATGGGAAGTGAAGTTCTTTTCCTGTAAAGTAAATATCGAATCCTCCACACTTCACTTTCATGATATGCTATGAGAATAACAATAAACGTATGGCTATTCACCAAATGTTGTTTTTTTTTTTGCTTTATTAGGTGCTTTGCTTAAATTTCTGTCTTTGCCAATTGATAATTCATGACTCTTAAAATGCACCAGAATACAAGAAATCCCATCTGAATTTAAAAAATTTTCCTGAGGGAGGACTTGGGACCTCACTTCACTCTTTTGCCTAGGGCCCCCAAATATCTTGAAACGGCCCTGATCGGGACAGACAGTACTGGTGCATTTAGACCGACAACAGCCTGGCCTGTAAGGCGGGAACCTCTAGGTTATAGAACCTTATAAATGTAGACGAGGAGGCCCAGCCTGCCGCCATACATATATCTTGTAAGGCAATCCCACTCGACCAGGCCCACGATGAAGCCATGCTTCTCGTGGAGTGCGCTCTGACACCCAACGGACACTGCATGCCCTTGGAAGTGTATGTCAGCGCAATGGCGTCAACTATCCATCTGGATAGGCTTTGTTTCGCGGTCAGCCCCTTGGAGCGTCCGCTAAACGAAACAAAGAGCTGCTCCGTCTGTCTGAAGACAGATGAGCGAGACACATAAGCTCTTAATGCCCTGACTGGGCAAAGGAAGCTCGCGTCTCCTTCCTCGTCAGAGACCGGTAGGGCTGACAAGGAAATGACCTGCGCCCTAAACGGTGTGTTGAGGGATTTTGGAACATAGCCGTGCCTGGGTTTGAGTATAACTCTTGAGTCATTAGGCCCAAATTCCATGCACGTCGCACTCACTGAGAGCGCGTGTAAGTCCCCTATGCGCTTCACTGAAGCGAGAGCCAAAAGAAACACTGTCTTGAAAGACAGGTGTTTAAGACCGATGGTCTGTAAAGGCTCGAATGGGTGACCTTTCATGGCCTCTAGCACCGTGGAAAGGTCCCATATGGGGACTGAGGGAGGTCTGGGAGGATTCAGTCTCTTAGCTCCTCTAAGGAAGCGGATGACTAGATCGTTCCTTCCTATTGACTGACCAGACTCTGCGTTCGAGAACGCTGCAATGGCCGCCACATAAACTTTGAGCGTGGAAGGGGACCTGCCCTTATCCAACAGCTCTTGTAGGAAGGAGAGAACCTCTGTCACCCCACAGTCCGGGGGCGACACGCCACGAGCCGTGCACCAGCTGGAGAACACTGACCATTTTGAGGAATAGAGACGTCGCGTAGACAGAGCTCTAGCCTGCGTGATCGTGCTTAACACTCCGCTTGGGAGGTCAGCGGGTACCCGTTGATGGCCCAAACGTGAAGGGACCACAGCTCTGGGCGCGGATGCCAAATCGAGCCCTTGGCCTGAGAGAGGAGCTGCATCAGAACTGGGAACCATGGCTGGTTCTTCCAGAATGGCGCTACGAGTAGCACTGAGCATCCTTCTTCCCTGATCCGCTCTATCACCTGAGTCAGGAGAGAGACGGGAGGAAATGCATAGAGCGGGCGGCGAGGCCAAACATGAGCCAGCGCGTTTCTGCTCTTGGAGAAAAATTCTGGGCAGTGAGCGTTTTCTTGAGACGCGAACAGGTCTATCTCCGCTCTGCCGAATTTCTTCCACAGCAGCTGGACTGTCTGTGGGTGTAGAGACCACTCACCTGTCGGAACATTGTTCCTGGACAGTCTGTCCGGTCCTACGTTCAGGAGCCCTGGCACATGCGCTGCTCTCAGTGAGAGCAGGTTGCTCTGAGCCCACACCAGGAGGCGTTCTGTCAGCCTGTACAGGTTTCTGGACCTGAGGCCGCCCTGGCGGTTTATGTAGGACACCACTGACATGTTGTCCGAGCGGACCAGGACGTGGTGTCCTTGTATTTGGGGACGAAAACGCGTCAGCGCGTTGTCTACTGCCAGCATTTCGAGGCAGTTTATGTGGAGAAGCTTCTCTCGTTCTGACCATTGGCCGAAGAACGGTCTGCCCTCGAGCAGCGCTCCCCATCCCGTGGAGGACGCGTCCGTAGACACTACCTTCACACTCGAGGAAGTCCCCAGGCTTACACCTGATTGGTACCAGTCGTTTGCTTTCCAAGATTTCAGAGCTGCGATGCATTTCTGATTGACCTTGAGACAAAGCAGACCGGAAGCCTCGGCGCGGAACTCGCGCTTTCAGCCAGAACTGTAGCGGGCGCATGCGTAGCAAGCCCAACTGGAGTACTGACGATGCCGAGGCCATGAGACCCAGCATCCTCTGAAATTTCCTGAGCGGGACAGACGCGCCGCAGCGGAAAGAGCTCGCTGCGCGCTGAATGTCTAGTACGCGCTGAGGTGTCAGTCGCGCTATCGAGACAGCGGAGCGTCGAGGAACGCGGCGCGCTCAGACTCAGACATTTCGGAAAGCGTCAACCACAGGTGTCTCTCAGCTACGGTGAGAGAGGCCATGCTCCGTCCTATGGCCTGTGCAGCAGACTTAGTAGCGTGGAGAGCGAGGTCCGTAGCACTTCTTAAGTCTGGCATGCAAATTGCATCTGGTCCTCTCTCGTCCAGCTTTCGGAGGAGATCGGCCTGGAAAATTTGCAACGTGGCCATAGTGTGCAGCGCTGACGCAGCCTGCCCAGCGGCGGAGAAAGCGCGACCGAGCAGGCTTGACGTAGTGCGGCAAGCTTTAGAAGGTAGCGCCAGCTTAGCGCGCCGTCCAGCAGAGGGCGGGCATAAGTGGTTGGCTATCGCTTCTTCGACCGGCGGCAGCGAATGGTAGCCTCTGTTTTTAGCATCGTCAACAGCGGAGAATGCTAGCGAAACAGAAGAGCGCATTCTAGCAGAATGGGGGGCATTCCAAGACTTAGCGACTTCTTCATGAAGCTCAGGAAGAAAAGGCGCTGGTCTGGAAGCAGGCGAAGCGCGCTCCCCAGGGAGAAAATATCCGTCCAGCCGGTTGTGAGCAGGCTGCTCAGGCGTAGTCCACTCGAGGCCGAGGCTCGCCGCGGCCTGTGCGAGTACACGCATCAGCTCTGACTCGATGCTGGCTCTCTTGCCTGACGATGCGCGAGCAGATGGAGCGAGATCAGCAGAGCTCGCCCAATCCTCACTGCCCGATGCCAGGAGAGAGCAGGAATCATCTTCCCCCGACGCGGCTCTTTCATCAGCGTCAACAACGGAAGCGGCGGCAGACGGCGGCCGCTGTCCGTCAGGAAGAGACGCTGACGAGACCGGTGAAGCTGGCGGGCGAACTGGCGAGCTTGGGCGGGTGGGGGAAGGTTCCGGGACCCGCTGAGCACGGCGCTTTTACGGCGCGGCACTACAGCGGGCGGGGGTGCAGTCTCGGCGAAGAGTGCCAGGCGAGTCCTCAGAGTCGCCATGGGCAACAGCTCGCAATGAGGGCAGCCGCCGTCAGCGAGCGCGAGAGCTGCATGATCCTCACCCAGGCAGGAAGCGCAGATAACATGGCGGTCCCGTCACTGAGTGTGGCTCTGCACGAGCCGCAGGATGGCATCTTGAAAAAGACGCAGCTCTTTTAGACAGTGTGTGTCGCGGCGGCGAACACACACGCAGCAGAGAGAAAAAGGATATGAGCGCCGGATAGCGCGGCGGGAAGGCGGTTGAAGGCGGCGCGGCCAGCGACTTCAGAGGCGACTCGTCCCGCTGCAGAGGCTTCTTCAGACGGCGCGGCTTCTCTCGGGATCCAGCGATGCGAGTGCTTCGCTGAAGAGATGAAAAATCAGAAATAGCTGCCCGCGAGCTGAATTTATAGGCCTAAGATACTTACGCAGTACGAGAGACCTCTCGTAAGAGAACGTACTCCGACCTGCCGTCAGACCTTCACCCCGTGGTCGAACCTCAGTTTTCTTCGGGCCGGAGTGCCCTTGGAACGAGTGTCCAGGCATGTTGTTGTATCAACAGATGCCTCCACCACGGGCTGGGGCGCCATGTGCAATGGACATGCTGCGGCGGGCTCCTGGACAGGACCCCAGCGCCTTTGGCATGTCAATTGCCTCGAGTTGTTGGCTGTACGCCTTGCCCTGCACCGCTTCCATGCGTTGCTCAGGGGTCAACACGTACTAGTCCGATCGGACAATACCGCGACTGTAGCGTACATCAACCGTCAAGGTGGTCTGCGCTCCCGCCGTATGTCACAACTCGCCCGCCACCTCCTTATATGGAGTCAGAAGCATCTGAGGTCGCTTCGAACCATTTATATCCCGGAAGACCTGAACCAGGCAGCCGACGAGCTGTCTCGGCTTCGGCCTCTTGCTGGAGATTGGCGACTCCATCCCCAGACGGTTCAGCTGATTTGGGATCAGTTCGGGGACGCACAGGTGGACCTGTTTGCCTCCCACGACTCGTCCCACTGCCGCCTGTTTTATTCCCTGACCGAGGGCACGCTCGGCACGGATGCACTGGCGCACAGCTGGCCGCGGGGCCTCCGCAAATATGCGTTTCCCCCAGTGAGCCTTCTTGCGCAGACTTTGCGCAAGATCAGGGAGGACGAGGAGCAGGTAATTTTGGTTGCCCCGTATTGGCCCAACCGCACCTGGTTCTCAGAACTAGTACTCCTCGCGACAGCACCTCCCTGGCCAATTCCTCTGAGGAAGGACCTGCTTTCTCAGGGACGGGGCACCTTATGGCACCCTCGTCCCGATCTTTGGAACCTCCACGTGTGGCTCCTGGATGGGACGAGGCAGGTTTGAGTACCCTACCACCAGCGGTGGTGGCTACCATCACTTCCGCTAGAGCATCGTCCACGAGACATGCCTATGCGTTGAAGTGGAACCTCTTCGTCAACTGGTGTTCTTCTAAAAATCTAGAACCCACGAAATGCCCCATCAGTGTCGTGCTTTCCTTCCTGCAAGAAGGGTTGGAGCGAAGGCTGTCTCCCTCCACCCTGAAAGTGTATGTTGCCGCCATTGCCGCACATCACGACGCAGTTGATGGTAAGTCCTTGGGAAAGCACGACCTGATCGTCAGGTTCCTGAGGGGAGCCAGGAGACTGAATCCTCCTCGTTCTCCCCTCGTACCCTCTTGGGACCTCTCAGTGGTTTTAACTGCCCTGCAGAGTGCTCCCTTTGAGCCTCTGCAATCAGTGGAGCTTAAGTTCCTGTCAATGAAGACAGCACTCCTGGTTGCATTGGCCTCCATCAAGAGGGTAGGGGACCTGCAGGCATTTTCGGTTGACGAAGCGTGCCTGGAATTCTGGCCGGCTAACTCTCACGTGATCCTGAGACCCCGGCCTGGATATGTGCCCAAGGTTCCCACCACTCCCTTTCGAGACCAGGTGGTGAACCTGCAAGCGCTGCCCTCGGAGGAGGCAGACCCAGCCTTGGCACTGCTCTGTCCAGTACGCGCACTCCGTGCCTACGTCGACAGAACGCAGTGTTTCAGGACCTCAGACCAGCTCTTTGTCTGTCATGGTGGGAAGCTGAAGGGAAAGGCTCTCTCCAAGCAAAGGTTGTCTCACTGGATAGTGGACGCCATTGCTTTGGCATACCAGCAGCAAGGTCGACCGTGCCCCCTTGGTGTGACGGCCCACTCCACTCGGAGTGTGGCATCCTCTTGGGCTCTAGCGCATGGCGCCTCGCTAACAGACATCTGCAGAGCTGCAGGCTGGGCGACACCTAACACATTCGCGAGATTCTACAATCTCAGAGTGGAGCCAGTTTCTTCTCATGTACTCGCTTCAACTAGCCGGTAATAGATTCTGCTCAGGTGTCTTCGCTTGCTCGCCATTCCTCTCCACGGACGGGATACGTGCGATATTCTCCTCAGGTGAGCCTAATAAGCCCTGAGTCTCCTCCAGCACTGACGACGTCAACGCCAGAGTTATGCCACCGGCAGCTTTCGCGCTTGGCCAGGTGCCTCCATGTGCATGGTTCCCCCTCCGGGTGACCCCCACATGTGTATTCCACTGTAAGCCTCTTTGAGCATGTGTCTTTCCCTTGGCAAGCCACCTTGCCACCCCTGGGGTTGAAATATTCCACCTGCGGCTGGACACCCCAGTGTTATTCCGTATGCAGCCCTTCGGGGTCATATGTGTATTCCAAGTCCCCCCCTTCGGGTTGGGCATGATTGCATATTTCCACTGAGATATGCTTCCCAGTGTACCTTGGTATTCCTGTGTTAAGTAGGACTCCTTCGTCCGTGCTAGTCTCACGACAGGGAGCTCAGACTTACGCAGGGCACTGGAAGACAGTCGAGAGGTGGCGTGATTACACTGGGAACCCCATTCGTCGTCATCCGACGTAACTCGGAGTGACAACGAAAGGGAACGTCTCGGTTACGTATGTAACCCTCGTTCCCTGAGTAGGGAACGGAGACGTTACGTCTCCCTGCCACTTCCGCTGTACCGCTGGAAACGCCTGAGTTCAGTCTCGGCTCCTCAGCGAAGACATATCTGCATGTTGCCAGCGTACTTCCTTTATACTCCCAGGGTGGGGCGGAGTTACGCTATGCAAATTCCGCAGACCCATTGCATTTTCTTGCCATTGGCTCGTTTTATATACTCAAAGATGATAGGATTTCTAAGCGAAACCCCATTCGTCGTCATCCGACGTAACGTCTCCGTTCCCTACTCAGGGAACAAGGGTTACATACGTAACCGAGACGTTTCCCTCATTTCAGGGTTAACATACTCAGAGTTTTCACTTAACCTCCTTTCTGAAACGGGCCCCTGGATTTGTACTCTGTAACATTGCAACACTATTTGTTTTTATACCTGCAGTAACGTGACTGTCACAGAGCTCATTTTACAGTAATTTTTCATGTAATGAAGGAAAATGTTGTTTAGGTGCATGTGTTCTGCAGAAAAAAAATAAATAATGAAATTTGTAAATGGATATTTATAAATATTACTTTATGAAATTTTAGGTATTTACCAGCTACATCCGGGGGGTAAGGATGGAAAGTTATTGAGTAATCAAGTCAAGACTAGTTTCACTGATCTTTTAATTTACTTAATTGTTTCAACTAATCATGTAAGAATTACAACAGATTCAGTTCTTCAGTATGACCTACATGTGCACATAGAACATCCTGGTTGAACAGAACAGTTTAATTTACTCTAAAGTCATGACCGGATATGTGACTCAAAACACAACCACAGAACCACCACAAAAAACACACACACACAAACACAGATGTGAAACACAAAAACTGAGCCCAAATGACCTAGAACACACAATCATTTTGAACACATTCTCAGGCATATTAGGAAATTACTTTTATGGCAAAAATAGGCTGTGAAATCTTTTTATAAGATTTCACGTTTGTGATTTGCCATTGACATGAATTGCCATTTTATGAAATTAAATTAAATTAAAGATTGAAAAACTGAATTAAAATATTTATATAAAAAAAGTGCCCCTATTATTTTTAAGATTCCTAATTTTGTTTTAGAGTCTCCTATAATAGGTTTACATGCATCAAAGATCAAAAAATACTTTTACTTTCTCTTAATATACATTGCACATTTAGAACATTTAGTACAGAAAATAATAATAATTAAATAAAAAAAGACAATATTTATGGCTAGATATAGCAAAAATATCGATAACAAAACAATAATTATAAAATAAATAAAGAATAATAAATTAAATAAAAAGGATTATAATACAGAAGTCATGTTAAAAAAAAAACTGAACTTAGAATTGAACATTATATACATGTGTGTGGGTCTGATGGGGTGTGTTTTTGGGCTGGGAGTGAGTGTGTGTTTATTGGATGTTTGCTGCTTTCTGGTTGTCCCTCAGGAGGTGGCAAGATGCTACAAATCTTGCAGCTACATTGAAGCATCTGGCCAAGAATGAAACTGAGTTTTTGGGTTGGATTACAGGTGTTAAACAGTCTCAGCATCAGCTGGCACAGGGGACTCCTCGTTACGCTCAGCTCTTGGTGTTTTAGGGCTTTGTAATGGTATGTGTTGGGGTCACTTGTTTTTAGGTGTTTCCAGAATTTGATGGCTCTTTTTTGGATGTTTAGAAGAAGAGGGTATTGGCCTAATTCTGCCCTGCATCCGTTGTTTGGTGTTTTTCTTTGGATTTTAAGTATTCTTTTACAGAAATCTGAAAGTTTCAATCGGATATTTTTTCCAATTTAAAAAAACTAATTTTATAGAAGGACCCCACACTTCACTGCCATATAAAATAATTGGTTCAATTGTTGATTTGAAATGTTTGAGCCAAATTTTGATTGGGATGTAAAAAGCATAAAAAGCCCTTTGAGCTTTCTCTATGAGTTCATTCACAGCCAAAGTAAAGCTACCAGTTGGAGTTATTTTCAGGCCGAGGTAAGTGTATGTTTTTGTGTTCTCGATGGTTCTGTGTGATAGTTTGAATGTGTGTGTTGGTCCCTGAGATCTGGAGCGTTTCTGGAACATCATTACTCTAGTTTTCTGGAGGACGGTCAGGGCCCAGGACTGTAATCCTCCAGCAGATTCAGGCTGTCCTGAAGCCCCTCTTTAGTGGGCGACAGGAGAACCAGGTCATCTGCGTAGAGAAGACACTTTATCTCTGTGTCGTGTAGAGTGAGACCTTGAATAGGAGCATGTTCTAATGTATTGGCCAATTGGTTGATGTAAATGTTGAAGAGGGTGGTGATTAAACTGTAGCCCTGTCTCACTCCGCGCCCCTGGGGGAAAAATTTGGTTCTTTGATTTCCAATTTTATCAGCGCATTGGCTGGCTGTGTACATTGATTTGATCAAATCATAGAACTTCCCCCCTATTCCACTGGCGATAAGTTTTAGGTATAATCCTTCATGCCAGATTGAATCAAACGCTTTCTTGAAATCAGTGAAACAACCAAAAATGTGTCCTTTGTTTTGATGTACATATTTGTCAATTAGTGTTTGTAATGTAAAAATGTGATCGGATGTGCGACTTTTTGGAAGAAAGCCAAGCCAGTCTCTCTAAATCCCTCCTTTCCGCGAGCCTGCTCTGCTCTGATTGGCCAGATGGCCCAGTCTGTTGTGATTGGTCTAAGCACTCATTACCATAACTGAACTTCAGCTCTGTAAGTTTACACACTGTAAAGAAAGTAATGATGGAGTCAAATTTATCATATCAATCCGAGCGCGGGTCTGATGATGAAACATTGGAAAAACTAGTTATTGAACCGGAACCTCCATCGCGAGGACGACTTGAGCAGGATGTTTCTCAGTTATACGCTACTCAGTTTGTGGTATTGTGATATGTGTTAACTGTAATTCCTCACCATCAGCATTAACAAGTATATGTCCATCAACAAACCAAACAAATGTATATTTCTAATTTATTGCAGTGCATGCGGAACTGTATCAATAACAGCATATACGTTAGCCGAGCGCTGACGTGAATGACTGATGTAACATTAAAGTTTGCAAAACAAATCTGGCTCCATCCTTTATCTTTACTCAAAGTAAGAACAGACATTAATGTATATGTGTTAATGGACACAGGTTTAGGTAATAGTGGCCCACAGTTGATTGAAGAACTATTTCAATAAAACACCCAATATGACCCATCTTTCAAGAGCAAGCGTTTTGCGAATCTGTAACTTGCAGGTTTGGAACGACATGAGGGAGAGAAATTAATGACAGAATTAAAAAAAAAATTTTTGCTGAACTAACCCTTACTAATTGAATAGACAAAAGCACATTTTCATGATTTGTGGATGATTTGTTTCCAAATGAAAAACCCATTTCTCTTACACAATCTCAAAGTATCTCTTTTGTATGAAAGAAATGTTTTTTTTTATTATTATTATTTTATGAATAATTATTTGGCTAAGAAGACAATCTGCTTATAATGATGATGCAGTGTATTTGTTTCACATTTGTTTATTAAAATGCATATTTTGGAGTTCCTCAAATCATGATACAAAGATCAGCAGAGCAACAAACCAGCTTTATTCAGTAAAGTACAGCAATGCATCAGAATGTGAATCATATTCACTGGTGTTTGCTGTAGAATCTGAAGAGCAGAATCTGGATTCACTGAAACATGAAGTAGAAGAGCAGAGGAGAGAAGAGCAGGAAGAAGCTTCCCTTATACATTCCATCTAAAAAACATGATACAGAAATGAGTATTAATTATACTACTAGTATTACTACTAATGGTAAATAAAATTGCATGTTGATTGTTGATTCATTTCATCACAATTTTGTCACAAGAATTTGGCTAATTCAAAAACTTTTCACAATGTTCTGCTTTGCACTATTGTTGACAACTCTTTACATTTGATATAGTGCTCCTTAACAATCACATGTTTGAATTATTATAATAATCGTTGTGGAAAAAGGAAACTGTTAGCTGAATACATGTAAATTTTCCCACAGAGACTTAAAGCAAAATACCTGCTGCATTGCAAAGGTCAGTGTCACAGCAATGAACAGACACTGTCACTCCATTTATCAGGTGGGTCCCTGATGTACAATAAGGTACACACTATAGGGCTGTAACGATTCCTCGATTAAAGTCGAGTACTCGATTTAAAAAAATCCTCGATGGCAATTTACCCGTGTCGAGTAACCGGCAAAATACCGGAAGTGGCGCATTCCACAGACGAGAGTCCATGAACCGCATTATTACACAGTTTTCTAAGGCTACGCGATATATTTAACTGTTTACAATCATGATATTGTGAAATCACAAAGGCTAAGATTAAAGTGTGTATGTCAGGTTAAATTTTTTTTTTAGATATATTAAATAATGTTTAGATGTCTGAGTGAAAATGTAATTATCATTAAAATTATTTCTGTAATTGCCCTACAGTAAGCTTTATAGCCATTTCTGTCAAGATCATATTTTTAAAATGCCGCTGAGCTGTTACGTCATAAGAGGGAGACGTGCCAAAAAAGTTCTATTCAAGTATGGAGAGTTTTGAGTCTGAGGAGATCCAAAATCCCCCTCAAACCTACGATGGCCCACAGCCATACAATTTTGAGCCTCCCAGGCGTGAGACGGATGAGGAGCCAAACAGAAATTTAACTACTTCCTATCGAAGAACCATAAACATCTGGTGTGAAGAGAACCAGTGGAGAGTTGGTCAGGTGTCTTGGCATAACTTAGAGGTGGAACGGTACATGTAAAAGCATTGAACCGAAACGGTACGGTGCATGAATATACACTGAGAATACACGGTATAAAAATATTTAAATATTTATACGGTATAAAAATAAATAAAACTCGCGTGCAAATGAATTAATGCGGAACTACTGTTAGTCACGCGGGTTATTTAGGGACGCCAAATCTGTAGCTCCGCCTCAGCTCTGAAGCTCCGTGGCTATAATGAACAGGCTGCGATGTCAAGATTGCAATTCTGGAATATGTTGGTTGGTTGGTGTGTGTGTGTGTGAGTGTGAGTGTGAGAAAGAGATAGGCGTCTTGAAGTCTTGAATACGGAAGCAGCACTGAAATCAGCGCGTTTGGTCCGAACAAACTTGACCCAGGCACGGAACACAGACCTGCTTTTTGGGAAAAAGTGGACTCTGTGACCGGTTTTAACGGTGTTTTTGCACCCAGCACAAACGCAGTAATTCACCATCGTGAAAATACGCCTGCGTATACCTAACTAACTAACTTAAATAACTAACTAACTTAAATAACTAACTAAATAAATAAATGTCCTAATCACTAATTCTCTCGCTCTATCACTCGTACAATTATCAACACAGCTCACAAACTTCTCCTCAACTCTGAACTGGGGAGACGTCTCCCTCTTATGACGTCAAGCGATTCGTTTGGGGGGAGGAGCAGTTTTAAGCGAGTACTGAAAATAACGAACTTTTTCATCTTATATTCTGCCTTTAGGTATCGAAAAACATAAAAAAACAATACATCAACTTGTCAAACGTGTATTTCCCCTAACTATTTTGTGTTTATCTAAAAAAAAAAATTAACCTGACATACACACTTTAAGTTAAATAAATATATGCGCTGTTTTTTTTTCTCCCACAGAGAAGCATGACGGTTTAATTATTTACATGCGTGCAGATTGTGTTAAAAGTACCTCAGCTCCATTCACAGTAAACGCTGCTCCACACATACTCAGTCTCTGCATGTGCTGTTTGTTTAAGTTTCCAAAAATGTGCATTTGGGAACGCAAAACCCCGGACGCGTGTTTCATAGTAACTTACTGTCATCATTTATGCGTGGAGCGTCTCGGGTTTCTCAAACTCCATCTCTGCGTGCTGTGAGTTTGTGTGGCTTATAACGTTCATCTGCACGCATGCTGCGCCGTTTCACAAGATTCGTAACGCAGCTCATTTATAAATCTTCGTCAACACAGGAGAATACGTATGTTTCTGAATATATTCAGAAATATATTCGCAGTCGCATATATTCTCATGTGCGAATTGTTGTTCATCGCGATTTCAAAATAAAAGTTTAACCCTTGCACTGCTTGCATGTTTTGACGTGCACATGTTCTTTTCAAGAAATTACGGCAGCTGTTGCATTTCTATCGTACAGAAGTGACCAAATATGAAAGATTAAGTTGACATTTGAGTTATGTTTATTAGTTATCATATATTTTACATGGTGTATTTTAACGGAGTTGTTCAATAAAACCCATATGATTACTTCGATACTTTATTTGAACCAATAATTATTGCTTGTTATTATTTGGGTAACTCTACAATAAGGCTCATTAGTTAACATGAATGTATTAATCAACATGAACTAACAATGAACAATAGCTACATTTGTAACTAACATTTGTTCATACAAATACAGTTGTTCATTGTTTGTTCATGTTAGTTCATTACATTAATGTTAACAAATACAACCTTTAATTTTAATAATGTATTAGTAAATGCTGAAATTAACATGAACTAAGACTAATAAATGCTGTAGAAATAAATATTGTTCATTCTTAGTAACTAATGAACCATATAGTGTTACCTATTTGTCTTTAAGTAATTTTAAAGGCTGTTGTTCACTTGGATCTATTTTTATTACCACAATTTTTTATCCGATTACTCGATTAATCGATGGAATAATCCGTAGAATACTCGATTACTAAAATAATTCATTAATTCATTATGGTCAACAAACTTTAGCACAATATATGCCAGAAGCTGTGTCTGAAATCGCTCCCTATCCACTATATAGTGCACTATTTAGGGTGTCGGCCATTTTGTAGTGGTGTCCGAATTCTGAGTGAACGACATCATTCCCTACATTCGTTCACTACTTTTACCCACAATCCTCTCTGAATTCGAGTGTACATCCGATGTACACTTGCTGAGACACTATTTCCCACAATCCAACACGATAAGGCGATAGAGCGCGAATGAAAAATAAACAACAATGTCACCATGGCAACGGCGCACGCGATATAGAAAACAATCATTTATAAGACCAGACGCCTGGTTATTTATTTATATATATACCGTTATATCTATATTTGAATAAACAAATGTGTTGTGTAGTGTTTTGTTCTCTTTTATTTTCACATATAAATGTAAAAAGTAAATAAATATGACAAGCAAGTGTTTTTATTATCTTTTTTTATTTTATCAAATAACGCAATAAACGTGAAAAATACATACATACAATTCATACAGCCAAAAAAGGAAATATTAAAGATGGGTAGGTAATGTTTATGACGAAATTGTCCGAGCTCTCTGGCGCGTGATAATTATGTCAGCGTCCGAATTCGCTCACTCATTTTCGTTCACTCTTTGCTGGTGTAGTGCACTCAACTGCCATTCACTATGTAGGGATTAGTGAATGAGTGAACGAGTGAGCGGTTTCAGACACAGCTAGAGACTATTTACTGTATATGCCCAGAGAATATCTAATAGGAAGAGAATTGGCACTCTCTGCTTACTTCCGGTTTCTGGACTGGCTGCAGTAACACATCTCTGTCCATGCAGGGGCGCTCGCAGGCGAGTGCAGAATGAATGGAGGTCTATGGCGAAAAACCCTCAAAATCCACTTTTCTCAGGATATAATTTTTTTTCTAGTAATTTGAATGTTGTATTCGAAAGGAGATGCAAAGAAATTACACATTGCTGGGTGTTAGATTTTTTAGAGTCACTTATTTGGTTTAAAAAGTCTTTTAAAATGTCAATGACGTCAGAATGCTGACGTCATTAGCAGAATGCTAGCATGTTATGGGCAACAACAACTCAACCTGTAAGAAATCGAAAAGAAATAAGTACTCGTTCATTCAACTTTCGACCTATAACCTATGTTGAACTTGCAAAGCCTACAATAAAATCTGAGATTTCTCAACGGCAATCGGGTGAAAGAGACACATTTAGCCGTCTAGCCCCATTGACTCCCATTCAGTCTGCACTCGCCCGCGATCACCTCCAGTGGAATTCTAATGGAACTGCAACCAAGATCGATACAATGGGGCTAATAGGAAGTGCCAAGGCTCTCCGTAGACGGGCTCTGATATGCCTATGTCACACTTCCTGCTTCCGGAACGCGGAGTAGGGATTCAGAACTTCCGGTCAACAGTATTTCTCAATAAGGATTTAGATTATCAGCCATAATGTCTAAACCATCCGAGGTAGACTGACCACGAGCTATGAGTTTGTGAAACGAAGGTTTTTGCTCCTGTAGAAGCTATAAGTTCGTATGAAATCAACCTTGTTTTAAGAAAAACATGTTTTATCCGCGATCTTGTGAAAAAAAACTACACTACCCACAATCCTAAGCGTAGCAGCAACGTCTGCTGATTGGTCCAACTCGCTGTTACCATAGAAACGTTTACCTTACTGGCGAACGGCCCGCCGCTGTTGTTGTAGTGTACCGGGTTGCTCTGCGTCAGGACGTAGACAGCCATAACTCAGCTTTCACGCTTTTCCACTTGAGAGTTTTCATTTACCATCCAAGCCACATCGTCATATGTGACTTCAGGCAGGTTGCGGAGAGATTTGGTCCAGCAGTATCTATCGGACTCCGCCATTGTAAAAAGCTAACCGGAAGAGCCGTATCCCTACTAAAAGACGTACTTCCGGTCTTCAATTTTTTCGTGACATAGGCCTATTATGGGGCGTGTCGCTACTCGATCCGTACCGGTAACACGATCTGTACTGCGTATGTGCGAAAACGAAGTTTTTCTGCCACTTCCTGTCATCGTGAATGTTTTTACGACAACGTCACTGTCACTACTCGATCCGTACTTTACTGTCACGATTTGTACTGTACTGTCCTGCATGTGCGAAATAAACATGGATTCTTTTGCATTTTATGTGAAAGTTCAACAATTTCTCTTAAAAGGAGAAATGCCTGACAATCACGAAGAGCGTCGGAAAGTGAGACGGTCGTCTGCGAATTTTATCATCAAAGGTAACTATGACAAGGCAAGACTAATCCAGGATTTGGCCTTAGTTCAATTGTGTTGTGTAACAATATATCGTGCCACAATATATCGTAATACAAAAATGCAACAATACGTATCGTGGATAGTGAATATGTATCGTGGATAATTCACCCAAAATAAAAATTACTGTGTGAGGAAAAAAATAGATGTTTTCAGAGTTTTTGTGCAAGTATTACATTAAACTACTATATAATGTTGATTATAATGTATAATAATGCAATGGGGAATATTTGTGGGTCCTGATAATGCCAAACTTCTTATGTTACCAGAATGTTAAAAATATTCGTCTAAAATAATTCAGTATTTTCAGCTTCAGAATCATGAATATTTGTATTCTGGTGGCACAATTGTCCTTGGGTTACAAGCACCAAGTCCAAGCCTATTCATTTAAACCCACAATGTAATATCAAAGTTAGCATTTTAATCAACAGTGCATTTTGTGTTAACCTTTTATAATATTTCTTGGGAGTATCGCAATAATATCGTATTGTGAGTTCAGTATCGTGATATGTATCGAATCGTGAAATGAGGGTATCGTTACACCCAGCTTTTATAAACATGCCTTAGAAAAATAAACATTACTGGTGTGTATCTTGAGACAAAAAATGGCACTGACATATTTTAAGATGTATCAGTCACGGTGTTGCTTTCAGTTAAAACAGCTCAAATATGCATTTTACTCTCTGGGCCTTGTCTGTGTGAAACCGGGGGTTTCAACAACTGCCGTAAATGGTTTCGACATCAGACAGGAAGGAGACGCGTTCTCGCACATGCGCAGTACAGATCGTGTTTCCGGTACGGATCGAGTAGCGACAGGGCGTGTTTCAACCGAACCAGGAAAGAAAATGCCTCTGCACTCAATTGGATAGACCTACAACCAATCAGAGCAACGGAGTAACGTTAAGTGACGTATGTTTTTCATTCATGTTTCCGATCGACAAATGCCTTGATCACGGTTCTCTGTTCCTCTTTTAAAATTAATGCGCTGTCGATATCTTCTATAACAGACGCGATGGCGGAATTTACACATGATGTTTCGTAAACAAAGTTTGGGAGGAGCACGTTCAAATAATCAATCCAATCAACTTGTCATCAAACAATTACCATGTCTACCCTATCAGCATGAGAGGAAGCATATATTAATTCACTCTGTCAACTCACCTAACATTCCTTGACAGTTTTCAGCATCCCTCCACTCACTCTCGGCTTGTTCTTCCACAGCCTGGAATACGGGGGGAGTACTTTGGGTTCGGGCCGAATACCGAGCCCGAGCCCTCTCCTCAGACAGCACGCCAAATATGCATTTATTCTATCTGACTTATTTGTAAGCGTGAACTCGTGAAATCTCAATTCTCCAGCGGCAGTCATTTGAATTCAACCCAAGCGCTCGTTAATGACGTGGATGATTACGTTACCGTTGCTCATCTGTCCATCATCGTATAAAGCCCGCCCTGACAATTTGATTGGTCCGAACAATTTTTGTTCGGGCATAATCAGGGGGGTAATTGAGCGCTCGATTTCCGTACCACCCCCGGGAGCCGCCATTGGCTAACAAGCCTTCACCTGCTGTTAGCATCCCATTGACTCCCATTCATTTTGGTGTCACTTTGACAGCGAATAACTTTACATCTGAGGCGTTTGAAGACTCCATTTGTCCATTGTTTATTTCTAAAGAAACACGACAATGTATAAAAGGCTCCATTACCTTGTATCTTACGTTATGGCCCCGTAGAAGCAGTTTTTGTAATAACAGGCTAACGATTGCGTCATAACCACGCGACTCTCTGGAAATTACCGTAGAGACAGGAAGAGAAGCTCACAGTCAATCGGGGAGACGTGGAGGCATAAAGTCCGATAAAGTAAAGGGAGAAGCCGATAGAGAGTCATGACGTTGTTCCTGCTCCTAGCTCATGGACAGCTCCTACTCACACTCTCCGTCTCTGCGAGATTCGGAAGGGAATGATTCAGATTTCGCTTGGCACAGTTACTAGAAAATGTACAACTGTCAGTGTTGTGAATTCTTTACTTTTATTTGTCTCTTATGCCTTTATAAGAGCTTGTATTATGTAAATATGCAAGATGCGACTTTTATTATGATATGTGTTCGGCGTAAGTGCATGCAGAGCTAACAGAATGTGACGCAGTTTTCCACCTGTGCAGCACCGTCAAGTGCAGGGCAAAAGTTATTGACGAAGTAAGTTCATTCTATGACTTTATGTGTGTAATACTGGACGTTTATACTGCTGAATCTGTTTGCGATGTTAAGCCTTTGTGATATTGTTGGTTTTCGCGATCTTTATGATAATTAGTTCACCATGTGAAATGCACGTGAAAATGCCGCTAGCATCGCGGCTTATCTTGCTAATGTTGTTAGTATCTTGTTTACACATGTTGCTGATTTCGTGTGATATATTCTATACTTGTAATGCTTTCATATCGCGATGGGGACATTGTATAATGTACCAAGTACGGTGTACATTTTAGGACATCCTCAGACCTCAGACATATGAAGACAAGGCATCATGCCTCAGACTAAAAGGCTTCAGTCATTGGACAAAACGGCATCGCGCCTCAGACTGAAAAGCTTCAGGTCTCAGGAAAAACAATGTCAGGTGTCAGGTCTCGTACAATTAGGCATCAGACGAAACAGCCTCAGACAAAAAGGCATCAGATATAAAGGCATCAGACTAAAAGGCATCGGACGAAAAGGACTCAGACTAAAAGGCATCAGACGAAACGGACTCAGACTAAAAGGCATCAGACGAAACGGACTCAGACTAAAAGGCATCAGACAAAACGGACTCAGACTAAAAGGCATCAGACAAAACGGACTCAGACTAAAAGGCATCAGACAAAACGGACTCAGACTAAAAGGCATCAGACATAAAGGCATCGGACGAAACGGACTCAGACCAAAAGGCATCAGACGAAACGGACTCAGAGGGAGTTTGGAGATTCGCATTGCCCCGCCCCATATGACGTCACATGTACGCAGTTCATAGCTCGAAAGAATGCTTTAACTCCATGATAGTTTGCCAACATACAAACTAGCTAGTTGAAATATGGTATCTAAGTTTTTAAATGTGCAAATAAAATTTGCGAAATGCATGTTCTCTTCTGTAAACAACTTAATTAGTGTAACATTTCAATAAAGCAGGGATTTTAAGCAGTGATTTTAACACTGTTTTAACATTTAATTAAAGCATATAATTAAATACTCAATACACCGTTTAGGGCACAGGTTATTTCCCTGTCTGCCCTACCGGTCACTGAAGGAAATGAGGACGAAAGCTTCCTCTGCCCAGTCAGGGCATTAAGAGCTTATGTGTCTCGCTCGTCTGCCTTCAGACAGACGGAGCAGCTCTTTGTTTCATTCAGCGGGCGTTCTAAGGGACTAGCCGCTTCGAAACAGAGCCTATCCAGATGGATAGTGGACGCAATAGCGCTAGCTTATACAACCAAGGGCATGCAATGCCCATTGGGTGTCAGGGCGCACTCCACGAGAAGCATGGCTTCATCGTGGGCCTGGTCAAGTGGGATTGCCTTGCAAGATATCTGTATGGCGGCAGGCTGGGCCTCTCCGTCTACATTTATAAGGTTTTACAACCTAGAAGTTCCCGCACTACAAGCCAGGCTACTGTTGGTCTAGTACGGCCAAATCTCTTAAACTGACATTGTCAGTCTTGAGTTATATGGCTATTGTGAATAGCAGTGCTGCTCTAAGCTGCCATATACGGAAGATAGTGGCTAAACCCCTCTTCTTCCAGGATTCCCTGTGAGTCCCCTAGGTGATTGTGCACTATATGAACTCCGGGCTTTTCCCTTTGAGTCTATGGTGTCAGATCCCAGCACACACAGCGTTTTACATTAGGTTCCCCTGGCGTATTCTACGCAGTACGAGAGAATCTCTCGTAAGAGAACGTACTCGGTTACTAACATAACCTCGGTTCTCTCTAGAGAGAGGAACGAGTACTGCGTATCCTGCCGTGCATGCACGCGCTCTGGTTGCTTTACTGTGAAAAATCTGAGATATGAGCCCGCGAGCGATATTTATAGACCTAAGCCACGCCCGTTTCGGCGGGACGTGACGCAGAGGGCGCGAAGCGCCCTCATTGGGTATGACGTCACTCTAGGTCTCGCTCGATAGGCTCAAGCAGTTGCCAGCAGACCAGCCAATAGGCGCGCGAGCTGTCTCGCCTATGCCTGTATGCTGCAGCAACGCGTTTTACATTAATACAAAATAAAAGGATAATTTTTTGGCTTCAGTATTCTCATGGAAAAGGTCTCAAGGAACACCATCGGTCCTTTGAGAAAGATTCTCAAGGAACACCATCGGCCGTGGCCGGGACACCAGAAAATACACTCTTTAAGGGATTTATCTGGGTAGCCATAAAAACGGCTTTTGTGTGCAGGCAAGCGGGCAATGGAACCGGCTTGTTGGCTGCTAAATACACTGGACCAGTCACATTTCTTGGAACTGGACGAGCGGCAAGCTTTGGTGGAAGTCTGGCCGCAGCGGGACTTGGACACAGTCGCTTTCCTAGGCGTGCTAGGACGACTTCGGGGCCTCTGGCTTCAACACAATCTTTGGCCGCGGGGCGGGGCGGCGGCTGGAAGAGCGAGAGCGCGGTCTCGAGCTCTGGGTCTGGCGGCGATGTGAAGAGGAGGCGGTGGGCGGAGGCTTAGGCTGTGACGGTTTCGCACGGCCTGCTGCAGAGCTGGAGCGCTTCGGGAGGAAGTGCTTCATGGCCTGGGTCGCTTTCTGTACCTCAGCGAACCTGTCGGTGAAGTCTTTGACCGAGGTTCCAAAGAGGCCGGCAGGGGAAAGCGGCGCGTCGAGGAACGCGGTGCGCTCCGAGTCAGACATGTCCAAGAGCGTTAGCCAGAGATGTCTCTCAGACACGGTGAGCGAGGCCATGCTCCGTCCTATTGCCTGTGCCGCAGACTTGGTAGCGCGGAGAGCAAGGTCTGTAGCGCTCCTCAGCTCTGGCACGCAGATTGCGTCAGGTCCTTTCTCGTCCAGTTTGCGGAGGAGATCAGCCTGGTAAATCTGGAGCGTGGCCATGGTGTGCAACGCTGACGCGGCCTGCCCGGCGGCGGAGAAAGCGCGGCGGAGCAGGGATGACGTCGTGCGGCAGGCTTTTGAGGGCAGCGCCATCTTAGCACGCCGTCCAGCGGAGGGCGGGCATAAGTGCGCTGCAATAGCCTCTTCGACCGGCGGCAGGGAGTGGTATCCTCTGTTCTTGGCGTCGTCGACAGCGGAGAACGCCAGAGAAACAGAAGATCGTGTCCTGGCCGAAAAAGGGGAGCTCCAAGATTTAGCGACTTCTTCGTGAAGCTCAGGAAGAAAGGGCGCTGGCTTGGATGCAGGCGAAGTGCGCTCCCCGGGCAGGAAGTAGCCGTCCAGCCGGTTGTGAGCGGGCTGCTCAGGCGTAATCCAATCGAGGCCGAGGCTCGCCGTGCCCTGAGTGAGTACGCGTATGAGCTCCGCCTCAATGCTCGCTCTCTTTCCCGTCGAAGCACGGGCAGGGGGCGCGAGATCCTCAGAGCTCGCCCAGCCTTCACTGCCTGATGCCAGGAGAGAGCAGGAATCCCCTTCTCGCAGCATCGCGTCAATCTCATCCGCGTCGTCGACAGAAGCGGTGGCAGACCGCGGCCGTTGTCCGTCAGGAAGCGAAACTGATGAAGCCGGTGAAGCAGGCGGGCGCACCAGCGAGCTTTGGCGGCTGGGAGAAGGTTCCGGGATTCGTTGAGCGCGCCGCTTTTTACGGCGCGGCACTACAGCAGGTGTGGGCGCAGTCTCGTTGAAGAATGCCAAGCGAGTCCTCAGAGTCGCTATGGGCAACAGCTCGCAGTGAGCGCGAGAGCTGCGTGTTCTTCACCCAGGCAGGAAACGCAAACCACATGGCGGCCCCCGTCGCTGAGTGTGGCTCTGCACGAGCCGCAGGAAGGCATCTTTAAAAAGACGCGAGCTCTTTTAGTCAGTGTGTCGCGCTGGCGAACACACACACAGTGCAGAGAAAAAGGATATAGGCGACTCGTCCCGCTGAGATGCTTCTTCGAACAGCGCGGCTTCTTCTCGGATCCAGCGATGTGAGTTGCTTCGCTGAAGGATAAAAAATCTGAGATATGAGCCCGCGAGCGATATTTATAGACCTAAGCCACGCCCGTTTCGGCGGGACGTGACGCAGAGGGCGCGAAGCGCCCTCATTGGGTATGACGTCACTCTAGGTCTCGCTCGATAGGCTCAAGCAGTTGCCAGCAGACCAGCCAATAGGCGCGCGAGCTGTCTCGCCTATGCCTGTATGCTGCAGCAACGCGTTTTACATTAATACAAAATTAAAGGATAATTTTTTGGCTTCAGTATTCTCGTGGAAAAGGATTTTCCCCTAGCGTATTATACGCAGTACGAGAGAATCTCTCGTAAGAGAACAGGCATCATCTCACAGCTGCAAAGCAGAAGAGAAAATAAAACTTTTTTTAAAATGCAAATTGTATTGTTAGCATAAAAATCTGAGTGAAAATAAATAGCACAGATCTGGAACATTCTTTGATTGAAACGGTAAATTCTGACTCTAGCAGTCAAATATAACAGTACATTTCAATAAATCACACCGGACTTACCAACTGATGATACCGACGTTGAACTCATGCACTTGGAAGATCCACTGGGACATGTTTTAACCTTTTGATCTGCACAATTCGCCATTGGATTTCCACACTCATAACAGTCGAGAGAGTGTCCTTTAGTAATAAAAAAGAGACAGTGAGAGACATAATGCCTCGTTTCCACTGAGCGGTACGGTACGGTACGGTACGGAGCGGTACGCATTTATTTGCGTTTCCACTATCAAAAGTTGTGAATGGTACCAAAATGCCGAACCGTACCGTACCACTTTTTTGGTACCCTTCCATTGGGGTACCTAGCACAGTGGAACGGTACTAAAAGGTGGAGCTAGACTCACTGCAGGACGTTGATTGGTTGACAGAGAATCGTCACTTGCGCGTGATACAAGAGGAATGACAACATAAGAAGCGCCATTTTTTAATATACAGTTTAATATAATACTACTGTTACTGTATCACGAAATGTAATTTTAAGAGTTTTTCAGGCGAGAATGTAGTTGTTTAAAGCTCAAATCTGTGGTTTATTTATAAAGATGATTTTTTTTTTTTCCGGTTGTGAGATCCATGCGTTCAGCGGGCGCTCGGCGCTCATGTTTCCCGGCTGGATGAGCCTTTCCTCGGCGTTCGTCGCGGACTCCGACGGTAGTGGTTAAACATAAGATATAATTCGTTTTGTGTAGACCTAACGGGCGATCTTTGGTCTCGTGAATATATAATGAGTTCCCTGTCAATCGTTTTGGCTGAGGGCTAAGTTTAGTTTTATATACGTTATTTGTGTTTAACTTGTAATGTTAGAGCGCTGCATTTGGATATTTGACTGAATTGTTTGCTTTATTTCTTATTGTATAGCTTCTTGTACTTTTCTTAAACTTTTATATAGGCTATTATTGATAAAACTGAAATTTTACAAAAAGAAATATGGTTTCTTGTCATTTTTTATTACAAGATTATCACTGATGTTTATTGCAACATTTGTACAAATGCATATATTTCCTGGAATATGTTTATTTTATTTATTTTTTTTAAACGAAAAGAGGTAACGTTAGGGTTGTGTTTTAAATTTCGTTTCGTTATAAATAGAATAACGTATAACATGCAGTGAATAACGTTGCGCATGAACCACATTTGTGTCCCTATAATGTTTAATTTATTTAAATGAAAACGAAAAGAGGCAGAGTGGTGTTTTATAACATATTTCGTTTTATTGTTGCTTAAAATGTACATACAGAGTAACCGAGATAACCGGTGTATCAGCGACGCTTTTACAGTTTTTCTCGATTGTTTACACACATTTTCTGGTACTTGAGACACAATGACCACAACATGTAACTCATTCACCAACCCCCTGAGCCAATTCTGCTAAACTACAAGCACAATTCCTGCTTTACACTCAAACTGCAGTTCTAAAACACACTTTTTTCAAAACACTACACACAATTCTCTGCTTTTGGCACAATTTTCATGCAGAAAATCTCTTGTTTTCACAAGGAACACACTGCCATTCAAATATGCACACTGACTCTTCACATGGGCAAACACCCGTCACACAGTTTTACAATTAGCAATCAGAGCTTTAGCATAAAAGGGCAACAGGTCAGCTCTTCAATGGAGCAATGGATGCCAACATTGGAAACAGAGGCAGAGCCAGAGGAGTGAGAGGAGGAGGAGGACGAGGACGAGGACGAGGACGGCCAATCTCTGATGAGATCCGAGCCACTTTGGTTGATCATGTGGTCAACCATGGTCTAACAATGAGGGAGGCTGGGCAAAGAGTACAGCCAAATTTGAGCAGGTACACTGTGGCATCCATCATCCGGACTTTCCGAAATGAGAATAGGTAAGAAATCTACTCTCACTAGAAAATTGCAGTACTACATATCAATACAGTACTCAATGAGTACAGTAGTACAGTATTGCCTGTGGACTGTTCTGTAGGACTGTAAAAATACTGTAAAGTATGCTTCATGTATATAGGAAATGTATACCTACTTTGTATTTGCAGTATTTTACTATTTGTTTGGCAGAACTGAAAGATTGCCAACACAAGGCGGTCGGGAACGTGTTCTGTCTCCTGAACAGGAAACTCAAATCATTAACATGGTCCTAGAAAACAACGCCATAACATTACGGCAAATACAAAGAAAGATAATAGAAAACAATGACATATTTCTAAATATTGATAGGGTAAGCTTATCAACACTGGACCGTGTCTTGCGCAGAAATCATCTCAGGATGAAGCAGGTCTACAGGGTGCCATTTGAACGCAATTCAGAAAGAGTCAAAGAATTGCGACATAACTATGTGCAAGTGAGTCCCACAATTGATGCATACTCCCAACACTGTATACAGTAAATTATACATATTTCAATATTGTAATCATAATGATTGTGCTTCACAATAGTGACCACTCCATGTCTATTTCTGATATTGTCATGTGTGTTTCAGAGAGTCCTTGAGCTAGAGGTGGCTGCAGTGGAGCACCAGTTCATCTTCATTGATGAGGTTGGGTTCAACCTCACAAAAAGACGAAAGAGGGGAAGGAATATAATCGGCCAGCGTGCCATTGTTGAAGTCCCTGGCCAGCGCGGAGGGAACATCACAATGTGTGCAGCGATTACCCATCACGGCGTCATCCATCACCATGCTACCCTTGGCCCCTACAACACCGCCCATCTGATCACATTCCTGGACACCCTACACAACACACTCATTCCACCAGATCAGGTAGATGGCCCAGAGCAGCTCAGGTACGTTGTCATTTGGGACAACGTAAGTTTCCACAGGGCTGCTCTGGTTCGTAACTGGTTCACTGCCCACCCACGCTTTTTAGTTGTTTATCTCCCTCCATATTCTCCATTCCTCAATCCTATTGAGGAATTTTTTTCTGCCTGGAGATGGAAAGTGTATGACCGAAATCCACAAACGCGTATACCTCTTCTCCAAGCTATGGAGGACGCATGTGGGGATATAGCAGCTGATGCTTTTCATGGCTGGAATCGCCCTGCTAGGCGATATTTCCCCCGCTGCTTGGCCAGGGAAAACATTGCTTGTGATGTGGATGAGGTGCTGTGGCCAGACCGCAACAGAAGAGAGGATGCAGCATAGTGTTTTTTTATTTTTATTATTACTGTCACTGTATACAGTAAATTCTTCTGTTGTTTTGTATGTAGACCACTGTATGTCCTACTTTGTGTTGGTTGGGATGTACACTGTGTACATTGTTTTTGTGGGAAAAATAAAATATATTTGTTACCGTGTATTTGTGTGTTCTGAGTATAAAAACAATATTCTCAGATATTTTACAACACACTTACTGTAAGTATGTACTGTCTGTAGTAAGTGCAACACTGAACAAAAAAAGGCCTAAATCATTATGATGAATGGAGAAGAAGTGTTTTCCATTCATCATAGTGTTTTACATTGAGCACATCAGTGTTCAAATGGTTCTTATAAATGTCTATTCATATGATGGTTTGTGTGTGTCATTTGAAAACAAAATACCATTTTGAGAAGAAATAACATTGTTTTGAATGTAAAGTTTCATTTTGCAGGAGCATTGAGGGGTTTTGCCCATTGTGTGTGTGTTTTTGGATTTGTGTGTAGAGTTTTGAGAATATGAGGCATGCTTTCAGAAAATGTGTGTAAACAATCGAGAAAAACTGTAAGAAAGCGCTGTACCATTTGCATGTAGGAGTCGCACATGGCAAGTACAAACTTTGCGTACTTGATATTGAGAAAAGCCTAATGGCGCTTGTCTTCTTGTGACAAACATGTCGAGGAGCAAGAATAAGATCTGCTGTATGTCATCCATTGTAGTTTACTATGTTCTTCTTCGCGCGAAAATGACGTCGATCGAAACACCACGCCTATCAAGTAAGGGTACTGTTGGCAGTGGAAACGCTAGCCAGATCATGGTTAACAGACCCGAACCGTACCGTACTGTCCCGTACCGTACCGTACTGCTCAGTGGAAACGAGGCATTAGTGATCTGTATTTGTAATAAAGAACATCACAAACACTATTTGTACCTGCAGTGAAAAGAATGAAGAGAAGAAAAACTGAGAGTTGCAGATCCATCTTTGATCAGGTGATGAGTGAAACAATGTGTCTGTTTCAGTGCAATTTTATAGCTTATCAGAAGGGGAGGGTCTTCGTGAGAAAATAACCTTGGACTGAATAGGTCTGCTAAAGCCAATATGTTAATAATGACAAGCATGAAATTACATAATGGTTCACACTGACACTGCAATGTGAAGAATTTGGGCCTGATTTCTAAACACAGAACTGATTGAGATACTTCTTCTTATGGACAAACTAATTATTATACATGTGTGTAAAAGCATTCTTAATAAATGAATTAATTCAAATCAGTTAATAAATGAAAGCCTCAGACCACTCATACATCTAACATGTAATAAACAGAAACTATATGTATTTTACAACTTACAGTTTTTCTCATTTGCTAACACACTATAACTGGTTCAGTTGGCCCGATTTCCCAAACCATTCAGTCATTTCTAGAAACAAAGACATGTTTCTCAAAACATTTAAAACATTTCACCTGTTTTCACACAATCCAATTTTCTCAATGTTTTCTGCAAAACTCTACACAAAAATGCCTGCATTCTGCACAAGTTTAACAGTGTTCTCATTCAGAAAACACAAGTACACAATATAATTACCTCAAGTGTCTCACTGTGATCTCAAATAGCACACATTTGTCCATGTGTACACATTAAGTAGCAAAACTGATGACACACAATCAGAATCTCAGGATAATATAAATAGGGCCATGGGTAAATGAAAATGGATCCTGGTGGGAGACAAAGAGGAAGAGAACAGGAAAAGAAAAATAAAGGGCATAGGGTCAAAGGATATTTGTTCCTGATAAAATACAAAGCCCTATAATTGACCATGTTCTTCTGCAGGCATGACCAGGGAAGTTGGTCTACAGGCTCATCTACAGGGTTTTATTACTATTTACACACACAGTATAATTACAGCACACAGTAGCAATACTTTAGATGAGAGAACTTTCACTATTCTATACAGTATACAGTATATACTGTAGCACATGTTGTACACCCTCAAACTTGTAATTGTCATACTTATTTGTAGCCATTTACTTAAGTTCTTATATTTGTTATTTTAACAGAACTGAGAGACGACTGCCTAGAGGAGGGAGAGAAAGTCTTTTGTCAGAAGACTAAGAAACTGCTCTAGTATGGCAAATATGGTCATTGCCAGTACCGTAGATGTAAAGGATGTGTTGTTGTGTTTTTGTTGCTACATAGTTTTGCATGTTTATATGTTGCTATATCTATTTTGTTGCAACATTGAGTTTTGAGGAGAAAAAAGGTAACACTTTAGGGTCCAATATTAATGACTTATTAGCATATTACTAGAATATTGGCTATTAAGTAATTATAAAGCACATATTAATGCCTTATTCTGCATGAGCATATTCTACATCCCTTAATCCTAATACCCAAACTTAACAACTAATTACTATTAATAAGCAGAAATTTGGAGTTTATTGAGGAAAAAAGTCATAGTTAATAGTTTGTTAATGAGAACTGGATCCTAATTTAAAGTGTGACCAAAAAAGCAAATAAATAAATAACCCCTAAAGACTTTATCCCTGTTATTTTCTCTATGTTAGTCAGTCTATGCAGAGAACTAATTTTAAACATTTACTTGCAAGAAGAGAAGAGAAACACCAGTGTGTTGTGTTTCACAGTGCAGGTGTGTGTGGTGTGTGTGTGTGTGTGTGTGTGTGTGTGTGTGTGTGTGTGTGTGTGTGTGTGTGTGTGTGTGTGTGTGTGTGTGTGTGTGTGTGTGTGTGTGTGTGTGTGTGTGTGTGTGTGTGTGTGTGTGTGTGTGTGTGTGTGTGTGTGTGTGTGTGTGTGTGTGTGTGTGTGTGTGTGTGTGTGTGTGTGTGCGTGCGTGTGGTGTGTGGTGTGTGTGGTGTGTAAGTAGGACAAACATGATGCTTCTTGTATGCCTCTTCTGCATTTGTTAATGTGAACAGTTTTGATTTATGTTCATATTGTTACAAAACAGATTAAGAAGAAGCATATATATTTGCGCATTTAATGCACACATTTAATACGAGATCTTCATATATTTGTGGCTTGGATAGTGGGTTATGATGCACTTTCTGAGAAGAATACAAATAGCATGAGTGGTCTTCTGAAATGAAAATGTCACCTATTTGGTTTTGGTTTTTCTTCTTTTAATACTGGGTTCTGTTTCTGAGTAATGCTCATTGGTAGGTTGTGGGCTGGGGTTTTACATGAAGGTGAACACTACACCAACCACATAAAAATCAACACACAGTGACAAATATCTTATATGGTTCATGAAATGTACATGCTAATTAAGTTACATTTACAGTTTTTCTCGATTGTTTACACACATTTTCTGAAAGCATGCCTCATATTCTCAGAACTCTACACACAAATCCAAAAACACACACACAATGGGCAAAACCCCTCAATTCTCCTGCAAAATTAAACTTTACATTCAAAACAATGTTATTTCTTCTCAAAACGGTATTTTGTTTTCAAATGACACACACAAACCATCACATGAATAGACATTTATAAGAACCAGTTGAACACTGATGTGCTCAATGTAAAACACTGTGATGAATGGAAAACACTTCTTCTCCATTCATCATAATGATTTAGGCCTTTTTTTTGGCTCAGTGTTACTTACACTTACTACAGACAGTACATACATAAGTGTGTTGTAAAATATTTGAGAATATTGTTTTTATACTCAGAACACACAAATACACGGTAACAAATATATTTTATTTTTCCCACAAAAACAATGTACACAGTGTACGTCCCAACCAACACAAAGTTGTACATACAGTGGTCTACATACAAAACAACAGAAGAATTGACTGTATTTGCAGTAAAAATTAAATAAAATCCAATGTTGGCATCCATTGCTCTATTGAAGAGCTCACCTGTTGCCCTTTAATGCTAAAGCTTTGATTACTAATTGTAAAACTGTGTGACGGGTGTTTGCCCATGTGATGAGTCAGTGTGCATATCTGAATGGCAGTGTGTTCCTTGTGAAAACAAGAGATTTTCTGCATGAAAATTGTGCCAAAAGCAGAGAATTGTGTGTAGTGTTTTGAAAAAAGTGTGTTTTAGAACTGCAATTTGAGTGTAAAGCAGGAATTGTGCTTGTAGTTTAGCAGAATTGGTTCAGGGGGTTGGTGAATGAGTTACATGTTGTGGTCATTGTGTCTCAAGTACCAGAAATTGTGTCTAAACAATTGAGAAAAACTGTAACACATGCTTTGCTAGCTGTTTATTTAAACTGAAATAGATCAAACTAAATGGTTCCAACTCAATGATGGTGAAATTACTCTTAACAATTTTTTTTTTTTTTTTTTTTTTGGGTAACTAACTAAATAACTGGTATTTATGAAACAATTTAAGTTTCTCTAACAACTCAATGAAGATTGTTATAAAAAAACACTGAAAAAGATTAATGCAAACTTGCGTTAATTTTTGTTGATAAAGAGAGAGAGAGAGAGAGAGAGAGAGAGAGAGAGAGAGAGAGAGAGAGAGAGAGAGAGAGAGAGAGAGAGAGAGAGAGAGAGAGAGAGAGAGAGAGAGAGAGAACAGGAGGTTGGTGTCTTTAAGATTGAAAACAAAAGGTTGAAAACAAAAGGCTTAAAAAAAAACATTTGAAACGCCTTCTGTCAATCGCTTGAAGCTCTCATTGGCGTATACTCATGTCAGTCATCTCTTCTGCACTGTGATTGGTCAGTACGCGTGCTTGCGCTGTAGAGCCAGTGTAGAATCTGAAGTGGCTGCTTTCAGCGATTAGCAACGAAAAAGAAGCCGGATTTTGGTAAGATTCAATCGGGTTCCCAGATTATAAATTATTTAGTAATCATAAAACACCTCTTATTTATAATACATATACTTAATTTTATCAGTAGTACCGTGTTGTGTTACGTTAACCGACTAGCTAGTATACTAGCATGTTAACATATCATGCTAACAAACATTCATAGAAAATCTCATTTTTATAATCTAGTTTTTGGTCAATTTTTTAATTGACAAATCAGAAGCCCTGTGAGTGAATGGTATTGAATATTCATTTAGATAGTTTGATGTTTCTCAAACATAATCTGATGCATATAACGTTAGCAAGGTAGCAGATCATGTTTGACAGATTAGCTAGTATGTGTTTACTTTTTTAGACGGGATAATGTATACATATTTCTTACGAAATATAGTTTATGATTGTATGCATTCATATGGAAGTTATTAAATGTTAAAAATATGTTTTAAAGCCATTAGTCCTAGATATGAGCTCCAGAGGGGATGAGGGCTAATTGGATTTCTCGCCAGCTCCAGTCTGTTTCCCTCATGAGATTATTTTGAACTAGATCTTCATTTCTTGAAGGAATATCCAACACTTGATTGGCATCAAAAGTATAGTGTTAGTGTATAAATAAAATTGTGTTCAATTTGTGTAATTGTATTGTTCAAATGTGACCCAGAAGAGGTCAAGTAATCCAGAAGCACGAGAGAAGCGAACCCAGATTTTGTAAACAAATATGGCATGAAAACATCCTAATACTAACACACACACTAATTGTAAATGTATTTTTAGAACATAATATATTTTAAACTAATATACCTGCATTTTATATTAGACTGATGTTGTATTTATTGCATTCTATTGTACATTTAATTTGAACAAAAATATGCAATTGTAGTATTTGTACTATTAACAATACTTTTACAGAATGTATTACATTAATGTTCTTCATATACTAATGTACTTAACATTTCAAGTAGAATTAATGCATTAACTAAAGTTATACATGTTTACAACATAAACATGACGAGTGTATTATTTAGAAAATAACATTAACCTAGATTAATAAATGATGTAGATCAAAAATTTTGTTTATTGTTCATAAAACCTAATATGCATTAACTAATGTTAACCATTTAAATCTTGTTAAGTGTTACCTTTAATTATTTAGAGTCTGTGTTGTGTCATGGGAATTTGTCAGTGCTCTCTGCTTAACTAAAAAAAAACACGGCTAAACTGCTGGTTTTAATGCTTCTTAATGTCATATGAAACTTCTAGTTTTAACCCTTCTCGGTGTGTTATATCTCCAACTGTGTGTGTCTCTCACCTTTGTCTCAGTGTGTAGTCATGACGACGCTGGATGATAAGATTCTAGGAGAAAAGCTGCAGTATTACTACAGCAGCAGTGAAGATGAAGAGAGCGACCACGAGGAAGAGGAGAACGCATCCAAAACCATCCGTGACCAGGAGGTGCTGGATGTGGAGCTCGACTACAGTGCAGATGGCAGCTCGGTCAACACCGGTACGCTTAAACGTGAAATGTGTTCTTTTCAATTTGTACTTCTGTTCCCAACAGCCCCATTTTAATTCACTTGAATGTAAATGATGCGGCCTCCACGTTCATCAACAACACATCCGTAAAGACTGTTGAGACATCTGACTCAGTGTGTGTGTGTGTGTTTCTCCCACAGGGCCGAAGGGTGTGATCAATGACTGGCGTAAATACAAGCAGCTGGAGAACGAGCAGCGCGTGGAGCAGCAGAAAGAGATGGAGCGGCTCATCAAGAAACTCAGCATGACCTGCAAGTCGCATCTGGAGGAAGAGGCCGACAGACAGAAAGAGAAGGACCTGCAGGATAAGATCGCAGGCAAAGTGAGAATCACTCTATATTAGGGCTGTCAACTAACGATTATTTTGGTAATTGAGTAATCGGGCGATTTATTTTGATGAGTAATCGGATATTTTTGTGTGGTATTAAAAATAGACCTAAGCCTTCCTTTAAAATAACTTAAAAATACATATATAATAATGAGACAATAATATTTGTTACAAATAAAGTATCAAAAGCAAGTAATCATGAATCATGTGAACAACACTGTTAAAATACATAATATAAACAATCATCTTATGTCCATTATGTATAATTAGGGATGCACCGAATATTCGGCCACCGAAAATTTTCGGCCGAAAATGGCCCAAAAGTGCATTTTCGGTTTTCGGCCGAAAGACTTTTATCACCGAAACAATACGGCCGAAATGTTGTGATGACGCAAACAGCAGACACCACGACCTGCACGTGCTTGTCTGAAGCAACATTACATATCTGCGGTGTGGACGTATTTAAATATATCTAAGAGTGACCCACGGACAGCGATTTTCAAAACACAGACATCCCAAGTCTTCCGGAAGTTCCGGGAGTCTCCCGCGTATTGATACCGGCTCCCTAATGCCCGCAAATTAGTTTAAATCTCCCGGAATCGCGAGCGAGCATGAGCGCGCATACGTAGCGCGCGCGGCAGAGAGAGGGAGCGAGAGACCTTTGCGTGTGTGTGCAGAGCAGCCGTCATTTCTCAGAGGTTTACCTGAGCTGTTTATGGTTTTTGCAACTCACGTCCATGAGCATATAACTGCAGATATTATTTTGGGCTATGGCAGTATTGACCTAAATGCACTTTGTTTTTATGAGAGAACATTTCATTTTTAAACCTTTCTCCAGGCCAGTAGGCTTTTACATTATTATTTAATGTACACATGAGTGGGGTCAAGTTAAACATTTAATTTTATACTTTGCAAATGCTAAATAAATATTTGCATAAAATTTTAATGGATTTATTCTTTGAAACTTTAATATTAATTTATGCAATTGCAATGCCTTGATTTTAGTAAACTTAGTACACAGTCATAGCCATAAATGCAATGGTACTAACAATAATTGGCATAATTTCTTTCGGTGTTTCGGTTTTCGGCCTTAGTTTCCTCTTTTTCGGTTTTCGGTTTCGGCCAAGAATTTTCATTTCGGTGCATCCCTATGTATAATAACAAATGCCTACAGAGTGCGCCCACGGCCTGGTGGTGTTATACTTTATTTCGGCCAAACAACATTTAATTCAAAATTTCAAATGTCCACTTAATCTTTAATATTTGGCCACTTCTTTACGATAGAACTTCTACAGCCGCTGTAATTTCTTGAATAAAAATATGTGGACATCAAAACATGCAAACTCTGAGTGAGGGTTAAAACTTTGATTTTGAAATATTGATGAACAGTTAGCATATTTAGAAACAAACTGATGTATTCTCCATTGTTGGCATAGGTTTATAAATGATTTACATTACAAATCTGAAGAAATGGTGCACATTGTGTTCCCAGATGAACGTTATAAGCAACCAAAATCACAGCATATGCAGAAATAGAGTTTGAGATGCTCCGCGCATGTAAATGATAACAGTTCGTGTGGAGCAGCATTTGATTTCGCGCCTAACCTACATGCATGTAAATAATTAAAGCGCACATAATAAACCCGCAGTTCATATATTTATTTCACTGAATCACAGTCTTTGGGAATTCACAATAGCACTAAGTTCCGTTGTAAAGATCATCAATTATTAAATTAGTTAATTTCCTCTATAAAGCAATGCTGCAGAAAACAGTGATATCCTCATTACTCGTCCAGCTCAGTTCAGTTCTCATCCAATAGTGTCAGTGCAGATGTTTCAGGCTGCATCTCAAGTCAGAAATCAGATTGTGAATCGTAGCATTCAAATTAGGGCTGGGCGATATGGCCAAAAAAAAAAAAAATCACGATAATTTTTTTTATGTCCGTCGATATCGATAATTATCACGATAAAAGTCAAATCTTTATTTCTTTCAAGTTTAAAGGCAGATTTTTGCTCCTAATTGAAAGTTGAAGAAACAAGAGCGTTACCTGTGGTTTTAAACTACTCTTTATTGTCAGAACATATCAGGACAAACACTTGCCAAACAGGTGAACATTTCACAAATCTGAGGTACAACATTCAAAACATTTGTCATTTTTCCTTAACAAAATAAATATCTTTATTGGACAATTAATTTCTTAGTTTCTTCATGTGCTAATTTTTATTTGGTAAAATGTAATATTCTGACTGTTTGAGTTTTATTAAACTTAACCATTGGTCATCCAGTATCATGCATTTAGATCATGATAACCTCAGATAAAACCAGGCATAACCTACAGCACCTCACTATCATGGCAAAATGTAACTTTAAGGTTTCTATGGTATTTGTATGAAAACCAGTGGCCTAAATACATTATTAAATACTGTATTATTATATTCCATTTGTCCTTTAATACATTGTCTACATTAATAATATAATACAATTCAATATGTATATCCCGCATTTCATGGTGCAGTTAATATTACTAGGCTAACGTTACAGTAAATCCATGGTAAATGATGGGAATTTGTAGACGGAAAAGCCATATGACAGTATCGTTGTGCACAGGGTTTCTCATGTTTGTCAGCGCTGTTTCATCTGCCTTTAAACTGGTTTAAATCACTGAGACGTTTGTGTTCTTCGCTGAATTCAAGCGCTTCTCACTGGATCTCGTGACCGAGACCGATGTGTGCAAAAACGCTGGCGTTGAGCCGAGCGGATAAATGGTCCGTGTGCTGCGCTGTTCAAATGAGTTTCGTTCCGCTTTTGCCGCATAAACATTATCGAACGTTTATCGAACTCTTGATATCGTTTTATCGAGAAAAATTATATCGCGATAATTATCGTTATCGTTTTATCGCCCAGCCCTAATTCAAATATTTCATTCAGTTCCTTTTGCTTGAAGATCAGATTCATCACACGCAGGCGAAGCTGGTCATAGGTCTGTGCGGAGGACTTGTCTGGTTCTTGGGTTCTTTGCTGAGGATCTGTGCCGAATGTCACCAGCAAAATTCATTCTCCTTTTTTACTTTTCTTCTGTCTTCAGATGAACCTCCGTGTGGATGAAGAAGAGGAGGAGGAGGATGATGATGATGAGGCCTTCCTCCAGCAGTATCGTCTGCAGCGCATGGAGGCGTTGCGGCGACAGCTGTGTGGAGGGCGGCGCTTTGAAAAGGTGGTTGACATCTCGTCGGGGGAGGAGTTCCTGCGCGCTGTCGACGAGGAGGGCAAGAACACTCTGGTGCTGGTCCACATCTTTGAGCCAGAGGTGCCCGCCTGCCAGGCCATGGATGGCAGCCTGCTCTGCCTGGCACTGCAGTACCCAATGGTAACACATGAAGAGATTGTTTCATCTTTCATTTGTCTTAATGTTTTATGATGTTTATCAAATATGTTTAATGCTGGTCAGTTTAGCAATTGAATATTTAACAAGAATAATATTTTATTATTATTATTATTAACAATAATATTGATTAGTACTATTTTCATTATTATTTGTTGTAATACTCTTTAGTATTAAAGTGATTTATCATTTATTCACCCTCATGTTTTTCCAAACCCAAATGACTTTTTCTTCTATGAAATACAAAAGGAGATTTTTAACCGAATATCTATACCTGCTTTTTTTCCATACAATTTAAAGTAGCTGGCAATGGCAATAAAGACTGTCAAGCTCAAATCTGCCCCAAAAAAGCAGATAAAATGACTTGTCAGCAGGGTTATTGTAGTTAAAGCTAAAAAAATATACATTTAAAAATAGATTTTTAAATGGTTGCTGAAATAAAATAGAATATAGAAAACGTAAACTTAAATTTCGGCTAATTTCTCATTATTTCAACATTTTTCATTTTTATTTTTATAAGCGCTGTAGTAAAAAAATAAAACTGAGATAAAAATGTATAAAACACAACAAAATGACTAAACCTTTAAGCAAAATTAAAGTGGAAAAATAAAATAAAAACATTCAAAATATTAATAAAAATAATAACTAGATTAATTATGAAATATAATTCATATAAATAAATTAATAAAAGTAACAACCTAATAGCGTCTCAATGATACTAAAATAACACTGCTTAGCTACATTTAAATTATTCCAAAGTCATTTGATGGTTTTGTATGAGGAACAGAGCAGAACTAAACTGGAAAATATTCCATATATCAGTGATTACGGTATGCATGAGAAAGGTTTCTGCTCATCTCTGTTCCTGTGTGTGACCCGCAGGTGAAGTTCTGCCGTGTGCGTGGCTCTGCGGTCGGCACCAGCGCTCTCTTCCGCAGTTCGGCTCTGCCGGCGCTGCTGCTGTACCGCGGAGGCGAGCTGGTGGGGAATCTGGTGCGTGTGTCCGATCAGCTCGGAGATGATTTCTACGCCACAGACGTCGAAGCTCTGCTGCAGGAATTCGGCCTTCTTCCAGAGAAATACTCCCAGCCAAACTCACACTCGTCTATTCGAAACGCCGCTGTCACTCACCCTACCGATTCAGACAGCGACCTGGATATAGACTAAATGCGTACATACATACATGCACACCAACACATAGATACAGAAGAATATACACTCTTGTTTGCGTTCACATAGTGATTCAGGCCCAATATAGTGACCAAAATCAGCGGTTGCAGCTCAAGATACACTACTGTAAACACAGGATCTCTGTACAAACGTTACGCCTGATATGAGAGATCCATTCACAGATCATGATTACTGGACCAAAACAGTGGATATCATTAGACGTAGGTATGTGTGTGTGTGTGTGTGTCATTTCAGACACTTCCAGAATCAGGAGTGTTTCTTTATGCAAACAAAAATGCAACACCCTTCATAGAATCCTGCTTTGATGTTTCACTATTTATTATAGTTTTAGAATTATGTGTTTGTTTATTTGTGCGTTTTCGGATATCTTAGTTTGCTTTATCCTCTGTTAGTTTTATACATTTTGTAAACACATCCATCAAGACAAATGCAAATATTAAAAAAAGATTCTAAATGGACCTTGTCTTGTGGTTACTTTCATATGTGTGCATTCTTTCTCAAACATTGGATGAAACGCTTGTATATTTTCTGTACGTGCTTTCTTTCTGCTGGTAATTAATGCAAAGCTCATGTTTCTGCTGCTTAAATTAGTTTGTGTAATGTAGATATTTAATAATAGTTATGTAAAAGCTGTCGCAGTCCCTGCAAGGTTTTTAAAATATTTCAGATTGTGTAAAACCTTAAGGGCATTTCTAACTTGTTTTATTATTATATGGTAAAATATAAATACAAATGTATGAGTATAATGTTCAAAGTGAAACACCAATTTAGAAACGTACTCATGTCTGATCATGCTTGTTAAATACCAATTCAGTTTTAGAAACGGAATTAAACAAAGATTGCACAAATGATGAAGAACTGTATAATGAATTTGTAAGAGACCACCCACAGAACTGGTATTTTACTTACATTTAATAAATTCACCTTTATTTGGAAGATTTCAAAGAGGGACATTTAACAGAATTTCAAATCATTTAGGCCTACTCAGTATATTATATAACAGTTTGATTAAAAATCCAATGTCTTTGAGGAAAGTTTGTGAAGCTGTATGTATGGTAGAAATAAAACCTGGTGTTTTGACAGTATAGAACTTGTTTTAGAGAAATATGTATAATTAGTTGTGCTCTGCAGCTGAGAGAATAAACTTTGAACTGCTTGCTCACTTTGTTTATTGTGCAATATTAAAGGGACAGTTCACCCATAATTTTTTTTTTTTTTTTTTTTGTCATCACTTACTCACCCTCAAGTTGTTCCAAACCCTGAGTTTCTTTCTTCTGTTGAGCACAAAAGAAGATACTTCGAAGAATGTTGCTAACCAGACAGTTGACGGCACAAACTGATTTCCATGGTAAAAAAAAAAAAAAAAAAGTATTGTTACCAACATTATTTAAAATATTTTCTTTCGTGTTCAACAGAAGAAAGAAACTCACATGTTTGGAATAACATGAGGGTGAGTAAATGAAAATACATTTTTGAGTGAACTTTCTCTTTAAATCCTTCAATTACACTCCGAGGTCAAGAGGGGGCGGTATTTAGCTGTAGGCCAGTCTCTCCATCATATATTTGTCTTCATAATAACAGTGCAGTAAACTTACAATAGCATAATTGTATTACTGTCGTATTTTAACAAAAATGACAGCCCACACGGTTTTGTGGTGGCCGTGCAATATTTTATGTTTATGTTTTTTTTTATCGTGAATGGGGCGGGGCCAACGGGAACGATTCCTGACGTCACATGTACACGTCGCCAAGCAGGACGCGCTCGGCCAAGATGGCGGACAAGTGTCAGCCGCTGTGTCCTGCACTTTTTTGAGAATCTCAACTCCAGCCGCACTCCTATCGAGTTTTGTTTGTATCTGGGCATCTCGACTGGAAGATAACAGGTAAGAGATCCCATGTGGAGCTGTATGTTTGGGCTCAGAGAGTCCTGTGTTTCGAGGGATTAACTGGAATTGTTAGCATGCTAACGGCTAGTGGCCCAGTCAGCTGTCATCTGTAATTCTTCGCATCCTCTATTTACATTTTTTATGTTTATTCTTTTGTGTTTCTTTTCGTGGCATGTCCATTCAATGTCTATCAGGGTGCGTAGTTTAATTTGCAGGTTCTATTGATTCGTTATATTGTGGTTTAGCTACTGCTTTTTTGTCTTTTGCCTTGCTTGCTTTACACTGCTGTAAGTTCATCGTGTGTGTGTGTGTGTGTGTGTGTGTGTTTTGTTTTGACTTTTTTGCCTACTCATTCTAAGAACCATGATCCGCATGATCACAATGTCATTATTTTTGTTTGTTTTAAATACTTTAGTACAAGACATCTCTTATCTGCATTTGCTGATGTAGGTTGAAGAAACAGGAATTAAAGAGCAGGATGTGACATCAGTGGGTAAATCTAATCCAGCGCTATACGTGTCCGCCTTTGAGCCGGATATAATGCAGTATATATTAAAGGAGTCATAATGTAGAAATTTCACTTTTCCACGAGAATCAATGTATGTTATGATTGCATAATGATTGTACACTGGCCGGGAAGCCGATATTTAAAAGTGAAGCGTTTGTTTACCTCAGGGTTTGTAAAATAGGCCACGTGCACGCGCACGAAAAAACGAGATTTTGATTTCTTCCCCTTCTTGACGTCAAGACGGGGGAGGATATACCAAATATGGACACCGCAAACCTATGCCGCGGGAAGCCCGCCCCCTCTCCCCCTCAGATTCAGTTTAGTTGACTCGAGAAAGATGGAGAAACCGAGGCACACCTGAGATGCTCTGTGGGTGACTGCCACAAACAACATGCAAATGTGTTTTATCTACCAAAAACGGACGAAACTATCAGGGAACAGTGGAGGAAATTCATTTTTAATGACGCTGTCCCAACAACTCTTTCAAGTGGCGTATCGTTAGGTGTGTGTGCTAAACATTTTACACCGGAATCTTTTACAAATTTGGGGCAATATCAGGCGAACTTGGCCTCGAAGCTCCGTTTGGGGAAAGGTGCCATCCCAACCATCAGGGACTTGCCAGAAATTGAAAAGGTAAGACTGTGTTTTTATTGCTCTACTGTGGTTAACAAATAGCAGCTAACAGCTAATGCGGCTATTGTATGTAACGTTACCTTCGAGGTAAACACGGCCGAATGGACTCTACGAATGCTAGCCACATCTTTCGACTTTGTTTTACACTAGCAGCTACCGTAGTGACGGTACAGGAGTCCATGCTCAGTGGCTAAAACTGTTTAAATGCAAGTATGAAAACAATATACCACTAGGGATGCACCGAATATTCGGCTACCGAAAAATTTCGGCCGAAAATGGCCCAAAAGTGCATTTTCGGTTTTCGGCCGAAAGACTTTTATCACCGAAACAATACGGCCGAAATGTTGTGATGACGCAAACAGCAGACACCGCGACCTGCACGTGCTTGTCTGAAGCAACATTACATATCTGCGGTGTGGACGTATTTAAATATATCTAAGAGTGACCCACGGACAGCGATTTTCAAAACACAGACATCCCAAGTCTTCCGGAAGTTCCGGGAGTCTCCCGCGTATTGATACCGGCTCCCTAATGCCCGCAAATTAGTTTAAATCTCCCGGAATCGCGAGCGAGCATGAGCGCGCATACGTAGCGCGCGCGGCAGAGAGAGGGAGCGAGAGACCTTTGCGTGTGTGTGCAGAGCAGCCGTCATTTCTCAGAGGTTTACCTGAGCTGTTTATGGTTTTTGCAACTCACGTCCATGAGCATATAACTGCAGATATTATTTTGGGCTATGGCAGTATTGACCTAAAATATCGAAAATAGCTTTCAGTTAGTGGGGCTTCTGTAAGAATGTATCTGGCAATGGTGTATTTTTTCTTTTTTCTTTGGTTGTGATTACAATTTCACTAACAATAAGTACCGTCACATTTATTGAGCTATTGCAGTATTTTGTCTATGTTTTTGTACCGCTTGGAAGTAGTAAAATACATTCCTGCAACCAATCAACGCGCCCCTCATTTGCATTATTATAATGACCGTCCACGACAGCCAAAACATCGCATCAGATCTCGCGAGACAATAATGCCTTTAGAAATAAGGGTCTGAGGGGCTCTGTGTTGATTTTTTTTCCACTTTTCTTTTTTAGAAGTGCCTAAAATACTATAATAGAGCATTTGGGTATCCAAGGTAACACAACATTATGACTCCTTTAATGCAAAATATAAATGTAAATATATGATAAATGATCAGTCACTCGATGGAACCTGACACCTGTCATTATATATTATCTGACCTTGCATGTTTTTGATTAAAAACATTTTGGATAATATGAATCTGATGCTGTCATTACATGTCAAAATCAGTGCAGACAGCACAAAAAGTCAACAGATTTCATCTGGGCTTGTAAATGACTTAGAAAAGTAGTCCACTATGTGGCAACACAATTAGACTGTTATACGTCACCTTCATATCCGAATTATCAGCCCTTGGGCTCCAGAAATTCCAGTGTCCTCCCTGTCTTGCTGTAGTATTGTTAACGGTCATATGCAGTGTTATATCTTTGTGTTCCATAAAGGTTAACTTTGTAAGCAGAGACAGTATCACTGTTTGGACACCTACTCATTCCTGATTGCTACTATTTCCCACATTTTTAGATCAAAACTATGAAACAACGCACATAGGCTACTTCCGTATGTGAAGTAAGTGACCAATAAAATGTTACAAAACAAATTAAAACTTACCATATATTTGAGCTTCTTCAAATTTGCCACCCTTTGTCTAGATTCCAGCTTTGTAAAGAAATTCATGCAAGTGCAAATACACTAGTGTTTAAAAGCTTGGGGCATTTAGTCGATTAAAAATACAGTAAAAGAGTAATATTTTTAAATAAATATCATTATTTAATTTAAAATAACGGTTTTCTAATGGAAAATATTTTTAAAATATTGTCAATTAGAATTCCACAATTCCAAGCTGAATTGTCTTTGAAAATTGAAAAGTCATCATCATAATATGCTGATTTGGTGCTTAAGAAACTTTTGTTATCACTGTTGAAAACAGTTTAGTATTAAAATTATCAGCTTTATCACACCAGCTTTTAAATCAAAAGGTTTCAAAGATCATGGAAAACATTTATCCAGTGCTGTAGCCTATGTCACTATGACGTAGGTTTAGGTCACTAAAACTGTCAATGACAGTGTGAACATTGTTGTTTAATGATACACATTGTATTTTCATAAACATAAACTATATCGATCCCTTACTGTTGTAGATTAAACCATGCACTTGTAGAGGTGAGGCCCCCTGCTTTAAAAAATGTCTGACAGGTTTCAAAGTTCAATGTAACTTAATGCACATTTCTTTCTAACACCCGGCCCACAGTGTGCTTGATATCTGGTTTCTGAGTGTTGTGACTGTTCATATGCCAACATAGTAGAGTACAGCTGTCTTCACACCTACTCATCCTAAGACTTATGAAAATTAGATGGTGTGATGATATTTGTGTTCAAGAGAAGAAACTTGTGTATAAAGTCAGCATGAAATTGACACTATTTACATGTGCATGTCGTCTTCATGAATGGGTGAGGTGCTCTGTTTGTGTGCACTAGTGACACTTTTTTGTGTGTTCTTATATGGACTGCATTAGGGCTGCAACAAACGATTATTTTGATAATCGATTAATCTAACGATTATTAGAACGATTAATCGACTATTCATCGATTATTTCGCCTACTAATCAGTAAGTTTGGAACGATTATTCAGCCTTTTCAATTAGTTAAAACACGGAGTTATACATATTCTAACTATAATATAAAAAAAGAAAATCACTTCAGCTTTTGAAATGGTTGTTTTAATGAACTTTGAGCCAACTAAACAGGTCATTCTCTTTAAGTTTTCAGATTTCTGTCCAACTCAAATCACACACAAATGCTCTCTAAGCATTGTTTAAATATTCTGTTCTCTTTCAATAGAAAAAAATAAACAAAAAAAATGATCAGCTGCATTACAGACACTTAAACTGCAAACAATTATTATAAGAATCTTTTTTATTTTTTTATTATTGATATGACAATTGAGCTGAGCTGACAGAGACATTCTCATTCACCTTTTAATTTACAGTATAAAAAATTAACTGACATGATATTCTTCATAACATCTCCTTTTGGAAGTCTTCATTAATATATGTAACAAAATACAGGCAAGGGATAAGACTGTAATAACGTTACCTAATAGAGCTACAATAATAAAAACAGCCCCGACTCCTAAGCTCGATCAAGCTTTATTCTATGCAAAAATGAATCATTACATTACTGTAATTATATTATTATTGTTAATATTATTGCTATTATTAGTAGTATTGCATTCTCTAAAGAGATTTACTGCTAGTTATTTAGCTTCAGCTGGAGAATATTCACCTCTCACCGGCTCGTCTCGTGCCGGGTTTTTCCTCTTTAAGTGTTTTAACATGCATGTTGTGCTCCCGTGAAAAGCAAGTTTCGCCTTGCATGTATTGCATACGACAGCATTCTTGGTTTGCAGTTTTGTGAAACTTTACACACCTTGCTAGTTCGGATTCGTTTGCACTCCGTCATAATTCGCGCATTTGTAACGGCTGCATTACACTCTAGCGCTACAGCGCCGTAGCGGTCAAATCGCGATATTGCAGGCCCTTACATTAGGTCACGTGGGATCAAACGACTACTCGACAACAAAGATATTTGTCGACAATTTTTTATTGTCGACAATGTCGACTAATCGTTTCAGCCCTAGACTGCATACATGATGTTTAAAGCAGAATGCTCATTATTATTTTAGTTGCGCAGGTGAACTTTGGATGTGTTTTCTTATGATGCATGTTGATAACGGGGAAACCCTGTGGTGAAACCAGACAATCTTTGCACCAAGAAGATATGACATTAATCTGTGTTTTTCTGTTATAGTGAGATCTCCAGTAAGTATAGACACTTTGGAGACCTGTGAGTGTAAAAGATGCAGCCTCCTCCTCGGGCAGCCCCTCCGGGAGCTAGTGGACCCCCGCCTTCCTCCGGTGGCCCCAATGCCTTCAGAAGAAACAGACCCCACAAATATGTGGCTGCAGCTGCTATGACACCGGCTACCCCACCCACCCAGCCAGTGACTGATCCTTTTGCCTTCGGGAGACAAAGTTTTTTGCCCATGGCAGAGGGCAGCCAAGCTCCACCCACAAACAGCAATCCACTTCCCATGCAAGGGCCTCCCCTGCCGTTTAACTCGATGGCTCCACTACAAGGGCCACCACCAGGAACAGCGCAGGCAGCCTCTCCTGGCCCACCACCAAGAATTTTTACACCGCAACCTGTTCCCCTAGAGCCATCACCAAGCTCCAACCCTCCTCCTGCAGAACGAGGATACTTTAATTCTCAAGAATCAATGCCCTATATTGCACAGTTGCCTAACCCTGCTCCTCCTTTCAGTTCTAGTCCATCACATCCACCCTCCACTGCCCCAACACCTCTGGTTCAATCCCAGACTCCTTTTCAATCTCAGCCAACGCCTCCCCTACCTTCTCACTGGGTTCCTGACCACGGAAGCCGTCCACCTTCCGTTCAAAACTACTTTCAGCCAACCAGTGATCACCCATCTCAGCATTTCCAAGCTCAAGTCCCAACCTCTGTCCCCTCTCCCCACACAACCCCACCCTCTGTCCCCTCTCCCCACACAGCCCCACCTTTGACACCATCTCAGTATCGAGGTCAGTTTGCTCAACCGAATATGATTGGGCCCAGTACAACTTTGCAACAGAACTCCCACTTCCCTGCTCAGAATTATTTCAGTCAGTCAGGTGGACCCTCAGAGCCATGGTTCAGTCAGAGCCCCCAGGATCAGTCTCAGCGTGCCTGCCCTGTCCCCTACTCTGAAGTCCCCAGTGACTCTGGAACTCTCTCAATGTTCTTCGGGGGAAATGATGTTGAAAATGAAGAAACACTGTCAGGAGAGGGGCGTGTAAATGGGATTCTTCACCCTGTCCAGTCAATGACTGAGTTCTCCGGTCCATATTTGAATGACAGTGGTAACATTCGAGCTGGGGCAGGACCGTGTGATTCGGTGGAGAATCTGGAATGTGTTCCAAACCAGGAAGTGCTGCCTAATGAGCCACCCTCAAGCCATGCCTTTGAAGGGGGGGCTAACTTGGAGACACCTGACTCTGCTCCTCATCTTGCCCGCTCTGCAAGTGTCTCATCCAACTACAGCAACGTCAGTCACAGCAGTGGACATGGTCCTCACAGCAGTGGCCACATCCCTCGGCGACAACAAGGTGTAGTGGGAACGTTCATTCAACAGGAAAGTCCCCGCCCACCAGATCACCCTCCTTTGCATTCCTCCACTGGTGGATACTTTGAACAAATAGACTCCAACCCAGCTGCAGAGGCAAGTCCTACTTTCCCAACTCCTAGCCCACCTAAACCAGTTGGTGTGTTCCAGGCAAGTGCGAATTCCTCCTTTGAGCCTGTCCGCTCACATGGTGTAGGAGTTCGACCTGCTGAGGTTGATCGTGCACGTATGGTAATGGAAAAGGGTGGACGTGATGTGCATACTGGCAACTTAGAACAACCCCCAGACAACTTGGAGACCATTTACCTCTCGGAACGCCGACCCTCATCTCGGGCTCAGGGAGCACGACGCCCCATTGAGAGTCCCGCTACTACACTTTGGGCTCAAAATGACACTGCCAGTCTAGGTGCTAACATACTGTTAGCCCCTGCAGCACCCTCTTTGGCTGCAACATTTGTTCCAGCACATCCATCTGAAGTCATCCAGCCACCGGAGGATGGCCCCCTTGATTTACATCCAGCTAAGCCAGATCCACAACCTCCCTCTGAAAACCTTGAGATTCCGCCAGACTCCATGCCTCAGGCAAGTTTAGGATATGCCTCCTTGCTAGTAACTTCGCCTCCCGTAGAGGCCCTGAACCAGCCTGTGTTGATTGCGCCACCTTCCTCTAATTACAGTTTGGTTTCCTCTCCAAACCTCCCGCAACCTTTAAATCAGACAAGTCCTCAAGAGACAGCAACACCTGTTCACTCACCCCTTCAGTCTTCTGTGATCACAGATCACACATCTCAGATTTCTCCTCCAACAAATCAGCCTCTTTTTTCTCAGACACCAGTAAACTTCAACCCTTCTTCCACTCAAGGCCTCTTGAATCTAGCACTAGAGGCCCAAGATGCTCAGCCCTCTGTTCAAGCAGCCCGACCTGTTCTCTCAAGGGCCCAGTCTCTTAGAGGTGATAGCCAATCTCTTCTGCCTTCTGTTTCTCAAGCTCCGCCTTCTGCTGCCGCCGCCACTAATCACAATCAACCTTCAAATTATGAGCTGCTTGATTTCTCTATGCATCAACCACAGTCCACAAATCAGGTGACATCAGTACCCGCTGTCTCTCAAAAAGCCCATCCTGCAGGCTTGGTGAATAACACACCTGGCTTTTACCTGCAGGTCACCAAAGATGCACAGCTGGGTGGGCAGTCTGACAGCGAGGCTCTGCCCCTTCAGCAGATCTCTAACCCCCCACGACCCTCTAGCAACCATCCCGACAATGATATGAATCGCACCTCCCACCCTCCCTATCCACCTCCAGCTCAACACCAGCCTCCACAGGTCCCTCCAACTCATCCTGGTGCCCCTCCTACTGGACCTGGATCTGCCCCACCATTATCTTACCCACCCCAATCTGGAAACTATGCCCCCCAGCCACTTCAGGAACCTCAAAGACCTCCTTCATCTCTAGGTGGACAGCCAGGTTATGGGGCTCCTCCTGCGATTCCCCCTGCTCCGGGCTATGCAGGATACTACCCAGGAGCCTACCCTGAGTACCAGGATGGAAGATTGCCGTACCCACCCCAGTACCCTATAGATCCCAGAACTCAAAACTACTATCAGGTGCAGTGTAATCAAATGTGTTTCTACCTATCGAAGCTTCTGAATGCTAGCACACTTTGTACCAACATGACTTAAAATATCCATACTTTTTTCCACTGTTTGTTTTGATCTTGTAGGATGATCCCTACCGTAGAGGAGATCCTCGATATGCCTGGTATGATGGTCAAAATCCTGGCTACCGGGAGGTTGAGCGCCAACCAGAGAGGCCAAGTTCTAGAACCAGCCAATACTCGGACAGGCCAAACTCCAGGTGAAAGAGTGTTTTTACACTTGGTTCAATTTGCTTGGTTGCAATCAGAGTTTGTATCTACCCCCCTGACCCTGCAGATCTCTTTTGGGTTCGCAGGATGGCTCTTGAATACACCACTTAGACCAAACATAGACCAATGTTTCAATCAGACCCAGAGTCTGATGTGGTTTGGTGGTGTGCAGCTGTGTTAAGAAAACCAGTGATAACATCAGACCTGGGTTGCACCAAAAGCCATGGTTTTAAAGCATTCTCAGACTGAGAGTTTTAAATGATTTGTTTTTAACAATCAATAACATGATTCCCTTGTCTTTCTCTCTAATTTGTGATCTTAGACAGGGGTATCAAGAAGACCCTTCTAGATCCAGCCGTAGTGCCTATGACGAATACTATGCAAACTACTATAAGAGACAGTATGATGCCTATGGAGGTAAAGACTGTTTAGCACTACAGACAGATGCTCTCTATGCATCCAAGGGCTGAATGTGGTGTTTCTACTTTTTTCTTATGGGTTTGTGTTTGTGTATGCAGATAAGAGCAGGTGGTATGATCCAAATGCTGCTTATGATCCACGCTACAAAGCCTACTATGATCCGACATATGGCTGGTACTATGACCTTGATGGTTACAGAAAAGGAGAGGCGTATTACAACCAACAATATCAAAACAGGTACACTCAAACACCCTTGCATTATATCTCTTTTTACATACTAACACGTCTCTAACTGATTTTTCACTAATCGTCACCAGGGGACGAGAGGGGTATGATGATCCATGGCGGTATTACCCTGGTTATGACTCCAGCTTTGATGATGACAGCCGCCGGCGCGACCCGTACGCTGACGAATTTGACCGCCGTTCGGTTCACAGTGAACAATCAGCACACAGTGTACATTCATCACACAGTCGACGCAGTAGCTTCAGTTCACGGTCACAGCAGGTCTGTGTTTGTGTGGTTTAGGTGTGATTTAATGTGTGTATGTATCTGCATAATGGATGTAACAAATTTCTTCTTTCTGCAGAGTCAGGTGTACAGGAGTCAACCAGACTTGGTCAGTGCAGCCTATGACACCACTGGGACCACTCTTCCAGTGGATTACACCTACAGCCAGTATCCTAACCCTTCAGATACTGCAAATTACAGTCAGATTCCTTACAACTCTGCTGACAACACCTGGACTGCCACAGAGCAGCGTAAGTATTACACACAAAGCAGTCATCATAAGCTTGCATATCCACCATAATGTTGCAATTAATATTGCATATATTCCTTTTCAGTTTCTGTGTTTTAGGTACAAAACTTACCATAAAATAGCACTCATTTATGTAGTTTAGAGGTTAATTGCTTGACACAGTGGTGTTTTAGAATCATTCATATACTATTAGTTTTTGTTAGTATTTTGATGTACATTTTAATTTTAAAGTTTTTTTTCTATTGAGGATTTTAGTAACTTTGTTTTGTGTTTTTGTTATTTTATTCCTTTTTTTCTATGTAGTTTTAGTATATTTTAATACTTCAACTTCAACGAAAATGAGAAATGTTGCCTTATTTCAAGTAAGGAATATGGTTTTAGTTAACGAACATAACCTTGTCTTGACATAAGTGTTTCCCAGCATTCTCTGCAGCATTAAAATACATAAAGCATGAATTTTACATCTAATGCACATGCTCTAACATTAATAAAAGCTTCCTGTCTTCCTCTGTGTCTTTCTCTCACCCTTTTTTCCTTTCTCAGCTCCTCCAAGGCCGTTGACTCCAGAGAAGTATTCTATTCCTCACCGCTGTGCTCGGTTTGGTCCGGCTGGTCAACTGATCCTTGTCCAACCCAACCTGCCCTCTGCTGGTCAGCCCACACTTGTGGAAATCCACAGCATGGAGGTAACAACTGGAACAGAGTGTGAATACGCTGACATATAAATCATCAATTGCAAGTACTCCCTCGTATCTCTGGAATTTAAGCATTTTTCCAGTTCATAAAAAACTTGTTTATCTAGTTAATTACCTATTCTGTAAAAAAACGTATTACCCCTTTAAAAAAGTAATATTTTTATAACTGATTAAGTTGTCTTGTGATCAAATGTTTGTGTTTGGTTAATTTAGTACCGTATTTAGCCGCCGGCCAGCAGCCATATCACCCTGTAGCCCATGACTGGTTGCCCACTGAAGCTAAGCAGGGTTGAGCCTGGTTGCCCACTGAAGCTAAGCAGGGCTGAGCCTGGTTAGTACCTGGATGGGAGACCTCCTGGGAAAACCAGGTTGCTGCTGTAAGAGGTGTTAGTGAGGCCAGTAGGGGGCGCTCACCCTGTGGCCTGTGTGGGTCCTAACGCCCCAGTGTAGTGATGGGGACTCTATACTGTCAAAGAGCACCATCCTTCGGATGAGACGTTAAACCGAGGTCCTGACTCTCTGTGGTCACAAAAAAATCCCAATATGTCTTTCGAAACGAGTAGGGGTGTAACCCCGCCATCCTGGCCAAATTTGCCCTGTGGCCTCTGTCCATCATGGCCTCCTAATCATCCCCATTTACTGATTGGCTTCATCATTCTGTCTCCTCTCCACCAGTAAGCTGATGTGTCTGGTGCAATATGGCTGCCGTTGCATCATCCAGGTGGATGCTGCACATTGGTGGTGGTTGAGGAGATTCCCCCTTTTATGTAAAGCGATTTGAGTGCCGAGCGCTATATAAATATAATGTATTATTATTATTATTATTATTATTATTATTATTTCCCAGCAATCCTCCAGAGTGTAGTTTTGTTATGTTTTTGTGATTGGTTATAAATAGCTCCATGATAATTGCTCAATGAAATTATTTGCATCTGATATCTTGGCTGTGATGTTATTCCAGACGATTCTGCAGGACTCTTCAGAGCAGGCAGAAATGCGTTCATTCCCTGGCCCACTCGTCAAGTAAGAATCATCCTTTATTTACTGAATAAAGGTGTACACGTGTATAGTCTGACACTGTCAGATCCACGTACACAGTCAAACAATCCAGTCATCATCTCGTGTGTGTGTGTCCACAGAGAGGAGACTCATAAGGTGGATGTCATAAAGTTTGCTCAGAACAAAGCCCAAGAGTGTTTGCGAAACGATGACCTCATGGACAAAGACTCCGCCTTCCTCATCTGGGAGTTCATTGTGCTGCTGTGTCGCCAGAATGGGGTGAGTGTTTGTGCAGGCCTTACCTTAACTAAGAGTGTGAATCGTGTTGTTCGAACCCAAGTTCGAGTTCAGTTAAATTAATATTTAATGTTCATTTATATATTTATTTGGTATGTAGTCATGTGATAAGTGTAATAGAAACCATTAATAATTGTTTGTATTAAGTATGTTGCTTTGGGTTTTTTTTGGCTTGGTTTTAGACGGTAGTGGGAACAGACATCGCTGACCTGTTGCTAAAAGAGCATCGCTCTGTTTGGCTGCCGGGAAAATCCCCCAATGAGGCTAATCTCATCGACTTCAACAACGAGGCAATAGAGCATGCCGAGGCGGATGAGGCGGGGCCAATATCCCTCCTATCAGACACTTTCATGGGCGTGCCCGAGAATGTCGGCAAGGAGACGGAGCGCTTCAGAGAACTGCTACTATTTGGCCGCAAGAAGGCAAGACAAAACATGTCTTTCCTTTTCAGATGATGCCCCCCCCCCCTAGAAGCCGTGGCCAACATTGTTTCTTGTTGAACATCCTGGTTCACTTCAGATTATGGAAGTTTGTGGTTATGGCCAATTACGGTTGCACATGCTTGTGATTTTTTTTTTTTTTTTCTGTGTTTTAGTATTTAAATTTTTCTTTAGATTAGGGTCCAATTAGCACTGTTCACTTACTATTAACTACGACTTTTGCCTCAGTAAACTCCTAATTACTGCTTATTAATAGTTAGTAAGTTAGTTGTTAAAAGTGGAAAGACATTTGAGAAGTTTGTGTATGTTTGTTAGGATGCTCTGGAGTCTGCTATGAAGAAAGGCCTGTGGGGTCACGCGCTATTACTGGCCAGTAAGATGGACAACAGAACACACGCCCGTGTTATGACCAGGTAAACCGCCTCTACTTACACCAACCTATGTCTGCATGCTTTTAAAGCAACAAACAGTTTGCTTAAATTGTGGTTATGCTTGTCGTTGTCAGGTTCGCCAACAGCCTGCCTATTAACGACCCTCTTCAGACGGTTTACCAGCTCATGTCAGGACGAATGCCGGCTGCTGCTACTGTACGAGAGAGTTTGTGTATGTTAATATAGTCATTTATGCAGTTCTTTTCTTCATGTGCATCATCTTTTTTTCTGGCAGTGTTGCGGAGATGAAAAATGGGGCGATTGGCGCCCTCATCTGGCCATGGTGCTGTCCAACCTCACACACACTCTGGATCTTGACACCCGCACCATTTCGACAATGGGCGACACATTAGGTACATAAACGTACTGTCATGAAGGTGAACTTACACTCATATTGTGGATGCCACACTGGATCTGTAGTCAAGAATCTTCTGTTTGTTACAGCATCTAAAGGTCTTGTGGATGCAGCTCATTTCTGTTACCTGATGGCTCAGGTGGGCTTTGGTGTTTATACCAAGAAAAGCACCAAGATGGTCCTCATCAGCTCCAATCACAGGTGTGTCATGACACATACAGTTGATCAGTGATATGCATACAAAATATGGACATAGTGCGTAAATGGACATACCATTTATTTGCATTAACATCCATTCTCTCTCTCTCTCTCTCTCTCTCTCTCTCAGCATGCCGTTTTTGAAGTTCTGCTCGTCAGAGGCAATTCAGCGTACAGAATCATACGAGTACGCTCAGTCTCTTGGCTCTCACGCCCTCTCTTTGCCCAACTTCCAGGTGAGATGAACATGTACACATGTATGCAGTCACTCGATTAGGGATGTTTTCACAACTTGTTGGTGCGTTATCTAAAACAATGTTATTTTATTATCATTAATATACTATTATAGTATTTGTTATTATTTTTAATTAGTATTTGTTATTATTTTGTTAGATTGTTTCTAAATGTCTATTTCGTTATTACTTTAGCCTTATACTTTTTTATTTGTTAAAGTTTTTGCCATTTTAAAAGTACATTATTTTATTTATTAGGTGCACTAGAATAGGTTAACATGCTTTAATGTTCAAAAAAACATTATTTTTCACATACTATACATTATCGCAATAACTCTATTCCCAGAGAGTCTCTGATTGGCCAGCTAACCCAGTGCATTGTGATTGGCCAAACACCTCAGTTGTGTGGCGTAAATGTAACGCCCCTTAACATAAACGCGACATGGTAACAACAACACTACAGTTCACTGAAACATTGCCTTCTTTTGCGTATGCATTTAGACAGGCATTCTGCTAATATTTCAAATTGTGTCACAGACATTTGTGGAAATAATATCTGGACTTCGATCGAGGCATTTTAGGCAGGTCTGGAGCATTGTTCTCTGTTAAATAGAATAAATCCATTTTCTGGGAGACTATGAGCTTCGTAACTTTGCAGATCTCATACATGCACAGATACGTTATACACACTAAAGGAAAACATAAAAAAAAAGCATCCTGTGGCCTCTTTAATTTGGCATGCTAGACCTATCTGTACCTTCTGAACAAATCCAGGACGGTCATGACCTTTTCCCCTTTGATCTGCACAGGTGTTCAAATTCATCTACGCATGTCGACTGGCGGAGTCGGGACTCTGTGCTCAAGCCTTCCATTACTGTGAGGTCATTTCACGCACTCTGTTGAACCTTCCTGAGTACTACTCGCCTGTGTTCATCAGTCAGCTCATACAGGTACACAAACCAAGACTTGGTTTCTTATACGGATTCTGCGTTTACATTTGTCTCCACATGTCTAATCTTTCTTCCTGTGTCTCTTTACAGATGTCTCTGAGGTTGAGGTTTTTTGACCCTCAGCTGAAGGAGAGACCAGAGCAGGAGTTGTTTATAGAGCCTGATTGGTTACTGCATCTCAGACAACTGGATGGACAGATCAAGGTGTGTGTCTTTTCTTTTATCCAAAAGTAAAGTCCCCATGCTAGTGCCGCACTTTATGAAAATGTTATTACTCTATTCCTGCATAGTACCTGTAAATTAAAGGTTTTCTTTTTTTAATTTATGGCATAATTCCAGATAGGGTTGATTAATCTAAATAAAATCGAAATCGTGATATGGCTTGGTGAAAATAATACAATTTAAATAAATGTGCAGCGTGTTTCACTGCATCGGCTCTGAGTTTGAGTGGCTTATAACGTGCATTTGGGAACGCGGCATGCGCCAATCATTTCTCCAAATTTGTAATGAGAAGCCAAAAAAAGCCCCTGTGGTTTTCTACCAAAACAAAAGCTAAATCAGTCTCTCCAGGATTTCGGCTTTTGCGATCGAAGAATTTAATGCAAAATCAAGCAAACCCATTTTTGTCTTCTTTCAGCAATTTTTCCAAAAAAAAAAAAAATTGTTAACCTACGAGGGGGGGAAGCAATATTAGGTAATAAAATCCATAATTTACAGTCCAAACTAATTAATCAATATTTTTTCGAGTGTCCTGCCAGTAAATTACCTTGTAAAGTAATACGGAGCACCGGGACATCCATTTATATAAAAGTGTTTTAAAAGGAAAAAAAAAATTCTGACATGAGCCTCTTTTGAGCAACAGACAGGGTAATATTAAATATTTCCAAATCATTCATTCATGACCTACACTTGTCTATTATTATTTTTTTTCAACCTGTTCACTTGCAAAATGTGTGAGAGAGACGTGGCTGCGCAAGTGATCCAACCTCTTATTAATATTACCGTTAAGTGTGTGGGATGAAATTAAAGTTTTTAGAGGTTAATCATACAATTAAACTTCTATATGTAATACTGAAAATAATGTATATTGGGGTGAATATTTGTTACTCCCCATAATGTCTGATTTCACCTGTAGATTTGAAAAATAGATTTACAGCTTTAACTTTTTAAAGGTAATTGCACTCTTACTGTCACTAACACTAATAAGTACATCATGATTTTATGGTGGATTTTCGCTGCAAACAGCAAAATATGTGCATAATATTGCCTTTTTTTTTTCTTTTTTTTTTAGAAATGGCGCTGTAAATTTTAAGCCATAAAATCAGAAAACAAAATCTTGGAAGGACTGGTTAATGAAGAAATTAAGACATAAGTACTGTAATTTTAAAGCTGTACTGTAATTTTAAAACTGTAATAATTATTATTATTATTATTATCGTGATGTTATTATTGTAACAGTTTTTTTTATTCTACAGTGAAATATTATTAACTTTTTTTGTTCAATATTTTAATCATCATCATCTTAATAATAATAATAATAATAATAAATATTATTAGTTTATAATTATATTGATATGTAATTGCAAAATTTTGGGCTGAATTGTGCAGTCCTACAAAATATGCACAGCCAGCCTGGAGCATTATAAATTGCAATCACTATTTTTATCAGAAAAATCACATTAGATGTTCTGATCACATTCGTGTTATTGTCCCATTCAGGATGGTGTGATGACTTTCCGTGCGGATCGCAGCACCCCACAGCTTTATCCCTGCAGCACGCCCAGTTCAGAAGACCAGTGCAGCCAACCTGACCCCTCAACTCTGACCCCTGATCCCCACAATCCTCTCATGACCTCCCTTGTGCCGCACGGTGGTGTTCAACTCATGCCACCAGGTATGATTCAGTGTGTAATGTGAACCTGAGAAGAATCTATTTTGATTCCTTTATCATTCACCATCTATTTTATTGTCTCCTTTAGCCCCTCCTACTATTCTTCAGGATGGGGCGGTCCCTCCGCAGCAAGCCCCGCCTCCAGGTGAAAGTGTTCCATTCTACCCAGGGCCACCACAACCAAACTCTGTGGCAACGTACCAACCTGAAGCACATGAGCAGTACACACCCATGCCCCAGCAAATACCCCCACAAATGCCCCAGCAAATGCCCCCACAAATGCCGGCATACAACTCTACAGAAATGACTCCACAGATACCACGTCAGATGCCCCCAGGAGTGCAACATCAGATGCCCCCAGGAGTGCAACATCAGATGCCCCCAGGAGTGCAACATCAGATGCCCCCAGGAGTGCAACATCAGATGCCCCCAGGAGTGCAACATCAGATGCCCCCAGGAGTGCAACATCAGATGCCCCCAGGAGTGCAACATCAGATGCCCCCAGGAGTGCAACATCAGATGCCCCCAGGAATGCAACATCAGATGCCCCCAGGAATGCAACATCAGATGCCCCCAGGAATGCAACATCAGATGCCCCCAGAAATGCAACATCAGATGCCCCCAGGAATGGCTGGGGTCGAACATGGCTCCGCCCCTTCCTCTCCTCAGCAGTTCCCTCAGTCGTCTCCGACGTTCAGTGGCCCCCCTCCACAAGGAAAGGACTTTTATGATGAAATGGCACGCATGGTGAGTTATAATAACCTAGAAACCCAGAATTCCATATTAATCACAACTAACTCTGGCTATTATTACTTTTTAAAGTAATGTTACATTGTTGCATAAAAATGTAGCTAATTAGTTTACATCATTATTTTTTTATGGAATGTAACACATTGTTTGCTATTGTTTTACGTTTACTTGGGTTTTCAGTTGTATTTATCATGACATAAAATACATTGAAATGTAACACCTGTTAGCCCATCTTTACTTCCTCCACCAGTTTTATAATATTGCGTTACATTGTTCCTACATAAAGTAGCTAGTTATGTTACATATAATTTTTTTTATGGAATTTACCATTTATATAATGTATTAAACTGGTTCCTGTTGTTGTTCGTTTTAGGGCCCAGGCAGAAGATCGAGAACCACTTCACAGTCATCATCGATACACATGGTACAGTCAGTCTGTATATAAGATTAAGTACAGGTTTTTTAAGGAAATTATTACCTTTGTTCATCAAGGATGCATTAATGTGATCAAAAGTGATTTCTATTTCAAATAAATGCTGTTCTTTTGAACTTTCTTTTCTTCAAAGAATCCTGAAAAAATGTATCACTGTTTCCACACAAAAAATGAAGTAGCTCAATTGTTTTCAACATTGATAATAATCAGAAATGTTTCTTGAGCAGCAAATCATCATATTAAAATGATTTCTGAAGGATCATGTGACACTGAAGACTGGAGTAATGATGCTTTGATTACAGGAATAAATTACAATAAAAAATGTAAAACATTACAAATATTACTGTTTCGATCAAATGAATGCTTCCCTGGTGAGCGGAAGAGACTTTCAAAAACATTTTTAAAATCTTACCCACCCCAAACTTTTGAACAGTAGTGTACTTAGAGTTTTAACCTTGCATGGTGTGTTACATCTCTAATTCTGTCCTTATTTGCAGACGGGTCGTCGGTCTCGCACAATGTCAGAATCCTCCAATCATTCTGGACGGGAGCGCAGCAGTTCGCTAGCCAATCAGGGTTCTCCTCCTCCCCCACCTATCCCAGAGGCTCCACCACAAGACGAATCCAGGAAGACAAAGAAAGACTCTCCCAAAAAGGTACATGCTTGCATATAAACATGTACATAGACCTACTGGATATGGACTAGGAAATCTTTGATGATTGTAATGAATGTTGCATAATCTTATTACGCTTGCTTTCTTCATCAGGGAGCGAGTGGCAGCGGCTGGCTGACCTGGCTGTATCCAAAGCGGAAGAACGAAGCGCATCTCCCAGATGACAAGAACAAAACTGTAGGCACATACTTCCAACAACTTCCTGCTCTCTCTATACCCGTCTTATTTCATGACATTGATTTAAGAAATTACATTTATTTTCCAGATTGTTTGGGATGAAAAGAAGCAGAAATGGGTGAATCTAGATGAGCCGGAGGAAGAGGTGCAGCAGATTAATTAGTTCATGCATTTCAAATGCTGTAAACTATCATGCATGTATGATTGTGAATGATGGAATTGGTTTGTGTTTCAGAGCAAACCCCCTCCCCCTCCACCAACCAGCTTCCCCAAAGCTCCGATGGGCGGCCTAGGGATGGGGCCACCAGGAGCAGGGGGTCCAGCGATGGGGCCTCCTGTCAATATGTTCTCCAGGAGAGCAGGTATTTCACCAGTCACATTGTCATACACCTCTTTTCTCTTCCGAATTACTTCTTAGTAAGAAATCTCTCCATTATTGAATCATCTTTTAGTTATAAATGTATATGAGTGGGGGTCGGTATAGATATTAAATACATAAATTCATATATTAAATAAAAGGGTGTTATTTATTTTTTTGAGGAAACATAATTTGGACCAAAAAGGTAATTGCTGATGTTATTGTAAACTAAAACTACTACAAATAATTAGTTAATTGAAATAAAGCTAAAATAAAGTAAAAAAAAAAAAAAATTACATTAAAAAACTGTTGCTTTGGCTGGAAATAGAACTGAAATTAAAGAAGTTGAAGTTCAAATATTTGTGAAAAAATAAATGAAAGCTAAAAATAAATGAAAGCTAAAAGAAAATTTGTAATATATATAAAAATTAAAAAAGCATGTAAAATTACTAAAACTTTAAGATTAAAATATTAATAAGACAATAAAAGACAAAATATTAATAAATATTAGAATGGTATAAAAAACTACTAAAATAACCAAATACCATAAAATGTTTAATATATTTTTAAATGAAACTAAAACAGTAAAATCTTAGTTGAAAATAATCAAGGCATGTTTTACACTAAATGAACACCTAGAAGAATGATATTTGTTCTTTAGTACCAATACAACAAAACATAGTAATAAAGAGCAACATTTATGAATATTTTATTTAAATATTAAAAACGTAAAATGGCTCACAGGGACTTTGAACCAAACAAATCAATGAATCAATTATTTGAAATTAATTAAAATGATTAATAAGAAATGAATCCAACTTCTGAAATCTATTGATATTTGAGCTAAAGCGGTTTAAACCCAAAGACACTATTTAAAAGAAGTCTCTCCGTCTTAAATCTGTCGTACCCCCAAGCAAAGCTCTTTTTCCTGTTTAGTAAGTGTGTTTGTGTTTCAGGCACTAAGAGCCGTTATGTGGATGTGTTGAATCCTGGTCGTGGAGGATCTAAACCCGCCGCTGCTGTGCCACCCCCTGCTGACCTGTTTGCTCCTCTCGCACCCATGGCCATGCCAACCAACCTCTTTACACCAGCTGCAGGTGTGTGTGTGTGTGTGTGTGTGTGTGTGTGTGTGTGTGTGTGTGTGTGTGTGTGTGTGTGTGCGCGCATCAGTGTGTTTATGTGCATCAGTCTATGTCTGTGTGAAGTCCAACACTGCTCTTTTCAGCCCCAGGTGAGCAGCAGCCGATGGAGGGAAGCATTCCAGACGCCAGTGGTGATAACACACAGCAGACTAGTGCCACAGTGCCACAGGTACACACATCTGCTCTGCAACACAAACCCCATATAAACACAAAGCAGACTAGTGCCACAGTGCCACAGGTACACACATCTGCCCTGCAACACAAACCCCATATAAACACACAGCAGACTAGTGCCACAGTGCCACAGGTACACACATCTGCTCTGCAACACAAACCCCATATAAACACAAAGCAGACTAGTGCCACAGGTACACACATCTGCTCTGCAACACAAACCCATATAAACACACAGCAGACTAGTGCCACAGGTACACACATCTGCCCTGCAACACAAACCCCATATAAACACACAGCAGACTAGTGCCACAGGTACACACATCTGCTCTGCAACACAAACCCCATATAAACACAAAGCAGACTAGTGCCACAGGTACACACATCTGCCCTGCAACACAAACGCCATATAAACACACAGCAGACTAGTGCCACAGGTACACACATCTGCCCTGCAACACAAACGCCATATAAACACACAGCAGACTAGTGCCACAGGTACACACATCTGCCCTGCAACACAAACGCCATATAAACACACAGCAGACTAGTGCCACAGGTACACACATCTGCCCTGCAACACAAACCCCATATAAACACACAGCAGACTAGTGCCACAGTGCCACAGGTACACACATCTGCTCTGCAACACAAACCCCATATAAACACAAAGCAGACTAGTGCCACAGGTACACACATCTGCCCTGCAACACAAACGCCATATAAACACACAGCAGACTAGTGCCACAGGTACACACATCTGCCCTGCAACACAAACCCCATATAAACACACAGCAGACTAGTGCCACAGGTACACACATCTGCTCTGCAACACAAACCCCATATAAACACAAAGCAGACTAGTGCCACAGGTACACACATCTGCCCTGCAACACAAACGCCATATAAACACACAGCAGACTAGTGCCACAGGTACACACATCTGCCCTGCAACACAAACGCCATATAAACACACAGCAGACTAGTGCCACAGGTACACACATCTGCCCTGCAACACAAACGCCATATAAACACACAGCAGACTAGTGCCACAGGTACACACATCTGCCCTGCAACACAAACCGCATATAAACACACAGCAGACTAGTGCCACAGGTACACACATCTGCCCTGCAACACAAACGCCATATAAACACACAGCAGACTAGTGCCACAGGTACACACATCTGCCCTGCAACACAAACCGCATATAAACACACAGCAGACTAGTGCCACAGGTACACACATCTGCCCTGCAACACAAACGCCATATAAACACACAGCAGACTAGTGCCACAGGTACACACATCTGCCCTGCAACACAAACCGCATATAAACACACAGCAGACTAGTGCCACAGGTACACACATCTGCCCTGCAACACAAACGCCATATAAACACACAGCAGACTAGTGCCACAGGTACACACATCTGCCCTGCAACACAAACCGCATATAAACACACAGCAGACTAGTGCCACAGTGCCACAGGTACACACATCTGCCCTGCAACACAAACCGCATATAAACACACAGACTGTGTCCAGAATTCACTTTGGTTCCTATCACAACTGGACTTGTTTAGCCATCTTTTTCTCGCACAATTGAGCCGCACAGCATTTTGAGTCTCTCGCGTGACACATGGCATTCTTTGAGCTTTTGTGCAGTTGACATTGTGTATCTCTTTAATTTGATCTGCTAATATTGCTTTGGTGAGTAATAAAAATAAATAAAAATAAAAAGGTAAATATGCACAAGTAAATACAATTTATTTGATTTTATTTTCACATTTTATTTACTCACCAATGTAAATAAAATATATTTATTTATTTATTTATTTTCACATTTTATTTACATTGGAGAGTAAATAAAATGTGAGAAAAAAAAATGCTTTAGTAAGTAAATCAAATTTATTTATTTATTTATTTATTGTCACATTTTATTTACTTACTAAAGCAATTTTCTTTTCTTGCCTTTTTATTTATTTATTTTTAACATTTTATTTACTCACCAGTTTGTTTGTTTGTTTTTTCTTGCATTTGGCTATTTTATTTTTATTTATTTCCAGAGCCACTTTATTTTATTTTGCATTTTTGACATTTCAACGTTTACAGGTTTTTTTTTTTTTTTTTTAGTACTACAGCTAGTTTATTTATTGCATTTTTGCCTTTGACATTTCAACTTATTTTACTTATTTTATTCAACTGAGGCTTTTCTTTTTCTAGCATTTGGTTCTTGACGATGTCTTAATTTAAAAAAAAAAATTATTTAATGAATTCTAATATCAGATAACGGATCAGCACTACCATCTCGCTGAAATGCATTCACACCTAAATTTGCATGTAATACACATCCGCTATAATGAGTTTGTGTTTTCTGTCTAGATGTTTAATCCGAATGCTTTGCCTCCCGGCCCGGAGGGAACCCAGTCTGGAGAGGTCAGATCATCCTTTAATACTTTACCGCTTTTTCTTTAAAGGGATGGTTCGGAGTAAATATCAACCTAGGGTCCTTTGCACCATGTCCTTGAGCCAAACACACACACACACACACACACACACCCCCCCCCCCAGAAGCTTTTTTTCCCTTGGTCGAACATTATTAAAGTTAGAGCTTATTTAGAGATATCAGCCGAATGGCTTAGTGCAGGCGCTAATGCCCAGAATGGTACCAAACTTCTACAGTAGCACAAATAGGTTCTGTACTCATAAAATGAGGCATTGGAAAGTTTACACTATATCCTTATGCATCACTTTCTGCCAGGACTTTTACGGGCTTTTCCCAAATAACGGAAGTGACGTCGACGTCTGGGTTAGCAGTAGCATGAGCCGTCAGGCAAGTGTTATTTAAATAAACTCCTGATGTACTTAACTTTCCAATGCCTCGTTTTATGAGTACAGAACGTATTTGTACTACTGTAGAAGTTTGGTACCATTCTGGGCATTATTAGTGAGGTAATTGACGAGACACAACCTTGGATCCATTAGCGCCTGCACTAAGCCATTCGGCTGATATCTCTAAATAAGCTCTAACTTTAAAGCTGCAGTCGGCAAGTCTGGCAGATTGAGTGGACTTAGCCAAAATTTTGAATGTTTACAACTCTCATGCCCCTCCCCCACTACCAACGAGCACCCGCCCATCGTCAGTGCGTGTGTACCTGATTTTCTGTGAACGCGCGCGTCTCTTCAGCATCGATCAACACCATGGACTCGGAGGTAGGCTGCCCTGGCTAATCTATCCATAGATAGCAATAACCGAGGAATTGGAAGCTTGTTAGTATATTTTCTCTCCGCCATCACGCTTCGTACAATCTTCAGGCGAACTTCAGGCGTGTCGTGTGCATTTGATATTGTAACGTGCGCGTCTGCGCGAGGGAGAGGGAATCTGACGCGTGTGCACGACCTGTGATTGACAGTCAGATCTCACACCCCCCTGCGCTGATTGGACCCGATGAGACGGGAGCGGTGGATTTTTGCAAAACAAATAACACGCTCCAGGTGGAGTTAGAAGCTCGGTTTTTTTTTCTAAAACCACCTTATTTATGTTGTTCTGTCGGATTATAGTGCCAATTTCACTGAATTTGATCAAAAAAATGTTGCCGACGGCAGCTTTAATAATGTTCAACCAAGGGAAAAAGGCTTCTGGGGGGGGTGTTTGGCTCGAGGTCATGGTGCAAAGGACCCTAGGTTGATATTTACTCCGAATCATCCCTTTAAAGCCACTTCATTCTGTCATGCCCTGCTCCTTCACCCATTAATGCAGATTAACATAACTTTAACAACACATATGCTCACATGTATACTTACTGCTTCTGAAACACACACATACACTTGATCTTGCATCTCTAACTGTATTCCATGATTATGGGTTTTGATTATCTCAGATCTGGTGACACAAAGTGCATGAGTGTGTGCGAGCGTGTTTGAGAGTGAGAGCGCATGTTAAAGGACTACACGCTACTGAGGTGTTGCCATGGAGACCACTGATTGTGATGTAATCATATTGTAATGATTGACAAGAGATGTGTGATTTAAGATGGCGCTGCATGAGATTAATTTGGGTTTGTGGTGTTTTTGTTTGTTTGTTTCGTTTATTCCTGCTGTTCTAGCTGTCACGTTCTAGCTCAATGAGTTCTCTATCTCGAGAAGTGAGTCAGCATTTAAATCAGGTACTTTCAGCTGGTTATTATCTGAAACACACACACCTTCTCTACACACTGCAATGATAAAACAACAGTGATATGCAGTGCTTTCTAATGCTACATGGTAAAACATGAGCACACATGCTGTCTGCACGCCTCTAACATCACACACTTGCAGCCACACCTCCAGCACGACACCTTTGTGTCATCAGCAGCCCTGGCTGAGTACATGGCCAATAGGAAGGGCTCTTGGATCTCAGAGGCGTGCTGAAGATTGAGGCTCCGCCCCCTTTTGGTGCATGCACACATTAACCAATCACATGCTGCATGCTAATCATGACTTTCAGTGGACATGGCCGTCTGCATCCATGGAGGTGATTTTTGCTTTCCTGTTCCCATGGTAACCGCAAGTGTGTTCTCATAGGTTCCCGCTCAGCCGCCAGCGCAAGCAGCTCCACCTGCAGGGGGCGTGACCTTTTATAACCCCTCCCAGTTTGCACAGGTAGGATTCACAAGGGATGTTATTTGAACTGTTTTGTTTTTTTTAACTAAAACTAAAATGATTAAAAATTGTTTTCGTTAATTGAAAAAATCTAAATATATATTAGCCCATTCAGACCCTGCGTCCATTACAATGGACATCATATGTCAACCCCCCTTTTTTTTACTTCTGAAGCATTTCACCTAGTTTAAAGCCTGCAGTCCATTAGATTGGACGCTTGTCATCCAATCAAATGGCAGTAAAGCTCTGCATGTAGTAATTATAAAAAAAAACACTACTTTGAAGAGAAGCATGTCAGCACTTCACTCCAAACACAGAAGCAAGCAACATTTTCTAGGGTTTTATTTTAATTTTTTGATATGTTTGTCAGTATTTCATAGTTTGTATGTAAAATAGAAAGATTGAACTTATTAATTAACCCTCTGATGGTTTATGGGGTCTTTTGGGACCCCAAATGACTTTTACTCAAATTAAAAAAAATGTTCCCTTTGTCCAAATGGTATGAAACCTTCTACGGCTCTCAACACTTTCTAGATCTACAAAAAAAAAATTAAATTGGAATTATATCTGTTTTTATGTTGGCGTGACAAAAATTGTGACACTCGTGGTCTTCGGGGTCTCTGGAGACCCCGCAATCAAAATAGACACAATTCATCATCAAAATCAGAAACAACGCAGAACACATCGACAGAAATGGCACAAATTAAGTGGCACACTTCCACCAATGCAAAAAACATCCACAATGCTAAATTATATTGCTCACAACACGCGTGTACACACACACACACACACACACACACATACACATATAGAGGAATACTTTTTGAGACTATAAAAACTGTTCTCTTATCATTTGTAAAATAAAATCATCCAAAATGCAGTACCACCACAAAAATAAATTGGTGACACTGACACATTGAAAATGTGCACACACACACACACACACACACACACACACACACTCACACACACACACACACACACATTTGTAAGGCTATAATTTGTCAAAAATAAAATCATCCAAAATGCAGAACCAACACAAATATAAAGTGGTGACACTGACACCGACAATGTGTACTCACACACTCTCTCTCTCTCTCTCTCACACACACACACACACACACACACACACACACACACACACACACACACACACACATACACACACACACACACAGGAACATTTGTAAGGCTATAATTTGTCAAATAAAATTATCCAAAATGCAGTACCACCACAAAAATAAATTGGTGACACTGACACATTGAAAATGTAAACACACACACACATACACGCATACACACACACAGGAACATTTGTAAGGTTATAATTTGTCAAATAAAATCATCCAAAATGCAGAACCACTACAAATATAAAGTGGTGTGGTGACACTGGCACATCGACAATGTGTACTCACACACTCTCTCTCTCTCTCTTTATCTCTCAGACACACACACACACACACACACACAATTGTGTGTGTGTCTAGAATCTAGAATTAGATTAAAAATAAATGATTGAAATAAATGATAAAATCTTAAGACTCCAACATTTCTCTTTGTAACATTTTGTTCAGGTTTGGTTCTAATCATAATGTAACATTATTGAAAAAATGGGTTTTTTTGGTACAAAAAAATGCTAAACTTTGACAAAAATATTTTATTTTTGTTATAATTGTGATTTTATAATATTTAGATAAGAATCCAACTGAATCCAACTTGTGAAAAGATATCTTTCAGGTAGTCTAATAGCAAATAGCATATACTGGAGCTCTATAGCCATATAGTGGTTAAAATTATTATTTTTTATTTTAAAACTGCATTTTCCAAAAAATGGGCAAAAATTTTACATTAAACCATTTAAAATTATCCATGTTATCCCCATGAATGAAAGTTAGAAATCTGGGTCTTTTATAAAGTGAATTTTACATCAAATGCTGTTTTTTTGTAAAAAGGCTATTTAAATATTTATTTATTTATTTATTTATAGAAATTTAAAAAATATCATAAATTCTCCAAAAACTGCACAAATGTTGAGTAAAAACATTAACAAACAGAATAAAATTACATTTGTAAAAAAAAAAAACTATTATCTTGTTACAAAATTAAATGTTATTGTCTGGGGTCTCTAGAGACCCCAAAAACCTCAAGTGTAGACATAAATAAAGACCATCAGAGGGTTAAAGTTAAAAATCGATTGTAGAATTTCAAATTTTAAATCAGGATTTTTTCAAATGTGTCTGTCCATTAGAATGGACAGTGGGTTCAAAAGCCTGTTACTGAAATCACATTCCAGTAACTGAAGTCCAGTAATGCTGATTGAAATTTCTTATATAAAAAATCTATATCACAGTACCGATAAATTTTTAAAACTTTTTCATATGCAGAATATATAGTTCTTGAAGTGCTTGAACATATAGCTGATGGAAGTATCTCAGATGTTGACTTTATGTGGAGTGATGATGAGGAAGATGGAGATGTAAGAAAAATATCCGTATAAACTTTATAAAGTAAAATGACTAGCTTCCGGCCAAACGAAACATACAGATTTGACATAAATCTAAAGCGTAACTTGAAAATGAATTATTTTTCTTACACAAACGCATCGATTCGCTTCAGAAGGCCTTTATTTACCCCCAAGAGCCGCATGGAGCACTTTTATCATGGATGGATGCACTTTTATGGACTTTCAACACAGAAACAACCATTCACTGCCATTTTAAAGCTTGGAAGCCAGGACATTTTTTAATATAACTACAATTGTATTCGTCTGAAAGAAGAACGATGTCATACACACCTGGCTTGAGGGTGAGAAAATCATGGGCCAATTTAAATTTTTGGGTGAACTATCCCTTTATGGGTATAGTACACCAAAAAATTATATTTGTCATCACTTACTCATCCTCATGTTGTTCCAAATCTGTATGAGTTTCTTTATTCGGCTGAACACAAAAGAAGATATTTTGAAGAATGTCGGTAACTAGACAGTTGACAGTATAGCCATTGATTTCCATATTTTTTCCCAATATAGCCTATATGTCCTAATAACTACATATTATATTATTATGATATAATATTATCATTATTAGTAATTATTTAGAAAATTATAATATTTATCAGTAATAATGTATCAATATAGATATTACAGTACAATACCGTATAATTAATTACAGCAAAAGCAGATCAAATGATGAAATACAGTACAAATACAGTAAAGTACTATTTGGTAGTTTACAGTACTGATCTTGTGTACTGTAAAGTGAATTACAGTACAGTTACTGGAAATCGAAATACATGCATCATGGATGGCAACCGTGCTGCCAGTAATGTACTGTAGAAATACAAGAAAATCGTTAACAGAGAAATTGTTTCAAAGATGCACACAGGAAATTACTCTAACGTGAATGCGTTGATTGATTCCTAGGTTTATTTTGTTATGAATAAACAAATGTGCGATCTATAAAGCAAAAACCTTACAATTAAAGTTGAAATGTTGTAATGTTCAAGTTTTTGATCTAAAAAAAGAAAGATGCGCAAAGAAAATGACTCTAACATGACCATATTGATTGATTCTAAGATATTTAGTTTGTTACAAACAATGTGCAATCTGTAAAACAAAAACCTCAAAATTATAGTTGAAATGGTATAATGTTGAAAGGTTTTTGACCTTGAGAAAAAGCTTTAACAATTTTTATGTTTATTATTTAATTTTATGTTGGTACATTTTTGTGAAGTACACCTGTTTTGACGTGACGTCCATTGAAATGGACAAAAAAAATTACAATTAAAGCCAAACAATTTTTTTTTTTTTTTTTTTTGTCTCATTTATAGAAGCCTCATGAGCTGGGAAAATGTACTTTTATATTTTTCAGAAACCTAAAACATAATTCAGGTCTGAAGGGGTTAGATTAAAAAACCTAAATGAAAATTACAAAATGTTTTCTTGCCTTTATTTATTTAATTATTTAGTTTCACATTATTTTGTCACTTTTTTTTTTTTATTATTTTATTTTATTACCAGAACCAGTTAATTTTTTTATTGCATTTTTGCTTTTGATATTTCAACTTTATTGTACTTTATTATTATTATTATTATTATTTTATTTTAAAATAAAAATACATTAAAATGTTTACTGTAAAAAAAATAAAAATAATTCAAATAAAACTAAAATAGTAAAATTTAGTTAATGAAAATTTACTAAATGAACATGAAGAATATTTATATCAAAACAACAATAATTACCACAGGCAAAAAAATAATAATTACTAGTCAAGTCATCTTCATTTGTTATAGCGCTTTTAACAATATGAATTGTTTCTTAGCAGCTTTTTACTAATAGATATCGCCATACTTCCCTAGTTGATTCATCTCATTACAGTAAGACAATTGTTTTTAATTACAAGTTTTATGGTTGAATAGAAAGAAAAGGTTATGTAAATCAGGCTAATCATATTTGAACAAACTGCTCTGTAAGAATCTTTAGAATATAGATATGATCTGGGATGTAAAGTGTGGTGTATGTGAAGCTGCTGAAATGGCTCAGTGCAGGAGAAAAACTCATTTTGAGAAAACGGCATTTAAAGATATATCTTGTGTTTTAAATTTGCAGATACAAATAGATCGTGTAATAAACACTTAAATGTGTATTTTGGATGTTATGCCTTAAAGAGAGAGTTCACCATAAAATGAAAATGAAGTCATCGTTTACTCACCCTGGTGTTGTTCTAATGCCGTATGACGCGCTCGTGCTTGTCCAGGTAATGGCAGTAAATAGTGACCAACATCAAGCTTTAAAAAAAGATGCAAAAGTGTCACAGAATGATCCGATGCAATGCGTGTCTACTTGTGTTTGCTACTAGGGTTTGGTGAAAACCAAACTGAAATTTAATGTAATATTTAATGAAATTCTTGTCCTTGGCTGTTGGTCTTCTATTAGAGCCGATCTGTGAGAAATACAATGCCTAAGAAATTCCCCAAAAGCATCTGTGTTCTTTCTTCACTGCGTTGAATATCGCTGGACTGGAACTCCGTTTGTCTGATGACAGATGTGAACGCGATAACTACGTGTTACGACGAACTAAATGTATATATTCACCTCAGAGGAGAGGGTGCATGAGATGCATTTCATGTCGCATTTTTGTTAATCATGATTTCTCACAATTTGTGTGTTTTTTCTGGGCGAGACTCCTGATAGAGACTCATGAATGCGCAGTCGAGCACAGAAGATCACCGGCCGAGGTCAAGAATTTTGTTAAATACATAAAATTCCAATTTGATTTTTCACCAAACCCTCTCGTAAAACCTCAAAACACTTTCAGAATGGGTTCATTCTGTGAAACTTTTGCGTCTTTTTTAAAAAGCTTGATGCTGGTCGCTGAGCGCGAGCGGGACATTTGTTAAAAAAATTTGCTTTTGTGGCCCATAAAAGAAAGAAGGGTGTATGGCATTAGAACAACACCAGGGTGAGTAAATGATGACTTGGTTTTCATTTTAGTGCGAATGATCCCTTCAAGGTAAATGTTGTGGATGTTGTCACACACAAATGTCTTTCTCTGTCTCCTTCAGTCCGTTCCCACCAGCCGTGCTCGACCTGGGCGTTTGGGACAGAGAGGATACCCCACAGTGAAGTAACAGTGTCGCTGTAGTTCTAGATCAATCTGTGCTTCTAGACCAGATCGGACTGAAGTTTGGTTTCTGCCTGGACTACTAGCAGCCCTCAGCCTCCCAAATAACATTGTCCCGCCGTCATAATCGTGGTTTTCCCGTCTGTGCTGAAGTTGGAACGAATGGATCAGACTCCGGTCATTCTAGACTTCTCATACCCGTTGCGGTCTAACTCTTGAGTTTGTACGGACCGGCGGCGCTTCCTCAGCGTGAGCAGTGTGAATACAAGTGCAATATTGCGATTTTTAGCCCTGTGTAGTTTGATTTCCCTTAGTGTAGTCTGCTCATTTCAGCAGGGTGTATGCGAGTGTGTATGAACGCACGCGTGTGTGTGTGTGTGTGTGTATGTGTGTGTGTGGGGAGGAAATGTGGGCGTGTCTTGCTGATGAAAGGCAGCCAATGCATGTGATAGAGGGCGGTCTGGCCTGTTGTCATGGAAACAGTGCAGCGTACCAGAATGTTTTAGATATTTATTAAGCCTCCTGTCTAAATGAAACCGGACAGGATCCGTATATCAGTGCGAATTTGTGTACGCATCGCCACAATGTGCTAAACAAACCGATCTCTTCTACCATCTCCTGATCGAATCCTTAATTTTGCCAGTAGCGAAGAATCACACATTTTTATGATTTACCAAAATCCCTGTGATCATTTGCGTGTTTTGCTCATTCAATATCTTCTTATTTTCCTGACTTCATCTCGCTCTCTGATTGATCGTCTTCATGTCTCTTAATCACACACCGCTATTCCTCTGCTCGTTCCGGGGTCCTTGTTCCCATGGTTACAGCGGGGTTTTGTAATTCCAAAGGTCAGCTCTGTTTGAAGGAAGCTCAGACTTTTCCAATGTGTTTAGAAATTGACTGTACAATTCTTGATAAAGCGACAATAAAGATATTTTTGAGCTCTTTAATACTTCAGAATGTTCTTTTTTTCTCTCTTTAAAAGGGTAGAAGCATTCCGTCTCTCTTTTACTATGAGCTGCTTATATATGCATGCTTAATACTATAAAATAATGTGCATAATGGTATTTAAACAGTTGTAGATGCGTGTTTACTACCCATGTATCTACACGATCACTGAAAGGGTTGGGGTTGGTAAGATTAAAAAAATATATATTCTCTCATGCTCACCAAAGCTGCATATATTTGATCAGAATATAGTTAAAAAGAGTAATATTGTGAGCTATTATTACAATTTATTTAAAATGTAATTTATTCCTGTGATCAAAGCTGAATTTTCAGCTTAATTACTTCAGTGTCACATGATCCTTCAGAAATCATTCTAATATGATTTGCTGCTCATGAAATATTTATGATTATTAATGTTGAAAACTTTTGAACAATGTGCTAATTAATATTTTTGTGGAAACTGATCAAAAAAAATGTCAGGATTCTTTGACACCATTTATTTGAAATAGAAATCTTTTGTAATATTATGAATGTATTTACTGTCCCTTACAGTCGATTTAATGAATCCTTGCTGAATAAAAGTTATAATATATATATTTTTTTAATCTTAGTGACCCCAAACTTTTAATCGGAACTGTATTTTTGTGCAATATAGCCTGAGAATGTTTTTCTCACCAATAGATCTACCACTGACTAGCTAAAGCAGATAGCAAAAAAAATTACATTAAAAAGGACTAACCAAACAGTTGAAAACGGTGTACTTAAAAGCATTTCATCATGTCTTTATTATCTGCATGGCTGTAATATTAGTAGAATTTACATGAATCTCATACAAAACTACAGTATGAAACTCTTCATTCTTTATTTACAGTCATATATTATTTTATAGCTGATTATATGACACAAATCAACAGAATAATGTAAATGTGCAGGAATGTCGAAGCCATGAACTAGTGTTTAGTGCAGATGCTCTAGAGTCCAGACACATTTTCTCATGTTTCTCATGCAGGTGAAGCAGGTTCAGATCCAGCCTGTTTGTTTTCCTGATGCAATTCCCCCCTTTTTTCCCCTTTCACAGTCATTTGATCTTCCCTATTCCTATCAATAAAAAGTGGCAAAAATCCTAAAAACAATCCATGAAAAATAAGAAGTCCATGTAAACGTTGTTTTGAAATATACATGTAAAATGTACAGCAATTTGGGCCCAAAAGTCCCAAGTACAGATTTCCTCAAGTGATTCCATTCCTCATTCTGACATGTGTGTGTGTGTTGGGCTCAAAACCCCCTCCTGTGGACAGAGAACATTATTATTATTTGTTCAGTCCAGGAAACTTCAGTCCAGCTCTTTCTTGTTCATTATTTACCAGCTTAAAACTTAAAAGTGATAGTTCACCCAAAAATGAAAATTCTGTAATCATTTACTCACATTCATGTTGTTCCAAACCTGTATGAGTTTCTTTGTTCTGCTGAACACAAAAGAAGATATTTTGAAGAATGTCTGTAATCAAACAGTTGTTGGACCCCATTGACTTCCATAGTGTGGAGAAGAAGAAAAAATCATGGAAGTCAATGGGGTCCAACAACTGTTTGATTACAGACATTCTTCAAAATATCTTCTTTTGTGTTCAGCAGAAGAAACTCAAACAGGTTTGGAACAACTTGAGGGTGAGTAAATGATGACAGAATTTTAATTTTTGAGTGAACTGTCCCTTTAAGAGTTCTGTAACTCAAAGTTATGGTTGTGAGCAATATTATAGCTTAAAAGCACAAACGCATCCTTCGCCCTGAGTGTGTGTGTGTATATTTGGTTGAAGTACCAGTGCACTTTTTGCTCTCTGAACTGCAACTTCCAACATGCTCCGGTCGGACAGAATCTGTCGCAGAGTTCCAGAATCCATTTCCAGTAGCATCCCTACACACGAGTACACATTAATACATATCACATAGTGTGTACAAAAACACTTGCTGCGTCCGAAATTGCATACTGCCTCATGGGATAGTAAAGTGACCACTGAAGTAGTAGGTCATCCGGGTACTTTTCACCGACTGCTTTTTGAATATGTATTCGGACATACTACTCTGTTTTCCGCATGCTATATAGTAGGGAAGTATTCGATTTCGGACGCAGCATCTCTCAATCAAGACCCCTGTATTCAAATGAGCTTAATAACTCACCTGTGATGTCAGCACAGTGGGCGGGGTCTAACTGATGCACAAAACTGAAAAGCGTCTCGCCGATGGATTCCACTTCCTCTCGGTCTGAGCTGTCACTCACGTCTGTCGCCTCGTCACCCTGCCTACGCCGCAGATAGAGGACATTCTGTTTCTAGCATATTTGAAACTTTCCTGTAATCTTTTAATGCTAATTATTGCTAGTATATCATTACAATTCAACATTCTGTACTTCGTTCAAATTCTAACTCATGATCTGAATTCTGAAATCTGCACGACACTGATAATAATGAATCCAAAGGCACCTACTCCTGCAAGGTTTTCAAGGCAATCTTGACCCGTTCCTCGAGGAGCACGTGATCCGACAGCAGCTGAAGCACCGCCTCCTTCTTCTGCTCCAATAACATGCCTGCACAGTTGCCATGGCAATGTTACTATTGTAACAGACTGTAAATTCCCTTATTTGGTGTGTGTGGTTTTTTTTGCAGTGTCAATAAATGTACCAGTTATTTTCTGTGTATGTCCAGTGTTGTAGAGGTCAATGAGGTCATACAGCTGTTCACCCAGAGAGTCGGAGGACACAGACACCCCATCATCAGTGTGAGACACAGGTTCACTAGGAAGAGAATAAGACAGAGGTTATGCACTTAGTATGTACTATACCATTATGTGAAAAAGTATGTCATATTAATTTAGAAACATTTTAAGTAGTTGTATGCTACATTGTTGCCCAGTAAAGTCACAACATTGTATGCTTAATATAATGCGATTTGTATCCATCCATTACTGTGCATTTTAAGGTCAGTTTTTTGTGTTTGTGTGTGTGTAAAAAATCTGTTTGTTTTATTGTCAAGTGGCAGTACTGTGTGATACCTGTGGTCAGATGATGTGAGAGCGGTCAGTGCTCTTTCCAGTGCTTTATTCAGCAGAGCTTCATCATACAACATCTGAGCCACAACAGACACAGGCAATTCCAGCAACATACCTGCATGACATGACTAAAGTTAAACCACTATATCAGACAGACAGACAGACAGACAGACAGATAGATAGATAGATAGATAGATAGATAGATAGATAGATAGATAGATACTGATTCTCTATCACCTGTAAGTTTAGGTGTCATCTCAGTGTATTTAGGATAAATCAGATCATACAGTTTCTCTCCCAGAGTCTCCTGATCTTCATCATTCTCCATCACTGCAGCATTGGCTGATGAAGATTAACTGGTTATTTAATCATTCGAATAATAATCTAATCTGTCTGGGCTCCGCTGTCATTTACATTGTTTAACTATCCTCAAATAATAACCAAAATAATGTATTTGCAGAGCTGGGTTGTTGTGGTTGTTAGAGAACGCATGAAAATGACGAAGAGCACACAGATCGCGTGACGTACTCAAGCTGCATCACCCGCGTTTGCGCGCTTGATGTTCATCCGCGCTGTCCATGAAACATATAGTTCTGTTTAAAAAAAAATTTTTTATAGAAAGTGTTTGAAAACGTTTCCTAACATTTTTTGAAAAGACATCTGAAATATTTGCTTTGTCATTTACTACACTCTGAATCGAATGTAAATGACTAAATTACTAATCCCTCGTATAGGCGTAAGAACCTACGTAAGAACCGCCGGAACTGGAACTCATTCCTTTCCTTCTCTCTTCCTCTGCTGAAAAGGTAACGTGGTCGTCGTGTGTTACTTTTCAAAGCTACATTAAACGCTATATAACGCACATTTCAGCATTAAATGTTCATATAAGGGCATCGAATATGTTATAAGCTGATTATGACCTGCAACATTCGGTGTAGAGAAAATAAAGAGGAGGATATTTCATTATAAACTCTACCGGTGTTGCTTAGCGAGGCCTGCAGCGAGTGAGACAAGCACCACACCGCTAAACATGTTACATTTCAGCATCGACTGATAACAAATAAAGATATTTTTTCTCTCTCTCTCTCAAATTGAACGTAACTTGTGTTAAGTGTTTGTGCCATTGCTGTTTTGCAGCTCTGTAGTTTCATTAGAGGGATGAGTTTTGATAGTATTACAGGCGCAAATTGTGTGTGTGTGTGTGTATAATATGTGTGTGCGTGTGTGTATTATTTCTAAATGAATTTGTTTTATTATAGGATGTAAGGTTATGTGGTTTTGTAGATGTCTAATTGTAGACTGTTTCTTATTTGTTGCCTTGCTTGATTCAGGAGTCACTATGGCATCGTCCCACCTGCAGTGGATGGTCATCAGGAACACCTCCAGTTTCCTTATCAAGAGGAACAAACAGACGTACAGCACTGTAAGTCAGACACCAGGCCTTTACGGATTGTTCACCCTAAAATTAAAATTCTTGTCATTAATTACTCACCCTCATGTTGTTTCAAACCCAAAAATATCAATCTCTAACGTGTGTTCACGAGAGCACCACAATGCATGCGTGTAGTTGACAAGATCAGATGTTGCGTGAACGTGCATTGGAGTTTAATATTTTGAAAATAAAGTGGTAAATTGTTTTTTGCCCGAACAAAGCACTCACGTCCCTTCATAAAATTGAGGATAAACCTCTGGAGTCACATGCATTACTTTGGATGTCTTTACTACCTTTATGGGGCTTGAGTGATAGTTGCGTAGACTGTCAAAGCAGGGACAGAAAGCTCTCAGATTTCATTAAAAGCATCATCTTTTGTGTTCCGAAGATGAACGAAAGTCTTGCGTGTTTGGAACAACATGAAGGTTAAATGATGACAGAATTAAAAACAATTTGGGTGAACTAACACTTTAATGGGTTTAGTTTAATTCACATTAATAAGCTGATATTGTGTGTGTTAATGCGGAAACACTGACTCGAGAATGGATGCTGGCTTAGAAATTAGTTTATTTCCCCCCCATCCTTTCATATGTAGATGTAATCTAGTGTATCTAATTTTGCTTCAGGGTTTTCCATCTCTAAAATATCTTAATATCACCTAATATTCTGCGATCCACAATACCAACTGAACACGAGTAGGAAACCTGACAGTTTTGACTGCGTAAACGGAAGTGTAATTTACTCGCCTGCCACAAGACTTTCTTTATTGCTTAGGGATGAGGAATGCCATAACCTGTCTATCTTGGAATTGGTGTATTTTGTTTGCACCAAAATACCTTGATAAAATAAATTGATAAGCTTAATTATGCAGTTTAATTATTGGCATTTTTGTCTCTACTGCTGTGTGTGACTCTGTCCGAACACTTCTATAGTTGTCCTGCTGAACATTTCCAGTGTTTTTTTTGTTCGTTATACATTTCTAATTCCAATTTCTAATCTTGCATACCCTTCTCTCATGGTCAGGAACCAAATAACCTGAAAGCCAGGAATTCTTTCCGCTTCAATGGCCTCATTCATAAGAAGACCGTTGGCATCGAGCCGGCCGCTGATGGCAAAGGTGTGGTCGTCGTCCTGAAGAAACGTGCAGGTGAGTGAGGCTCCGCTAGTTTATGACACAAGCTGATGGACAACAGTGACATTTTTTTCAGGGATCCAACTTTTAAATGCCCAGGAAATAATGAGGTTGCATATTTGTATCGTTCAGATGCTAGTTGTTTGTATAATGCATTTGCATCAAGACATTTGTTTTGGAATTAAATTCTGTAGGTCTCAATGCAATGTGATTTATCTCTGAAATAAACCATTCATCTGCACTGAATCATCTTTATAAACATCTGCTGGCGTTCTTTGACTAAGCTTATTGGTTGCATGTGTTTCAGGTCAGCGTAAACCTGCCACCTCATACGAGAAGATCACCATCAACAAGAACTCTCGCGCCACCCTCGCCAGCGTGAGGAACATCATCCGCAAAAACAAATACAGGAGAGACCTGCGCATGGTGAGTTTACACGGCCACACAAAGGCATGAAGGATTTATCATCGATTCTACGGTTTACTTTAGTCATTTGTAATTGGACACAATTTGCTTCTGGGAAATAGTTTTAAACTCTTAGTTCGGTGTACTCTTAGTACAGCTCCACAGTAGATGCAGTATGTTTTGAACTCATGCAGATTGAAGTATGGAGTGAATGCACTTCAGCTGTCCGGTAGACTGATGCTCTGTCTGTGTCCTCCAGGCGGCTGTGAGACGCGTGAGCGCCATCCTGAGGAGTCAGAAGCCTGTGGTGGTGAAGAAGAAGCGCGCCAGGGCTCCCAAGAGTTCATAAATAGTTGCATTTACAGCTTCTGACTTAATAAAATGCTTTTGGTCAAACTTTCTCTACCTGCAGGTCTCATTTTTAATTTGTGTACACTCACAAAACATTAATCTCACTGAGTTTAACTAGTGAACTTCACTTTACTTGTGAAGCAAGGTTGGATATTCTAGTTATTTACTGTCACTTGTGGTCTAACAAGGCATTTCATTAAGAGAAAAGGCGGCTTAAAGTTGTCTTGGTTTACAGGGTTGGATTAAGAGCAGATTGTTTAATGTATTATCAGGATGTTTCCCATTAAATCAACACTTAATGTCATACTTAAAATGTCAAGGTAATGAAGCATTAAACCACTGTTTTTCTGACTAGCATTACTTTTTTAAATATGAATGGTACCATCCTGTTCATCTCAGTTCATGCTACAAAAAGTTTTCCCATGCATCGCATTGCCACTTTCCCCCTTGTCTTTACATGAAGGTGTAAATAATCCTGCATGGCCTAATTTAAGTATAACGTAGATGCACATGCATCTGAGATGTCTTGTTAGTGTCCTTGTGTTATACATTTGGCTCTCCCAACTTCAAGTCTTTTAGTCTCTTCAACGTCATTTATTAATCATCACGTCATTCTAAAGCTGTATGTACTTGTGCGATTCTAATTTGTTATTTACTTAAAGTCCCTCTGTGGGTAAAATCAAGCTTTTAATGTTTAAATGTCTGTGGTGTTTTCAATATGCTTTAAGACAAACCATGTGCCAATCCACATGTCAACACCATTGTGGAGTATTTTCTCCTTAAAGGGTAACTAAACCCTAAAACAACTTTTTTTAGTTAATGATCTGTAAGACTGGGGCTTTATTAATGCTGTTCATTGATTCAAGTAATTTTTTTGACATTTGGGTATAAAGTGTTTTAATTCTACAATATATGGTGTAAAAACGTCTGAGTGCTGCCCTCTTCAGGTTGAACGGTGGCTACTGCAGTTGTATTTTCCTATTGGAAGTTGTGGTACCCTCTGACGTCAGACCACGCCCTTGCCTGCAGAGAGACGCGTCTCAGATGCAAATATTTCAGATATTGCCAGTGGGTGGAGTCAGGCTCTGACCAGGGGTTTAGTTACCCTTTAAAACTGCAGTGAACCAAAGACAGTCTCAAAAACTGTTGGAAATCGCTGGTGTTTCTGACGTCACAAACTACCTTGTAACCAATCACGTCAACTAATGGATCTCTGAGCTGAGTGGAGGCGGGGCTAGTTTACATATTTCTAGAACCATGTATACTAAATGAGGCAAGGGTGTAGAGTTACATTCAAGCTTTTAAGGCATGAATAATTTTTTTCCCAAAGAAAAAACGTTTAAATATGTAATTTTGGTGATCAAAGATGTTTTAAGGGATACAATTATTGACTACAGGGGGACTTTAAAATCTTCCTCTGCTGCAGCTCTCATATCTCATTTGCTTGGAATAGCAAATGAGTGTATATAGTGTTATTTGTATACTAATAAAGTATTTATTAATATTGAATTAGCATTTATTTTTAGATTTTCAGTTTTCATGTTAATTTTAGTTTGTTTTAATTGTGTATTTTTGTCATTTTTTATTATTTTTCGATATTTCTACAGCCTATTGCTTGTTTGTTTTATTGTAAGGCAACATTTCTAAATGTTCTGTTTTTCTTTCAGTTTATGCTTTTCATCTATCGTTTACATTTTATTTTGCTTGTCTTTACTTCATTTACTCTTAACAGTTTGTAATCATTTTATTTAACTATAACAACACTTTTTTTTTTCTTTTTTTTTTTTTTGGTCATTCAGAAGTTAATGGTTTTTGGTTAAACAACTCTTGCTAACCCGTAAACCCACACACAATCTGTGGTTCTGTGGTAAAACTGCAGTGCAGCTGGAGTGTTTTATCGTGTTGCATCAGGATAATCTATGAGCGCGTTCATGAGTTCATTTAATGATTGAATTGATCTGGATAAAGTAGAGCTCTCTCTCTCTCGCTCACTCTCATTAGATTAGTTTCACTGCATTGGATTGTCAGATGAGTGTGTGAGAGCAGTGCGTCCCTCAGCCAGCAGAAGCTCCACGGCGAGTGTGTGAGTGAAGATGCCGTTGTGAGGACAGCAGGTGTGTGTGTGAGTTTGTGTTGAGGATGCATCGCTCGCGGGCTCTGCGCTGTGTGTGTGTTGGTGTGCTGCTGCTGGCCGTGTGTTGTCGAGCGTTTGAGCTTCAGGACACCATCCACGCACTGATCGAGGAGAACATCCACCTCCACGACCAGCTAGAGAACCTGACGAGAGCCCTGAGAGAGCTGAGGCAGCTCCTGTTCCAACACAGCGACGGCGGTTAGTTACTCTTTAACCCTGCATTATCACCCTGAGGCCGGTTTCACAGACAGGGCTTAGATTAAGCCAGGATTAGGCCTTAGTTCAAATAAGTAGCTTTTATAGACGTGCCTTAGAAAAAAAAAAAAACATTGTGCTACTGTGCAGTTCAATGATGTTAAATGTGAAAATTAAAACGTTCGTTTATTTTTTTTATTATTTTGTTTTGCTGGATGACGATGTTTTACCTCAGATCACACTCATGAACATGATGAGGAACTTCAGCATCTCTGGGAGGAATGGTCGCAACACAGTGAGTTTCTCACTCATTCATGTCCTGAAATACTTTTAATAACCTGCATTTAAATAAACAAAAAAGTGTTTTGGCCCTGCTTTTGCTCTACGCTAACACGCCCATATCGACTGATTGTGTAATGTCGGAAACAGGACACTGCTCATCAATAATGGCACATGCACTTCATATGACCATATATGGGTGGGAATTATTGATTTACAGATAAAAAAGGACAGTTGTTTTCAAAAATTAAGGCTAAAGACCCCTAAATAATCATAGCTAGAGACTCAGGCAGATATATCATACAGACAGACTATCATACAAAAGTTTGGGGTCTCAAAGATTTTTTGAAAGAAATGAATACTTTTTCAGCAAGGATGCATTAAATGGATCAAAAAGTACAGAAAATACATTTATAATGTTACAAAAGATTTAAATCTTAAATAAATGCTGTTCTTTTAACCTTTCTATTCTATTTCTTTCTTATTTCCACAAAAAAATATGAAGCAGCACAACTGTTTTCAACATTGATCATAAAAACAAATGTTTCTTGAGCAGCAAATCATCATATTAGAATGATTTCTGAAGGATCATGTGACACTGAAGACTGGAGTAATGATGCTGAAAATACAGCTTTGATCAAATTATAAAATAAATTACATAATAAAAAATGCATTTAAATGAATGTGTATTTATACTGTTGAAAAAAAAAATGCTTTATGTTATTAAAAACTTACTGATTCCAAAATGAAATAATTAAATTAATTGTAATTGTACTAAAGCTATACATATATATATAAACACATCTGGGTAATATTTCCTGTAAGTGTCAGTGAAGCTGCTAGCGCCCCCAGTGGAGACCGAAGGGTAAATCAACAGCATTACATTATAGGCTAGTATTCAGCGCAGGGTTCTTTTGTAGACTTTTGAGACTTTATACACATAATCATTTATTCTGGTCTTCTGTTCTTACAGAAAAGGTTCATATGTACCACATAAAATATTACATAATAAATATTTGCGGTGTCATCAAGTCTAGAAACAGGTGTAATAGAGCAGATTAAGGACTTCCTGCAATGTCAGTGTTTAAAAGCATTAGATCTCTTACACTGCAGCTTTAAAACTCAGGCTTTAGAGTCGACATGAAACAATACTATTACATAATACGTCCCTGTTATCAATTAGATATCAGTGTTATTTTTAGTATTATTTATCTGCTGTTTATATTTATAAAGTTTGATTATTATTTTGAATTAGTGTTTTACTCAACAATAACAGTTCTGTCTGATCTGCAGTAATGTGTGTGTGTGTGTGTGTGTGTGTGTGTGTGTTGCAGGCGTCACACCTGAGACACACCTGCTGTTGGAGCGCGCTCTGTGTGGACACGACCTCCATGGCTCCGCCCCCTCCAGTTCAGGACACACCCCCTTTATCTTTATCACTTTCATCATTCTTGCACACTTTCTTTTATGAAGCACATGTGTGAGTTTTATGGTGCGTATGTGAGTGTCTTCAACTATACATTTGACATCATTCAGAGCAGGTAAATCTCAATAGTTGACCGACTGACACTTCAGTATTTGTCAATCTTGGTGAAATTGATTGAAAATAGGAATCAATTCAATTCAAATCAAACTATTATGAGTAAAGCAACTGAGTAGTTTATCAGGCGTGGTTTATATTAAATTGATAGCCAAGATAATTCAGAACAGCACTAAAACAATTATTCATGTGATGACTGTTTTTTCACCCTAGAATAACCTATTCTTGCCAAATAATACAATAAACTTGAAAATGTTATGTGCTCATTGTCATTGTACTGTATTTGTTCTAACTTAAAATATTCTGAATATTCTGAAAGGATTATGGAATCAGTAAAGTGGATGAACGCCATCAGGTTAAAAACGAATAATAACGATCTGGTTGTATGAAGGACAAGATGTTTTCTTAATGCAACTCGATTTTTAACTCAGATTTCTGCAGTTACTCGTTGAAGCGCTGGAATTGAAGTGTTTGTACTGCATTCATATTCATTTGTATTAAAAGCTGAGCAAAGAACAGCAATTACTGTAAATCAAGATTAAAATGCTAAATAAAGATTTGTATTTAAATAACCTTGCCTGTTTTTAATAAATGAACAGAAATGATCACTTGTTGTGAAACCTTTTTCCTTTCAAGTTCCGTGATCACATTTTATTTTAGTACACCGTCTTAAATTAAGTACAATCAACGTGGATGATTAAGTCATTTAAACTTAAATTACAGTAAACTGACTTAAAAAAAATAGATGAATCGTGTATAACATAAAAAAGTTGAAGCAATGTAAAAACTTGTGTTGTCATAAATTATTGATCTTTTTTTACAGTTTATCATTGAGATCTGCTCATAGTTTTTATTTTTAATTAGTTATTTTGTTTTCATTTCAACTTTATTGCATTTTTGTTATGTGTTTTTGTCATATTTGTTTTTTTAATTTCAAGGTGACACTTTAGAATAAGGTTTAATTTAGCTAACATGAACTAGATTGAACAAGACTCATACTTACAATACTTATTAATCTTAATGTTAATTTCAACATTTACTAATACATTTTTAATATCCAAAGTTGTATCTGTTAATGCACTGTGAACATTAACATGAACATCTTTATTTTAACTAACATTCATACAATTAATTTAACTTAAACATTAAAACAATTCAATTAATTAAAACAAATTTTATAAATCATAGTTAATGTTAGTTAATGCGTTAGCTAATGTTAACAAAAGAGACCTTAGTGTAAAGTGTTGTGTCTATATAGTTTATTCATTTGTATTTTATAGTTATTTGAATAAACTAACTGATAAAATAGGCCTATAGCGTTTATTGTTTAAGCAACAATTTATATGGTTTAAGTTTCACTTAACTACACAGTAAAAAAACGTTGGGTTACACATACTGGGTCAACATGTTGGGCTATTTTCAACAAATATTGGGTAATTTTTAAAAACGTTGGGTAATTTCTAGAAATAACCCAACTGTTGGGCTATACCAACCCATAGTTGGGTTATTTTTAACCCAACAATATTAAGTGAGTATAATAACTCTGGAGTGATCTTGAGAATCTAAAGGTTATCATATGGACAATAAAGATATCTTTTAGCCTAAATGAAGTGCAACGATAAGAGTTATAATGTCTGTTGGTTTTTATTAATCAAACAACAAGTCCAAACGCAGGCTTTGGTGTAAGAACATCTTTATTGGGTATGTAAGCATTGATTCCAATTCAGAATCCACATATGTAACCAAGTAGGGAAAACTGACACAAAGAACAACACTGAGCGAAACGGAGGACGTGTTCAGAGAGAGAGAGAGAGCGATTGAGAACTGATTATGAATTTGACAGAGATTAGTTTTCTGAGCCTTGAATTGGAGGGTTGAATTTTCACAAACAGAAACTGAAGAGCGATGAGGTAATCAGAATTCCAACATTCTGACATGGAACGTTCACATGTTTTAAAATTCATCTTAGAACCTTAGAAATAATATAGAACACAGTCCTGGTACAGTACGACTTTAGATTATTATTATTATTATTATTATTATAGACAAAAAAAAATAAACAGGATAGAAAAATAAAAACAGATTGAAAAAGCAATATATTGTTCTCTGGAACCCCAAATTTACACATAAAATAAATCTATCAACCGTAAGAGCAGTTGGCATACGGATAATTAAGTTATCTGGAGAGAAACTCTGTCACAACAGAGAATTTGGTTAAAAAGCGCGTTTGTAAATTTAAATAACATTAAATTAGCAAAAGGGACTCACTGTATACATCAAAGCCGGCAGAATTATACACACGGTCCTGAAGAATAAAGGAACAAAACGCTTCGAAATGCTGTTTCCTTGGTTTAGGGAACGCAACATATCGTTCACGAGATTACGACCATTATTTGCATATGATAATATACACTTTCTGATGCCACTTAAAAACGTATAGCTACTGAAATGTTTTCCCTTAAAGGCGTTAGTTGATGTTTGAGCTGGTGAGGTGAAAGTATAGCCTACAAAACTGTTCTGTAACCACAAAGGAATTAAAGCACTTTGGCCAGTTTATCGCGTAATGTATTCAACATATGCTGCAAACGCACATACAGATTAAACATGTATTAAATGACTTTTCTGAGCACCTTTAAAGTACACAATATTCACACTAACATCATAATTCAGAGTAACACGGGCACTAAACAAAAGCATCGACATCTTGAAGATCCACTTTTAAAACAGCTTCAAAATAGCACCATTGTTACCGAGACAAAACTTTAAGGCCCATGCACACTAAAAACGATAACTATAAGCGCGCGCTATGTGTCGTCTGTCGCTTTAAATGATCGCGCTCTTAAGGCAGAATGGATTCTGATTGGCTGTCGATGTTTTTTTCGTTCATCAGTTTTTCGACGATTTAATCGTTATCGTTGTTGGTGTGAACGGGCCTTTGATGAATGAATCTCACGAAACCTGTTAAGAACATGTCCAAGTCATATTTTACCCAGAAATGAAAAGAAAACATTACACTGCGGATATTTTGAGCTCAAAGTACGTTTTTGTCAAAAAGTTTTTATTTTGTTCTCTCCTTGAAACTGCACAGAGAAAAAAGGCTCACTCAGGCCCACTTTTTGCATTGTGACAATAATTTTATGACAACTGAACATTTTTATTTTATTTGACCGTTTTACTGTAATGTTTCAGAAATTCAACATTTCTGTAATGATAATCATCAAAGTAAATAATAGCCTACGAATTACAAAAGTAAGTACAAAAAGGGTGAATTATTTCCATATGCATTACGGTAAAAAAGATGTCCGTAAAAATGTGCTAGTCACAAAAATGCCACAATGCAAATATTAATAATATGCTTTCTTTTTCTTTTTGGTTGAAATATGACCCAGGCGTGTTCTCATGAGGGATTCACTCTTATTAACTCCTTCGAACAAAACACACCCATTTTCATTGAGAAACGCCCCCTTAAAGTGACAGGCGCACCTCAGGTGGGTCATGCGTGTTGATATGCACAGGTGTGTCTGCAAGTTTGATAGAAGCATACACCTTCACTCGTTTACTGATCCATCACATACACACACACGCACGCACGCGAACACAAACAAAAACACACAAACACAAACACACACACTTCCCTGTCTGCTGGAGTGTTAAAATGACACGAATGAATGACAACATCCCTGAAAAACCTTCCTTATTGAGATGCACACTTAATATATAATCAATTATCATTTTTTCTTTGTTTTCCTATTGCACTTTAGCATTTCTTTTTTTACACGTGACAAAATTAATATATAAAAGATCAGAAACAATAAGTGTATATGTACATATAATACCTCTCAATGATCTTAATTCATCTCTTCAATAAACTTGATTCTTATTATAAAAGTACAAGTATTATAATAACTTATTATTATTATTATTAATTTGAAAGAGCAACTAAAAAAAAAACGAGCACCAAAGAAACAGGCTGAGAAAGAAGAGAGAAGAAGAAGAGAGAAAGACAGAGACAGAGGGTTTAGCAGTTTCTCCGGCCCCGGATGTCCTGAGTTTTTGTCCCTGCGAGATGATTGGCTTGTTTTTTAGAGGAATCAAATCTGATTGGACATCCATGGCTGGTAGGGGCGGGATTTCCTTTAGACTGTGGGAGTCTCTAATGCTGTCACCCAAAGCCCCGCCCACACCACCTCTTTCTGTTTCTGCAGTCCAATCAGTGGCTGAATACTGAAGGGGGCGGGATGTGGGCGGGTCAGTGTGTGTTTGAGGAGCGCACACACACTCACAATCTCACACACACACACTATAGAAAGCACACAGGTCCGACTTCTAGGTGAAAGCGTGATGAGGGCGTTGTCTTCGGTAGGTTGCTAATGCGTTTGACAGGAAGTAAGGTGGGGTCCGACACCCGGAACAGGAAGTCAGCATGTTGCCAGCGCCCGTTCAGTTGCTATGCAATAAAAAACACACAATCAGTGATGCAAAAGTGACTCAAGTTCATGACTAAAGGTCAGTGTTGTTATTGTTAACTACAACAAACACTATGGACCCTTTTCACAGACTAAGATGATGCGTTTCAAACAGTCATCCTCATTGTAAATCCTGCAGAATAAATATATGGGAGGAACATGAAGAATCATTTCGAACATTAATCGGCTCCTCTGAGTCGAGATCTTAAACTCACTGAAAGTGTTTGGGATGTGCTGGAGGAGACTTTACAGAGTGCTGGACTCTTGCATGGACAATATAAGATCTTGACCAAAAATGTATGAGCCTCTTAATAAAAAATATCATTCTTCATGCTCCTCCCAACCATTATTACACAGTTTGAGTCTGATGAATCTTGACATTGTCATCCTGGAATATGAACATGATGTGTCTTCCTACATGGATGTTTAAGAAATGAAAAGCTACACACTCCATCAGTTAGGGTTAGAAGAACTGTTGCCAAACATATAACATGTAGAAACATCATAATCACTGCAATAATGATCCAATAATAGACTCTTAAGCATTTGCCTGTTTAAATCCAAACAGTGACTTTTATGGCCAGGCAGAGGGAAAAAACACTGAACGCACCTAATAATCATTTGGATTTTGTTTGCATTCATTCAATAAATGCATTAAAATTGATTTCAATTTAAAATGTAAATGTATATTATTTCCAGATAAATCATGTAAATGAAAAGTACTTTTTTTTTTTTGTACAATTTTGATCCTGTTGGATTCAGATCAAACGATTTGACTTTATAT